>OY992884.1:74508131-74665631 GCA_963921405.1 Cepaea hortensis | reverse complement strand
TAATTCTTTTGTGCATTAGTTTGGTATTTTTACTGTTGTATTGTTGATCAATTTCTATGTAATTCTTCTCGAGCCATGCTTCTTTTGCTTCCTTACATAATGTTCTAACTTTTCTGTGAATTTCTTTATATTTGGCAGGATTATTTTTGTTCTGTCTTCTTGTTTCCATTAGCTGTAACGACCCACTTTCTTTAATTTTGGAATAGATTTTTTCTGCAGCTAAACTGATTGAATTCTTCAACATTTCCCATTGATCATCCACATCTTGAAATAGGATCTCTAGATCAGACAATATATCAAATTTGTTCTTTACTTCTATGTTAAAATTATCTTGTATTTCTGTGTCAGTTTTCAATTTGTACAAATCATATTTAGTGTTTAATGTTGTATACTTGACTTTCTTTAACTTTACTCTCAGTCTGCCTGTAATTAATCTGTGATCACTGTAACAGTCTGCATTTGGAACTGTTTTTACGACTGTTAGCGCATTTCGAAACCTTCTGCTAATCAGGATGTAATCTATCTGGTTTCTAATCCTGTGTCGGGACTCTTCCATATCCATAATCTTCTAGGATGTTGTTTAAACCAGGTGTTTCCTACAACAATTTCTTGTTCTTTTGCCCATTCTACAAGTCGACACAACGTTCGACATAACACAGAACTGACACATATCAGTCCAGTGTGGACTAAATCCAGGTTCAAAGCGAGCGAACGAAAAAAAAAAAAGAAAAGTCAGATGTCTCGTCCACGTGAAGAAGACAGAGTGATGCAATTAATGGAAGATTATTCTTTTACCTCCTCCCCCTCTAGGAGTTTATGTCCTTAACCAGTTCCCTCCACGCTCTCCATTCTGCAACCCTCCCACACAACTCTGACCATGTCCTCCCCATATGATTCATTTCGGTTGCTACTTCGCCTTGTTTATTTAGGCCTTCCTCTGTTTCTTTTGGCCTGTGGATTCCAGACAAAGAACTTTCTAGGTATACTATTCTCCGTTTTTTTTTTCACTGTATGTTCTATGCATGAATATACAAAATGTTATAAACGGGTTCAAAGAATATCTTAGATACAGAAAAGAACAAATGCATCAATACGACAAGATCTGAAAATTGAAGAATGTTGGCTACTAAAGACGATAAAACAAAGATAATTGAAATATTTTGGTCACTTGAGACGTCATGAAAGTTTGGAGAGAACAATAATTGAAGAATATATGCCTAGGAAGAGAGGAAAAGGAAGGCCAAAGAGAAGATGGGTGCAGGATGTGTGCAGATGTTCTCCATATGGGTGTATCGGATGCAGGACATCTTGCTTATGACCGAGAAGTTTTCCGGAAGATTGTTATGGGAGTCAGGTTCTGCAAAGGATATGCTACTGAATGAATGAATGAATGAATGAATGAATGAATGAATGAATGAATGAATGAATGAATGAATGAATGAATGAATGAATGAATGAATGAATGAACGAATGTCCTGTGTAGCGATCGAGTCTTCTCTTCACCTCTTGGTTCACTCGTAAATTATCCGTCACATACTGTATCCTTCCGCGGCATGGTCTTCTTTTTCTGCTTCCCCGGTGCGCTTCCCTCTCCATAATGACCCCCTCCCCCCCCCCCCCCCCCCAGGTAGTCACGTCTTTCTGTTTATAACCATCATCATCATGTAATGCCTTGCCGACTGACGTGGACGATCATGTTCTCCAAAGCTTCCTATCTCCAACTCTGCCACCATTCAGTGCTTTGACACTAGACTGTCAAGAAAGTTCTCTCGTTATCTTCTTCTGTCTCTCCTTTCACAAATCTTTCCATTTGACACAGTGCGTTATAGTTTTATCTCTCGTATTGTGGCCGAAATTATCTCTCTTCACATGCCCACAATATTTCATGTTCCTCAATTTTTCCTTAATAAGTGATCTTTAATGCTGAATTCCTATTGGAGAGTAAAATCCGAAACGTGGGGGAAGGTTCTTTGCATAGAGTCACCTTCATCTTCATTCCGGTGTTTAGGGGAATGTCCCAGCTGATAAACTTGCTGGCTCTGCATCCCCTGCAGATGGCCAACCCATGGATCGTGGCGATGTGAGTAATGCCCTTAGAGAGATGTCGAGAGCGAAGGACTTTGACACCAGTGAATCTACATCGTTGCCCAGAATGAGAGACTCAGGAGTAAGAATTGGAACGGTCGGACACGAGAGGCACATGGAGAGAACCAGCGGTCTCGTCGACACAACACAGAACTTACACTATTAGTCTATGTACGGTGATGCATATGTTGGGGGGGGGGGGGGGGGGGGGGCTCTTAGCACCTATGGACTTGTCCGGGGTTAAAGGGTGAAATTCCAACAGATAACAGATCAGTAACACTTGTATTCAAAGGTACATATATACATTTTCGCTGTGTTAAATGTCCGAGGTTCACACCCATATGTTGACTTCTCTTTCAGAAAGCAATGACAAACTATTGAACGTGAAGTTGCCACAAACAGCCAATAACAGCTAGTAATGATTGCAACGGCCTGTTGAAGCGGTTTAACGCGCTTAAACTGTCTTTTATGACGGCAGCGTAATGTGCGCGTTCCACAAGTCTGTCGTTAAGACTTAAATGTTGACGTCTCGTTCACAAAACAATGGTACACTAATGAAAGTAAAGTCGCCCAGTAAATAAACCTGGTATTGATTTCAAAGGCTACGCAGTTATTGAAATGTTTGCGCATGATATAAACATCCTCTTCGTTCTCTGACTTCTCTTGTCTAGAATACACTGGCGCCATGAAAATGACTAGTAGTGTATCGATCCACGCTAGATCAGTCATCACTTGCCGGCAGTGTAACTTGTCTCCCGTAGTTAGTGTAAAGTGGATTTATTTGCGTTCACACTTTTTCTTACCGCCACTTGACTGGAGATAAATAGAACGCTTTTGTATGTATAGATGATAGACGAGGCATAGAGACAAACGGTGAAAGACACACACACACTTGCCAATAGACATATGAATAGGTGGGTGGGTGAATTGATAGATAGGTATAGGGATCAGGTGTGGGGGAGTGAAAACGCGAGGGCGATGGACTTACCCAAGCATGAATAGACGAGCGTATAAAGATAAACTAACCTATAGATCGGTGGGCGGATGGATGCATCGATCAATCTGTAGGTGATTGTATACATGAACCGCTTGATGGATGGATGAATGGCTGGATCCATCGCTCAAACCATCCATCCATCTATCCATCCGTCCGTCCATCCACCCGTCCATCCATCGTTGTATAGGTGGAAGCATTCTTTATTCCATCACTGAATAAATATATTGATCGTTCAGGCGGTGGGTAGATGTATCCTAAATGTATTTACTAGCTTCCTGACAGCCTTGACACAATGGGTCACAAATTATCGGAGTTGGTCCAGGAAAATTAGTTCTTAGCTTGCCTCTGCCTCGTGTATGGGACTTGAGGGTAATATCATCAGCGAAGTCCAGATCACCCAGCTGCATTGAATTCAATTTCTGGTTGTGATTATTGCTGACTTCGTAACCTGGTCTATCGCCAGTTGGAATAATAAGGTAACATAAGGCATCCCTGTCTCACTTCTGTTCACATTTTGAATGTCTCTGTTAGTTTTCAATCAAGAAGAACTATGCACCTCGTGTCCCTATATGTTGCCTTTATTATTTTAATGGTTTACTGTGGGATCCAATGTTGACTGATCAATTTCTAAAAAGATTCCCTATAAGTGCTAGCAAAGTCTTTTTTCGTAGTCCACAAATCCTATATACAATGATGTTTACGGGATGGGAGTCTCCGTGGCGAAGTGGTCAAGCCTTTTGACTCGGGCTCCGAAGGTTGTGGGTTCGATTCCGGGCCATGTCCTTCGGTTCACGAGTGAATTTTTTTCGGAGACTCCTGTGGGTCGTCGCTGAAGCTACGGAGTTCGTGCTTTGTGCGACGCTTTCCGCGCTGCGGAAAGAGACCGAGCCATATGGGATAAAAACCCGGTGCAATGAAGTCGACCCTGTCGACTTTTTAGCGACTTTTCTAAGCTCTATTATTACGGTCAATGTGGTTAAAAGGTTACTACAGTATCTATATGGTCAAAAGCTACCAGTTCATCCTTTGGTGTTTATCAATGGCATCTCTTAATCTCTAAAGAATGATAATGCATAATAGTTTCTAGGATTTCTGGAAACGTACAGTAGCATTATTCCTGTATAATTGTCAGAATCCTGTAAGTTTCCTTTCTTTTGCAGCTTCATGTGATATCTTTCTCTCCAGTATCCTGGCATTTCATCATTTTCCAAGATACTTATAAATAATCTGTGCAGTAATTCAGTTGAGTTGTTTATATTAGTTTTAACATAGCCTGCTGTGATGCCATCTGGTCTAACAGCATCCCTATCCTTCAGAAGTGTGATAGTTTTAAATTAATATCTCTTCTTTATTTGGTTTCTCACAGTTGATAACCGGCTCCACTTCTGCAGGATATATGGAAAGTAATCTGGAACGATTGAGAAGTTCCTAAAAGTATGCAGCCCATCTGTTTAATTGATCTGTAATGTTAGTAGGAATTTGACGCTTTTTATTTATGATTAGCCTACTCGGTTGCTTATATTTTCCTGCTATCTTCCTTGTGCCGGCTTCGTGGCTTAGAGGTTACGACTTTTCTCCGTAATCTCGTATACTCTCGTCGGTGACGTGATGACGGTGAGAATCAGCAGTGGTTCGAATCGCATCGGTAACTTACGGGGTATGTGAGCCGGCCGCTCAGAAAGCAATGGCAAACTACTGATCGTAATCTTGCCAAGAAATCAACATACAGCTGAAAGATGCTGGTGTTGACAGCGATGTCCTGTAAAGGATATGCCCCCCCCCCCCCCCGAAAAAAAAAAAAAAAATCTTCCTTGTACTCCTGTAAAGCTCTCTGAGATTTCCTTTGAATTATGTTTCTTCTACCTTTCCTATTAGGTCATCTTTATATTATATTTTATCCGTCATTATCAGATTATTGAATGTTTAAACGGCTTTCATGTGTGGTGTCTACGAGCAATACTTGGTATTAAGTGGCAAGACAAAATCACAAATACTGAAGTATTGGAAAGATCGAGCGGTGTGACGGTTTGTTCCATGCTCAGTCTTTGCAGATTTAGATGGATATGACACATTAAGAGGATGGACAACGGTAGAATACCAAAGGACATATTTTTTTTAGTGAATTACTGATGGGTAAAAGATTTCGGAGTCGGCCTCTACTTCGGTACAAAGATTTGTATAAGCAGGACATGATTGTTACAGGGATTGGTTTGCACCTTGGGAGCAAGTCGCCGCTGATCGTGTGTTGCAAACGGGAGGGGGGGGGAGGGGGGGAGGGACAAGACCAGGAATGGAATAAAGACAATGGAGAAAATGATTGCACATAGGTCACACACCGAGCGTGTGAGGCGTCAGATGGTGCATGATGGTGGTGGACATGACCATGTGTTCAAATGCATCCATAGTGGACGAACATTTACAGCGCGAATTGGTCTGATCAGTCACATTTGCTACCGCCATAGGTTGTAGTTATTATGCCTTTTTGAAGCACGGTGCAACAAACTACCTCTGTCAAGACGGCAAAGTGTCAGTCATCTGCTTCTTAACTTCTTTACTAGCTCCTGTGTATTTTGCCGTAGCTCTAGTTTTGCTATTATTTAAGTCTGCTTTTATGCGTTTCCCATCTTCTACTATTAAACGTTTTCAGCGTTATCAGTGCATTATTTTTTCGTGTCCTGTTATCAAGGACTTCTTTACATTATTTGCTGCAAATGTCTTGGCCCGCTGTAAGCAGTTTTTGCTAGTCACGTGATTTTCCAACTGTTGCAAATAATAGTATTCATTAAATACTGTAACCGGAGGTTAGCATAGCAGAATGGATAAGGGCGCTCCTTCTTAAACATCCGGTGTGCTGATGCTGAGGTAGCAACGGTCAGTTGGACTAAAATGTTGACTTCTCTTCCTTGACTTGGGAACGTAAATTACAAGTACCTCTGAAGTCAGAGTGGGTTCGCCTGGTGGGGAGGGACACTTGTAACAGGGAAAACTAATCCACACGCATAAATCAATCCAGTGCACTTGAGTTCAAAACGAACGAACAATAAAAATTTTAAAAAACATAAAATTTCCATTATATTCTTGATTTCTGAGATAGCCTTCATTTATGTGGCTATAGGATGTTATGCATTGCTTGAGTTTCATTTTAATTTTATGTATCAACAGATGATGACCTGCTTCTACGTCTGTGCGTCTAAAAACCCTAACGTCGTGCACACATGATCTAAATGTCTTGTTGATACAGATATAGTCAACTGTATTTTATGTTTTGTGGTTTACTGAATACCGCGTTACCTTGTGTATTATTTTATGCGAAGAGGAAGAAGAATTTTCCTCTATATCGACAGACAACACTCGTTGCTAATCTACCGCATGGAATTAAAGCCGCAATGTATGCCGATGACCTGGTTCTATGGAGCACAAATGAACATGCATCAGTGGCCACCAGATTACTACAAAGAGCTGTAGATACATTTGTTGCATGGGCAAATAGATGGTGTGTCAGCATAAACACTGACAAGTCCAGCACCACCCTATTTACCCTCTCTCCAAAACAAAAGGCAGGGACCATCCAGATAAATGGAACACCTCTACGAGAAGATAAAGAACCAACATACCTTGGAGTAACATTTGATGGCAGGCTGACATGGAGAAAGCACATCAACAAAGCAGTAGCAAAAGCCAGAAGGAAAATAGCCATCCTGAGAAAGCTAAGTGGAACCACATGGGGAGCCAGTGGGAAAATACTTAGCAAAGTTTATCAACAGAGCATACGACCACACCTGGAATACGGGTCAACTGCATGGTGTTCGGCAGCAAAAACCACACTACAAGAGCTGGACAAAGTGCAAAATCAAGCACTTAGAGTCACCACAGGAGGGATGAGATCAATCCCTATAGTGGAAATGAAGAAGATGGGGAGGACACAAGCACTGAGTGAGCGCAGAGATACGAAAACGCTAATACAAGCAGAAAAGTTCCTCAGCTTGCCAGGCCACCCTATGAAGAACAGATTTGAAAACCTAGCTATGGGGCGGTTGAAAAGAAGTAGTTTTATCCACCAGGCCAAACGACTCTGCAGAGAAACCACCGATCTGCCCACAGTTGGTATCCCCCTAACAACTATTCCAGAGCGAACTCCATGGAAAGATGAGCATAGACTATCATTACAAATCGAAAAGAAGAACAAGAAGACAGACAACAGCACTATTTCACCTGTGCTTGTCAGTTTGCCTTCTGCATTACACCTAGTGTCGCTCACATTTCTTCCCATCTCGTCTTGTTTCTTATAAACCCACAATTATAATTTCACAGTATGTCATATCATTTTTCCCATTACATGTGCTGTCTTTCCCACTTCATACACAGTTCAAATATTCTAGATATCCATTTTGCAAATCTTCTTAAGAAAATCTGAGCTGCGGGCTCATGCGGCTCGTTCCACATGGAATCTTACCTTTTAGAAGAGCCTCCTTTCCTCTTAGTTGACTTGGCTATTCGTCTGTCCTTATCTATAGACTTGTTCATGGTTGTCTGGATTTTGCAGCTAAACTTTTACTACGGAATGGGGAAGCCAGCCCCACGTCCAACCCTCTTTGGTCGCCTCTAACGATATGTATGGAAGGTTACAGTGTGTTTTAATTTTGACATCCCATAATGTTCCCATTAACACATTGGTGGGAAACTTTCTAGATCATATCTTACTACAGGTTACTATGTTACTACTCTTTGCTTCCACATAGAACCCTGGTAACACACGAATTGGTTAATGTTTGATAAGCGGTCATTCCGACACGGGCCATAAAGAGGACGACTCGCGTGTGGTCTTCAGTGGTCGAGATCTAGGATACTGGAGCCATTATAAGTGCAGTTTGATCAATGTGGTTCCATATTTGAGACACGTCAAGTGATGAAAGCTGTACTAAGCGTTAAGTTACCAGCGAAATTAAGTTAGGTATATTGTTTATTGCGTAAATATAGCCACAAATAATCAACTTTGTTGTGTCTTCAAGTAGTTATTAAAGCTACAAGTGTAGTGTAGCTGTAATCATTATCATCATCATCTTTTCACTTTTGTCGTAGGGAGGAATAGTTACGTTCCAGTGCCTGATGGGTGGCATTGAATAGTGTCATTCCGTGTGACTGAGCAATGTTTTTGATGTCGCCAATCCACTTTCCTCTCGGGTGTCCTCTTGCTCTCGTAGCATATCTGCTTTGGTTAGTGCCAGGGCTGGTAACTGATGGTGTTGCTTTCTAACGAGATTGCCGAACTATGTGATCTACTGCTTTCAATATATGTGGTACAAGATGTTCATCCCACCGTCCATTCAGTCCGTAAATGTTCAGATCTCTTCCTCAGCGTGCGGCGACGGACGACACCAGTTCTGTACAGGTTTACTACTCTTGTTTAACCCCACATTCCTCTTGTCTGGTTCACTCCACTACGTTTGGCTTGATATTCTAGCAGTCTGGTCAAGGTTGCAGATTCAGACATCACGTGATTCGTTTAATCGCCCTGCCTCCCAGGGGGCATTCAGTATATCCGGCTGGTCCATTGCTCATCCGTTGTCCACGCTAGCCCGGCCCGGCAGTCTGTCAGTTTGTTTATTTCCTCTGACACCCGTGTGACTGGCACAAAATTAGAGTGGTTGTTGTCAGCCTTGACCTCCTCTGAAAGTCCACTCACTGTCGTTGAACCCAGCTGTTTTGATCTTCCTGAGCAAACTCATTGGGTCATTGAGTCTCAGTGACTCAATGATAAAGCATGCCTTGGTGAAAACAGTGAAACTGGGTGAAACCTTCGAAGAAGATAGTGGCATTAAAAACTAATGCAGGACCGTTTAATGGTTTCAGTGGGTATTCTTTTTCAGTTAATTGGAAACACACTCGTAAATATTTTAAAAATAGAAATCGGTATAAATGGGCCCAGTGTTACCGAGAGTTCTAATATATGTCAGACGGTTGCCCCTTCACTTCGTGTGGCCTTTGAATGATCCTGAGTTGTACTTGTATTGGATATAGTTTAACAAAAAATGTAGTTGCATATCCTTTACAGGACGTCAGAGTCAACCCCAGTATTTTTTGTTGTTGATTTATTGGTAAGTGTATGTTCAGAAGTTTGTCATTGCTTTCTGAACGACCAGCACTCATACCACTTTATAAAAACCAACACAAGGCGGTCTGCTCTCAAATGCCCGCAGCTGTGATTCGAACGCGGTATAAGGGACTACGAACTGCGCCCGTAACCCCTTCTCCACAGAGCTGGCTATTGGATATCGTCCGTCAATCTAAAACAGCAAAAACCTTTGATGTGACTGTCACAAAATAAAACCGTGTGTTTAACAGGTTGATTATTATAGAGGATTTTCGGATTAAGCGGACGATCTGCCAGCGACAACTATTTTTACTAACAGAGTAAACACAGCTGCACAGGTTACATCGTGTCAGCCCATAAACACATTTGGTGGTGAGTGAGAAGGAATGGATACATCGAGTTGGCAGTTCATTAACAGTTAGAATCACATATGATTGTCGGCTTAGGATATGGAATGGTTCCGTTTGTCATCTATACTGCCGGACATCAGACGGAAATGGCTGCTGGGATTGTCACCACGGAACAGAAGATTGACAGTTTATCAACAGGTCGGAAGTGCCCGACTAGGGAGAAAACAGTGCATCTGTCAATTCTTGGTTTCCGGCACATCGAGAGGATTGACGGGGTTATTTGCAACTCTTTGTTGTAACTCGACAGAAACTCGCTGGCTTGTTTTGAGAATCTAAACTATTACTGACAACTTTGACAGGACTTAAGCCAGGAAAATAGTTTCCTGACAAGGGATGATCTGCCACTGTGCCACCTGTGTGGGGGCATAAAGGATAACGTCACGTGGCCAACTTTAGGAGTTGCCATAAAAACCCGAGTTGGGACCAACTGGGAAAACTTGAAAATGTGGATCTAGGCAGACATGCTTGTCACTGCAGCAGTTAGAACATCTAACGTGTGAAGGAGATATTTGATTTAGTTTACACGAGCCTGTATGGCTATCATTAGATGTAATTTAGTGTAAACTGCAGTGCTGTAAGGTATAACCTATTATAATATATTAGTTCTACTTAATATAGACTGTGGCCTTGTTAAACTATAGTGTGATGATTAGCACTGTTAGTGGAAACTAGTTAGAGTAGAATAGTGATATTAACTCTGCTAGTTAAGAATAGATTAGTGAAGTGTTGATAAGCTTTACTAGTTGAGAATTGAGTAATGAGGGATAATTGGGATCTTCCCGTAGGTGTCCCTGGTGGGCGGGGTTCCGCATTCTGTTTGCTGATTTTTTCTTTGTCATAGCCTGATTCGGCTCTAGGTGGGTAGCTAATCTGCTCTATGACTAATTCTAGTTAGCTAAAGATCATTAAGCAAGGTGATAGGCTTACACTCAGCCGAAAGGATCAGTGACTAGTACTATCACCAGATGTGTTGTTTCTATCCTAGGTTCCCTACCAGATCCAAGGAAACTCAACAAGTTTTTGGGAAAGAATCCAATCCCATTAGGAAGAACACCAGTTCAAGAGTCACTAGAGTTGCATACAGAACGTAACTTACGCTAGAAGGAAATTGATTCATCAAAGAGAGTGATGCATACTGATGCACCACACAGCATTAGACAGTAGTAACGAACCGAGAACCGGCTAAGAGTACCTAGTGTTAGTACAGCAACAATTAACATTAGAAATTAGCACTTATGGACTGAATGGTTCGAGGTGCAACGAGGATGATCTGTCGACTAACTAACTAACTAACTAACTAACTGCGTACACACTACAAAAGACTTGTGCAGTTTGTTAAGGAACGTTAGGAACGGACATTGTGTAGAGTGCAACCGGTCCATGATTAACTGTTAATACCACCGGTGTCTATTTCGGATGTTCATGAAATTGGATTACCAGAGGTCTACAGAGGCAAAGCAGTATCCGGCAAGATGGTTTCGGCAACGGGTGAGAAGTACATGTTCTGACGTAACGTGCTGTGGTCTATCTTTGCTGGGATCAGCTGACTGGGTTGCTGTCTGAGAGTCAGAGTCTACACACTTTATAGAACACGTCACACATTTTCTTCACATACACGTCTCATATACGTTACACTTTTCTTTTAATAAATTAATCTTTATTAATTTTTAGAAGCAAGAGTTGTTGAGTATGTTGCGTTGGGGAAGTATGAGAAGGGGCATAGTACGACAGTGAGAGAGTGATAGGATAAGGTGTCCATAGGCTGATGGAGTGAGTTGGACGGAAGCTGGTGGATTCTCCAGAATATTGAGAGGAAAAAAATATTATAATGTGGGTGTCGGCTCTCTTCACTCCAGGGACGACACTGTAAAGGAGGACACGACATTATTGGGGGCTCGTAAACGTGATCTTTGGACAGCGGGATCTCTCGTAAACGGGATCTTTGGACAGCGGGATCTCTCGTAAACGTGATCTTTGGACAGCGGGATCTCTCGTAAACGGGATCTTTGGACAGCGGGATCTCTCGTAAACGGGATCTTTGGACAGCGGGATCTCCCGTAAACGGAATCCTTGGACAGCGAGATCTCCTGCAAGCAGGAACGTTTGACAGGGGGATCTTCTGACAACGGGGTCTTTTGACACGGGATCCTTAGTTATTAGAGGGAGATATCATTTTGGAGAATCCAGCTAGAGTGAATGTGGATAGGGGTTAGGACAAATATCTTACCTGTTCACACTTCACACGTCTGCATAGGTCTGTGGTCCTGATTCTACTCTTGTCACTGAGTGAATGTGCGGTTTGTAGTAATATCTAGATTTATAGTACTTGTTCATATAGTAATTTGCAGTTATATTGTACTCGACCTGCTAGCTTACCTCTCTGTATAATGGCCACCCCTAAACTTACCACGTTAGAATTAAGGGCAAAGGGGGAAGACATGGGACTGTCGGGGTCTGCTCTAACGGATTACATACAGGAAGTGGAGAGAGAGTATCGTCAAGCAGAAAGGGAAGATCGAAAGGCCGAGCTGGAATTGAGAAGGATGGAATTGGAAGCTGAGCAATCAGCTAAGAAATTGGAAGCTGAGCAAGCAGCTAAGAAATTGGAAGCTGAGCAAGCAGCTAGGAAATTTGAAGCTGAACAAGCAGCTAGGAAATTAGAAGCTGAACAAGAAGCACAGAAGAGGGAGCACGAGTACCGGATGAGGGAACTCGAGTTGAAGAGTCAATCTAATGGAGAAACTGAGGGAGCAGTTGGAGGTTCCTCCATCCCAGGATCAACACCAGTAGGTGGACATGGGTACCAGGCTATGAAGTTTCCTTTAGCGGTCTACGAGGAGGACAAAGAAAAGATTGACCAGTATCTTCAACGCTTCGAGGCTATGTCAGTTGCTATGGGTCTGGAGCGTAACAAATGGAATCTTAAGCTATCCCAGGGATTACGCGGGACCGGATACGAGGTTTATACTCGCCTGCCACCAGGACATGAGAACAATTATGACGAGTTAAAGACGGCTCTGCTGAAACGATTCGAGGTTACGTCACATACCTACCGGAAAAAATTTCGAGCAGCGAAACGAGAACCGGGGGAGTTGTTTGCCGCCTACAGTTTGCGTCTAAAATCTTATCTCCACAAGTGGATGGATTTGGCTGGGTTCGCACATGACTATGAGAGTCTGGAAGAGCTCATGGTGGTCGACCAGCTGAAGAAGCAAATGTCTAAACCTCTCATGACGTTCCTGGGAGAACAAGGAGCGGAACGTATTGACCTCGTGACTAAATTAGCAGAACGGTTCGTCGAAGTACATGGGGAGGCAGGGGAAAACCTTTCAACCAACACCAAAAGTCAAGAGAAACATGACAAGAAGAAAGCCAAAAACTCAGGAACCAAAAAGTGGGAACCTTATGTGCAAAAATCAGAGGATAGTTCAGAGAAGAAGAAGGAGGGAAGCAAGAGCACTTCAAGCTCTACACCTAAACGACCGTGGTCGGAAAAGTGGTGTTCAATTTGTAAGTCACCCTCTCACAATACGAGGGACTGCAAATCGAAGGCTAATAACCCTCACTTTGCAGCATGTCAAGTGACTTCCAAGGAGGTTGTCATGGAAAATGATAAGGTCAACAAGGAAGCTCGCCACCAGGAGAGCTCATTCAAGTTCGACAATAGAAAATCTAGGACAGGGAAATGGTGCAACCAATGTCAGTCAAACACGCACAATGCTATTGACTGCAGGGGAAAGTCAGGAGACACTCAATTCGTCGTGTGCTCAGGGAAACCTAAGGTGGAGCCCACCGAACAGGTCGAGGCCGAGGAAGAGACTCCAGACCAGGAAAAACCACCTGTAGTGGAATTGGTAGAGGTTAACGGTCGTCAAGTGGAGTGTTTATACGACACAGGACTGGACGGGGAGGCCGTGATTTCTGCGGATCTGGTACATCCAGAACAATTCACAGGTGAAACATTGGATATACAGCCTGCACAGAAAAGTGCTGTACCCATGAAGCTGCCCATTGCTAATGTGGAGATTCGCTCAAGGTACGTCACCGGCACCATCAAGGCCGCTGTATTGACCGATCCCATTTTTCCAGTCATCCTAGGTTGCCGGTATGTCTTTCTGGGAATGCCCAGGGAGCCAATCCATATGGGAGCAATGCAGACTCGCTCTCAGACGAAAACGGAAGAGGCAGACGCAATTGTGACTAACCCAATGCCGGGGGAGCTACGAACTGCCCAGAGTGAGGATGATACTTTACGTCCTTGCTACAAAAAGCTGCAGAAAAGTGCTGATCCACCAGGACGGGGGCAGTACTACATGAAGAATAGGATACTCTACAGGAGAGCAGGAAGGGGAGACAACCTATACGGTCAGTTGGTCGTCCCGAAAGCTCACCGGTCCCAGATTCTTCATATGGGGCATACCATCTCCTTTAGTGGACACATGGGTATTGCCGCCACCATGCAGCGGATTTCCTGCCACTACTATTGGCCGGGAATGACAGATGATGTGCGTCGGTATGTGAAGTCATGCCCTGAGTGCCAGAGGGTGGCACCGAAACACTGGACAGCACCGGTGGTCTTGGGTGAGATGCCCATCATGAACTCTCCTTTCGAGAGGGTAGCCATCGATATCGTGGGTCCACTTCCCAGGACTAGGAAGAGGAACATGTATATACTCACAATGGTGGATTGCTGTACAATGTGGGGTGAGGCTATACCGTTGACCACGATTGACTCGAAAAGAGTGGCGGACGCACTGATGGAGGCCTTTACCAGATTAGGCTTTCCGGATCAAATTCTGACGGACAATGGATCTCAGTTTTGTGGAAAACTCATGGAGGAGGTATTTAGGGTGTTTCACTCTAACCACATACATACCAGCCCTTACCACCCTCAAGCCAATGGACAAGTAGAGCGTTTCAACGGCACGTTGATGACAATGCTCAGGAAACTAGCGCAGGAAAAACCTGATAGGTGGGATGAATATATCCCAGCAGCACTCTTTGCCTATCGGGAAGTTCCTCATGGCTCAACAGGACTACCACCCGCTACGTTGCTGTTTGGTCGTCCAATCAAAGGACCGTTGGAAGCCATGTTGAGGAGTTGGACTGAAGAGGGGACGTCAGAAGAAGTGATCTCATCCTATCAATACGTGGAGGAACTGAAAGAAAAACTCCACAAGGGATGGACTCTGGCAAATCAAAACTTGAAAAAGGCCAGGAAAAGACATGCGGCTTACTACAACCGTAGGTCTAAAGAAAGATCTCTAGAGGTGGGAGATAAAGTCTTGTTGCTACTCCCAACGGGAAACAACAAACTGGAGATAGGTTGGCAAGGACCATTTCCCGTGGAAAGGATGATATCCAGAACCAACTATCAGATCCGGATCCGGGGAAAATCGAAGATTTTCCATATCAATCTCTTGCGGAAATACGAAGAGAGACCCGGAGACAAGGCAGCTCACCTCATGGCAATGGCAGTTGCAGTGGAGATGGAAGTGGGAACCAGCGAGGGCAGGGAATATCCCTTGGTACACCAGGAAACCTATAGGGATGTGAAAGTGAACCCTGATCTGACCTCCCAGGAGAGGGAAAGGATAACCCAGGTTCTCAAGTCTCATAAGGAGATACTGACTGATAAACCTGGACGAACGAGGTTGGTTGAGTTCGAGATGACTTTGACCACACAGGAGCCTGTTCGCCAAAAGGTTTACCCAGTGCCATTCTCTAAAGAAAAGGCCCTGGAGGAGGAAATACACAAATTGCTGGAGGATGATGTGATTGCACCATCCACATCCCCATACAATGCGGGGGTAGTTTTGTTACGCAAACCAAGTGGAGAACACCGGTTGTGTATAGACTACCGACTTCTGAACAGTCACACACAATTTCAGGTGGAACCTTTGCCGAATCCAACTCAGTTATTCGCTAGGCTCCATAAGGCTCGGTACTTTTCAAAAGTGGATCTGAGTCGGGGGTACTATCAGATACCAGTCAAACCGGAGATTCGACCACTGTTAGCTTTCAGTACACCCAGTGGACACTACGAATTCAAGGTCATGCCCTTTGGACTCAGCAATGCACCTAGTGTGTTTACACGCATGATGAGGACTTTACTAGATCCGTTACAGGATCCATCCATCATCTCATTCATGGATGATATTCTGATTTCCAGTGACAGCTTGGATGACCACTTACAATCCTTGGAGAGAGTGTTTAAGAGGCTCAAGGAAGCAGGGCTTACTGCTCGTCCAACCAAGTGCATGATTGGTTACCAGACTCTGGAATTTCTAGGTCACACCATCACTCCAGGACACATTGTTCCAGAAGAGAAGAACCTGGAGAAAATCAGAAATGCACCAAGACCTAAAACGAAGAAGGATGTGCGATCTTTTCTCTCGTTGTGTGGGTTCTACCACAAATTTATCCCACATGTCACTGAACTGGGAGCTCCGTTGAAGGAAACCTTGAAAAAGGGATTCCCAGACCAAATCATTTGGACACCAGAATGTGAGAAGGCCTATAGTCAGTTAAAGGAGGCCTTGGTCAGCAAACCTGTATTACAGCTCCCTGACCTTTCCAAACAATTTGTGTTGAGAACAGATGCGAGTGCGATTGGGATTGGGGCAGCTCTGTTACAGGAAGGAAAAGACGATGCTTCGGTTTTGAAACCTGTGGCATACGCAAGTAAGAAACTTCTACAGGCGGAGAGGAATTATTCAACCGTCGAGAGAGAGTGCTTGTCCCTCGTATGGGCAGTGCAAAAATTTCAGCCATATTTGTATGGAGTTAAGTTTCGGGTCCAGTCGGATCATCAGCCCCTGATGTTCCTGGCTACTTCTCAGAAGCTCAACGCACGTTTGATGCGGTGGTCGTTGTTACTTCAACCGTATAATTTCACAGTAGAGTACATTCCTGGGAAGGAAAATGTTGGAGCGGACTTCTTGTCAAGAGACCCAGCTCCTGAAGAAGAAGAATGAATCATCTGGATTAAACTCACGGTGGAGAAGAGTGAGATGGACTACTCTCTTAAGAGGGGGCCTATGTCACAAAATAAAACCGTGTGTTTAACAGGTTGATTATTATAGAGGATTTTCGGATTAAGCGGACGATCTGCCAGCGACAACTATTTTTACTAACAGAGTAAACACAGCTGCACAGGTTACATCGTGTCAGCCCATAAACACATTTGGTGGTGAGTGAGAAGGAATGGATACATCGAGTTGGCAGTTCATTAACAGTTAGAATCACATATGATTGTCGGCTTAGGATATGGAATGGTTCCGTTTGTCATCTATACTGCCGGACATCAGACGGAAATGGCTGCTGGGATTGTCACCACGGAACAGAAGATTGACAGTTTATCAACAGGTCGGAAGTGCCCGACTAGGGAGAAAACAGTGCATCTGTCAATTCTTGGTTTCCGGCACATCGAGAGGATTGACGGGGTTATTTGCAACTCTTTGTTGTAACTCGACAGAAACTCGCTGGCTTGTTTTGAGAATCTAAACTATTACTGACAACTTTGACAGGACTTAAGCCAGGAAAATAGTTTCCTGACAAGGGATGATCTGCCACTGTGCCACCTGTGTGGGGGCATAAAGGATAACGTCACGTGGCCAACTTTAGGAGTTGCCATAAAAACCCGAGTTGGGACCAACTGGGAAAACTTGAAAATGTGGATCTAGGCAGACATGCTTGTCACTGCAGCAGTTAGAACATCTAACGTGTGAAGGAGATATTTGATTTAGTTTACACGAGCCTGTATGGCTATCATTAGATGTAATTTAGTGTAAACTGCAGTGCTGTAAGGTATAACCTATTATAATATATTAGTTCTACTTAATATAGACTGTGGCCTTGTTAAACTATAGTGTGATGATTAGCACTGTTAGTGGAAACTAGTTAGAGTAGAATAGTGATATTAACTCTGCTAGTTAAGAATAGATTAGTGAAGTGTTGATAAGCTTTACTAGTTGAGAATTGAGTAATGAGGGATAATTGGGATCTTCCCGTAGGTGTCCCTGGTGGGCGGGGTTCCGCATTCTGTTTGCTGATTTTTTCTTTGTCATAGCCTGATTCGGCTCTAGGTGGGTAGCTAATCTGCTCTATGACTAATTCTAGTTAGCTAAAGATCATTAAGCAAGGTGATAGGCTTACACTCAGCCGAAAGGATCAGTGACTAGTACTATCACCAGATGTGTTGTTTCTATCCTAGGTTCCCTACCAGATCCAAGGAAACTCAACAAGTTTTTGGGAAAGAATCCAATCCCATTAGGAAGAACACCAGTTCAAGAGTCACTAGAGTTGCATACAGAACGTAACTTACGCTAGAAGGAAATTGATTCATCAAAGAGAGTGATGCATACTGATGCACCACACAGCATTAGACAGTAGTAACGAACCGAGAACCGGCTAAGAGTACCTAGTGTTAGTACAGCAACAATTAACATTAGAAATTAGCACTTATGGACTGAATGGTTCGAGGTGCAACGAGGATGATCTGTCGACTAACTAACTAACTAACTAACTGCGTACACACTACAAAAGACTTGTGCAGTTTGTTAAGGAACGTTAGGAACGGACATTGTGTAGAGTGCAACCGGTCCATGATTAACTGTTAATACCACCGGTGTCTATTTCGGATGTTCATGAAATTGGATTACCAGAGGTCTACAGAGGCAAAGCAGTATCCGGCAAGATGGTTTCGGCAACGGGTGAGAAGTACATGTTCTGACGTAACGTGCTGTGGTCTATCTTTGCTGGGATCAGCTGACTGGGTTGCTGTCTGAGAGTCAGAGTCTACACACTTTATAGAACACGTCACACATTTTCTTCACATACACGTCTCATATACGTTACACTTTTCTTTTAATAAATTAATCTTTATTAATTTTTAGAAGCAAGAGTTGTTGAGTATGTTGCGTTGGGGAAGTATGAGAAGGGGCATAGTACGACAGTGAGAGAGTGATAGGATAAGGTGTCCATAGGCTGATGGAGTGTGTTGGACGGAAGCTGGTGGATTCTCCAGAATATTGAGAGGAAAAAAATATTATAATGTGGGTGTCGGCTCTCTTCACTCCAGGGACGACACTGTAAAGGAGGACACGACAGTGACCAACGGTCATAAACACTGCTGCCAAGACGCTAGTAAGGGGGTGTGTCTTGAAGATAATACTGTTGGCGATATTCACATTCAAAACAATGGCTCGTACACAAAAGCATCAGGCAAATGCTCAGAGGAATGGACAAAGACAAGCTTACGGCGCCAGCTGGTGTAACATTTATTCCCGTAGGACACACATCACATACACTCACACAACAAGCTGAGACACTTATTACCTCACCCAGAAATCAGCCCAGTGCACTAGAAGTAGTAGCACTTGTATGGACTACGCTTGAGTTAAAAGGGAACGCAAACTAATATAATAATAATAATAATAATAATAATAATAATAATAATAATAATAATAATAATAATAATAATAATAATAATAATAATAATAATAATAATAATAATGAACACTCAGTGCAAGTGTACCCGCCGATAATGCTTCCATATATCTGAGCAATCGATTATTGTTCCTGGAATACAGTATACGAAATGCGTCCGGTTTCTTAACTCTATGATTGCTAATCAGTGATATCAGTGACGACCTACATCATAGTTCAGCCAACGTATCATTGATGTCTTCACTTCACATGATACATAACTGTACTATGCACCTGACGAGATGCAACAAAATATGTAATATTTTATTCATATGTCTGTGTTTACATGTATAATTCCCAGAGATGGAAAAGTTGAAGCAACAAATGCCCTTCAGGTGAAGCCAGAACAGCGTCGATTGGGCCTCTCATCGTTACACTATTTTGAATACCCTAACTCGTTATACCAGTTCCTAGAATAATTGAACGCCTAACATTTTTTTTTTCCATTGAAGAAATGCTGCTCCATTTAAATTCAAGACACTCACAACCAATTAGAAGATGAATAACAGACTTGAGATTGTAATGGAGTTGTTTGTCACGTTTTATTTCAACAACTGAAACATGTTATTCCTTTTGGCATGTCACGGTTAGTGTCATTTTGTCAAAGAGATTTCTTGGGAAACTTTAATTCACTCTCCATATTCATTTTGGGTTGTATTTAACTACAAAATGATGTTTATGTTAAATTAGTAGCCGCTGTGGCATGATGTTTAGTGCGCTTACCTGTCAAGACAGGGGTCGTGGTTTAATTCTTAGGAGAAGGACGATTTCTTATGTCCTACCAGTATGACTTTGAGATGACACAGCCTCGTAAAATTGGGTACCAGACAAGTTTCGGAATTGTCGGGGTAGGAAAGGCGACGAGGAAGGTAAATGGCCACCCCACTTCATATGTTCTGGCCTAGAATGTGTGGTGGCAATAACACTGCATCCTGCTGGCAGGATGTGATGTAGGACTACATTACCAGACGAAATACACGAACAGACAAATTAATAATCCAGTATGTGAAATAACCGACATGGTAAATATCCCACTGACAGGGTATGATGTGTGACTACATTACCAGACGAAATACATAAACCGACAAATTAATAATCCAGTATGTGAAATAACCGACATGGTAAATATCCCACTGACAGGGTATGATGTGGGACTACATTACCAGACAAAATACACGAACCGACAAATTAATAATCCAGTATGTGAAATAACCGACATGGTAAATATCCCACTGACAGGGTATGATGTGGGACTACATTACCAGACGAAATACACGAACCGACAAATTAATAATCCAGTATGTGAAATAACCGACATGGTAAATATCCCACTGACAGGGTATGATGTGGGACTACATTACCAGACAAAATACACGAACCGACAAATTAATAATCCAGTATGTGAAATAACCGACATGGTAAATATCCCACTGACAGGGTATGATGTGGGACTACATTACCAGACAAAATACACGAACCGACAAATTAATAATCCAGTATGTGAAATAACCGACATGGTAAATATCCCACTGACAGGGTATGATGTGGGACTACATTACCAGACGAAATACACGAACCAACAAATTAATAATCCAGTATGTGAAATAACCGACATGGTAAGTATCCCTCTGGCAGGGTCGGGCACGGGATTACATTACCAGACGAAATACACGAACCGACAAATTAATAATCCAGTATGTGAAATAACTGACATGGTAAATATCCCACTTAAAGCCCAGCCTACTTGAGTAGGATATCATCAGCAGTACTATAAAGGATCTTAACGATAATGGGTGATGGTTCTCTCACGGTCACGAAAGTCTCGGATCGAGTCTGTATTCTAATTCCGACTATGACATGTGGCCAAGCCATCGGGTATTTCTGTATTTGTCATCTTCTGTCGCTTTCCTAATCACATTTGCCAGTTGGCACTGGGTTCTCACGTTTATTTCTTCTCACATTATATCCAAACATTCTTGACTGTGTGCATCTAATTTGTCGTATTAGTTTACTGTTTTTATATGCTTCTTGAAAAGCTGTCTGATTCGGTTTTCTGTCTGTCGACGATATATTTTCATTTTCTGTAAAAACTACATACCGACTGGCATCAGATATTTCTTGGCTGGCCTCCACGCTTGACATGTATGCAACAGTGTATGCTATGTATAGCACTTTAATGCTCTTTTTCTCACTGCAATGTGAGATGAGATTCACAAGAAACACGGCTGGAAAAATAATCAGAGATAGGGAGACAAATGAGAAACTAAGAACAAGTATAGGTATAACACCAATTACTGACTTTATAGAACACCATAGAATTAAATGGTTCGGACATTAGCTAGAATGAAACAAGATCAACCAATGGCTAGAGCTTTCTACATGGAAACATCTGGACACAAGGTGAAAGGTCTACCCGGAATAGTTGATAGATAGAGTAAAAGAGACATTGAAGGAATCAAGTGTGAAATTCGCCCAAGCAACAAAACAACAACAACAACAACAACAACAACTCATACACAAAAACAGAAAAATTATACATACCTCCTCTCTGCTACGCTTCACAAAAAAGGCGTAGGAGAAAGGAAGGAGAAGAACTGATACATTTTTATCGGTGAGTGTTATTTTACATCTTCAAATGGCTATTGCTATCATGCCGACTCTTGTTCTGATCACAGTAATTAACTTCCGTCGAATGTTTCGACTGTTTCGAGATAGTTATAACGATTTACCTGTTTCAGAACGTTCCCATTTACTAGGGTGTTATACTTTGGTATTTGTTTCTTCTTGGAGACGACCATACTTTCTGTGTTATTTTTATTTTGACAATTTAATTCTTAAAAAAAGCCGTTGACCGTTTATTTAACTCATCATCCACTACGACTACGTGCTCACGGTGTCTTTCGTTGTCTGCAATCAATACTGCACGAACACAATATATCTTCTTCTCCTTCTTCAGAGTTCGTCCGGAATGTTGTTTTAGACGTAATTGCGTTGTGCCTGTTTACAGCAGGGCTGCAATATTTGCGACTTTCGGCCGACACACCCGATTATTCAGGCTTTTGTTGAACTGGTTACCTTCCCTGGTGTTTTGTAAGACGTTCAACTCTTACTGTTGTGGTGTTATCCACATCTCAGCTGGCCCATTTAGAACAGCTGAAGACACCCCTTCAGCCATCAATGTAAGGCAGGGGCAGGCCATGGGCATCCCCCGCCATCCAAGGAGGCTTCCATACTTGCAGAGCCGATACATAGCGCTCTGGTTCTGGGCTCACCCAAGGAATTAACGTCCCGAACATGGCTGCTTATCATCACCTCCGTATATTGAGACTTCCGTTCACCACAGGCTGTTCCTCCGGAAACCTTTAGAATGCAGTCTGCAGATGACGTCCACACAATTAGCTCCCGATTCGGACTTTCCACGTAATAGATTTGCTGGCCACAGGGACTCTTTTGCCACCGACATACCTGTGGCATGAAATGTGGCAGGCTAAGAACTTCTTTAGATGTCAACTTGAATATAGTTAAAGAAAGCAGCAGTCACCTTGACATTATGGATATCTCCATAGAGCTTGTCCTCAGATGAAGCAGGTATGGACCAACATATCTTTCTCTGTTCTGTATATAAGGGGTACCTGCAGCACATATCTAGCTGTCATTTTACCAGTTCCACAATTACATTCCCCAGTATCTCCTATCTTTAGTTTATTAAACAAGTGGTATTTCAGCCTGTTATGTCCTGTGCAGAGTCTGAAGATTGCTACATGTTCACTTAGGTTGAGTTTGTAATATGCATCATCAGTCTGCTTGCCTGGATCCTATGATTCCCACTTGGTTCTATCAGGAACACAACATATTATAGTGTTAAGTTTTTACAAATTGTCTTGTCTTGTGCAGGGCGTTGCAATCAGCCCTATTGGCTGTTTATGATTTATTAGACAATGTTTCGCTCAGTAGTTTGCCATTGCTTTCTGAACGAGAAGTCCACGTTTAAGTCCAACTGACCGACGTATGGAAGGAACTTACTACGCCGCCATCAGAAGAGAAGGTTTAAGTGTCTTCAACCTCTCAGCCACACCGACCCCCATGGCAGTAATAAAGTCATGGAGCCGCCCTCTGTCGGTGAAGTGCTAGGACCTTCATATGTTGTAGACCTGAATGCATGGAGGAGCAGGTGGCCAGTCTTTCCCTCTTATAGCGGACGACGAATGCAAACGTCGAGCCCTCGTCCGACCACTATCATGGCATTTTCAGCGTAACTTCCTGGCTATTACACTAACGCTCCCGGTACAGTAAGAATTAAAAGTGGTTTATTACTATTGCTATTGTTTTTGTGTGCGTTTGGTTTGGGGTACTTATCGAGTAAAGAATCCTTCATCTTTTTTCTTCTTCTGCTGCTGCCGCCTCTTGTCCTCCATCGAAGTATAATCCCTCAACCAACTCCCGTCCAGCCTTCTTATCTTTTATTATATCTTGCAGCTCCCCATGTGTCCTACCCAAATTATTAATGTCTTCCCAGGGGTATGCTGGTGTGGCGGGAAACGAGTAGGCGGACAGATTGGCTGGGTCTGCATCATTCGGTGGGGAAGTGTGCTTGATAAGGCAGACGTAGTCGGGACCCTTTGAAATCTTCAGACTCTGCACTGGTGCAGAAAAAGAGTTAGATCATCACTTCTTGGAGAGAGGATCTGGCCGACACTCAAGACTCCGAAGAAAAGCCAGACGGACACACAGTGCAGCTTCTGCTGGTGCCAATTTATTGGGACTCTTCGCTGGGAATGCCCCGAGTGCTACGACGTCTATTCTTGACTCACCTTAACTCAGCTTAATGTCTCGGAGTCTATTCTCCATATTGTTCACGCCCTCCGCTACTTATTTTTCCCTGTCGCATCCTGAGAAATGACTATCTAGCCACACTAATATTAGTTGTTCTCAATGTGTGACCTATTCATAGCTAGCGACTTTTCCTCACTTCATGATTTGCTGGTACCTGTCTGGTTCCACCCTGAAGCTCCCCATGAGTGATTCTGTCATTGAGAATTGGCGTACATTAATTACATTGACACCTCTACATAATGTGAAACCATAGGCTGTACATAACGCCGTCTCATTGTTTATTTTGACAGGGTAGTGAAGACTAAAACAAACTTTACAATGAGCTCTAAACATGGTCACAAACATTGGGCTGTCATGCTTGTATTGATATGTGTCTCTATGGAGAACTACTCAGGTAAGTTGTTACTGTGTTTTCTAATGTCAGCTTTGTAGTTACAGAAATATATATAACAGTGTGAGACAAGGAAGTTATTGCCAAATCGTGTGAATTCATAAAATTACTCACCGCAGAACACACATTAAGGCAAACAATCATCATCATCATGCACCATGCCGATAAGCATGGACGGTCATATTTCGCCATCTCGCATGATCACCAGAGTCGTGGATCAGCTCCGTGTTCTTGTCTCGACCATGCCACATGGCCAAGCCATGAAGGTGTTTACTCCTCTGCCTTTCCCTTGTTCTTTCCCCCTCAATCTTGCCAGTTGTCACCAAGTTCTCTAATTTATTTCTTCTTATAATGTATCCAAAAAAAAAAAAATGACTGTCTACGTCTAATTTCTCTAATTAGTTTACTGTTTTCACTTGCTTCTTGTTGGAATAGCTCATTGATTTTTCAGTCTGCCCATGGTATTCTTTGTATTTTCCTTAGAAACCACATTT
Source organism: Cepaea hortensis (assembly GCA_963921405.1). Taxonomy (NCBI): domain Eukaryota; kingdom Metazoa; phylum Mollusca; class Gastropoda; order Stylommatophora; family Helicidae; genus Cepaea; species Cepaea hortensis. The sequence continues at coordinate 74,640,841 of OY992884.1, read as the reverse complement.
CCACAGCCATCAGATATTTTTCAGCTTGTCTGCTCAACGTCTACATTTCACATCCATTCAAAAGTACAGGTTATATGTAGCGCTCCAACACTCTTTCTCTTGTTGCAAACAATACGCGCTGGAACTAATGCAGGAATGGGGAAATCACTAAAAGACATCAAGAAAGTGCGCAAGAGCGAGAGGTGTATAGAGAGCTAGAAATTAATGAATGAGAGCGATCGAAGCAGGGGTTAGAGGATATGAATAGAGGTAAGGGAGGGAAAGAGGGGGTGAACGGGTGAGAAGAGAGGGAGAAAAGTGGAGAAAGTTAGAGGGAGTAGAAGAGATAGAATTGGAGAGTAAGCGTAGACAGATGCAGAGTTTAAGGGATAGAAGCGAAAGATGAAGATAGATTTAGAGACGAAGTTATAGTAATCGAACAAATGTAGAGATATATAAAGAATATATATGGATTTGAACACATGACTACACGACCGGTAGGCAAGAGTGCTAGCTGCACTACCGCAACTGCCATTCGTTTTATAGTGAGTCTAAACTATAGTTCCTTATTAAAACAAAAGTTAGTTGTATGTGCCATGTTTCATAGTCTCAAAGCAAGTTAGCCCACAAAATGGCCACGGGTTCATCTGAATATGATACACTAAAAGTGTTAGGCCATTATTGTACACTATGCCGTTAATTGTAGAATATATCACAGTAAGAGTACACTGTGTCACATTGCGTGTCATTTAATCTAATTAACTGATTAAGTGTCATTAATTGTCTTAAGCGACTTCCCGTATCTGCCATGGGGAGTAGTTTTCCCAAGGAACCCCCATTAATTTGATATATAATGCAACATGTCTGCTACCGTATTAACAACTTTTAAGTCATAACTGTGACACACCCCTACTTTCCATTTTCCGCTATCCAATATTGTTTGGTCCAAACCTGCTTTGTGCTCGGCACTGAGTTTGTTAAAAACCCGATGTGGGTAGATGAAATATTACTGATTCGAATCTTATTAAAAACTGGGCGAACTAAGAACCTTGATTTGGAAAGGAAAAAAAAAGGAAGCAAAGCATATTATTGTAAGAGACACGTAACAAATAATCTTGCAAATGAATGAAATAACATACAGGAGAAGAGAAGAGTCTACACAAGAATATAGGAATATACCAAAGACGAGAAGAATGTGCACACACACAAAAAAAGAATATACAAAAGGAGAGAATAACAAAAGTAGAAAATAATCTACAAAAGTGGAGAATAATCTACAAAAGAATATAAGAATCCACAAAAGAAGAGAATAGTCTACAAAATAAGAGAAGTTCACAAAAGAAGAGAAGAATCTACAAAAGAAGAGCCTACAAAAAAAGGAAAGAATCTATAAAAGACAAGAAGAGTCTACAATAGTAGAGAACATACTACAAAAGTAGAAAAGCATCAAAACAACAAGAGAAGAATTTACAAAAGATAACTACCAGATCACTGAATTCATCATTTGTTTTAACGTTATTTTGCTTGGTTCATTCCAGAGGCGAATCCTGTTTCCACCAATAGCTCGCTGGACACTGCTGCAAGCAACGGCAGCCATTTTATACTGGACACAGCCAACCTTGACCTGAACAAGGACGGATGTATCAGCGGGAAAGCTGAACTGGACAGTTTTAAGCAGAAGGTTATCGAGGCACTTGCAGGAATACCGAACAGCGTGCTGATGGCACATTCCATCGTGCATAGAACAGACATCAACAGAGATGGCAGAATATGCTGGTGTGGTGAGTACCTTAGATTTCTGATGTTTGCACCTTCTACTTCCCCGTCTACACTTAGAGTGCACAGTAATGATGATGAACACCATCACTATCTTCCATATTTACTGTCAGCGACGTGGCGAAGAACAGCTGACGTTCCAAGCCCGGGGGTGGCATTATAGCCTGTCATTCATTGTGATTGTACAATATCTTTGTTGACTTCAGACCATTTTCTTATTAAGCGTTCTTTTGAACTCAAGCGTTGTCCATACACGTGCTACTACTCCCAGAGCACTAGAGTGATTTTTTTGCAGGTTGATTAGTTTTTCCCTATTACCAGTGTCCCTCGCCTTCAGGCGAACCCACTCCGACTTCAGAGGACGCGAGTCAACATTTTAGTGATGATGGTGATCAAGTGTTTGAGTCCTTCGACTGGCTGTGAAGCATCCTGATCTTTCCATCCCGGAGTTTCCTGTTTTGTGCCGTCCTCTTTAACTCCAATTAGTTTGCATCCATCAATCAGATGATATTATTTTTATTAGCATCATGTGTTATGCCGATAAATGTGAGCGGTCATGGCTCGACATCTTATTCGATCAAAAGTCATTGATTAACACTGTGTTCTAATGTGGATTGTGCATAGTGGCCAAGCAATCCAGATATGTATCTGCACTGCCTCCTCGTTTCTATTTCCCCACCAATCTTGTCAATTATCACTAAGTTTTCCAGTTTTTTTTTCAACATAATGTGCCCAATCAATTTTGACTTCTACGTCTAATTTCTAGAATCAATTTACGGTTTCCATGTGTTTCTTGTAGGACTTGCTCCTTGTCTTTACCGACTATTGTGGGCTGTTTTTTTTTATTTTTTAATTTCCACAATGTGGAAATCGATTGACTTCCTGAAAAATATTGTGTGTAAATGTTGCAGGAATTTGAGTTCAACCCAGATTGATTTTTTTCTAGGCACTTTTGCGTTCAGTGGTCTGGGACTGCTTTATAACCAAAAAGTCAACGGTTAAGATCAACTTAATGCTGATGTAGGCGTTGAACCACCAGCTTCGCCAGCAGAGCAAAAGAAAGGAGGAAAAGACAGGGGGGAAAATACAGAAAAGGAAAGGGAAACAAGTCTCTAGTACGGAAAATGCAATAACACAATTTATCTTTACCTTATTGTAATTGTCTTCCTATCCAAATCTGCCAGAGGGAGAGGCGGGGGGGGGGGGGGGGGGGTCGGGATGTCCTCGGGTTACAATTATAAAGGGGATTGGGTGATGTTGGGTCATGGATAGGGTTGCTAGACGTCCGGCAAAAAGAGGACATGTCCTCCTTTTTAGCTTAATATTCTCCGTCCGGCAGGCAAAGCTAAAATTCCTTAAAATGTCCGGCTTTTCTTATATTTTATATTATAAATTTTTATGTAATGTTGTTACAACTTACAATGTATCTACACTCTACCGTATGTTTACATTGTTAAAATGTTTAGTTTTCAGTTTTGTTTTGTTTTAAATTTTAGTCGAGGGATCAACATCACGGCACACGGGTGTAACCCTTGGTGCTTCGTTCTACTCCTAACTCAAGCCTAAGTCCGGAGAAACTCAGCTCAGTGCACGAACTCCGTAGCACCAGCGAGGATCCTGAAATACTTTGGGTAGATTTTTAATTCGAAATTTTGCCCGGGCAACGCCGTTAGGCTACTCTTTTTCGATTTCCAACTGCCAAGGGATTTATTGCGTGCCCAACAATACACACGGGCGTCCGATCTCACTTCCCAGAGACCAGAAAAAATCCCGGCCCTCACCTAGGCTTGAACCCGGGACCTCCAGCGCTCGAGGCGGACACCATACCTCAAGACCACTCTGACCCCCCCCCCCCTTCCCCAATATTAAAATGTACAAGTCTATGCATCTAGGAACTAGTCGATTATCATCATCATCATCATCATCATCATCATCATCATCATCATCATCATCATCAAGTACCATGCCGACTGGCGTAAGCGTTCATGATCCCAACAGATCTCGATCTTTGGTTTTCTGGATCAGCTCTAACGTTGATATTCCTCTATGCCACCGTCACAATCCATCCAGCATCATTTCTCTTGGTCTGCCTATGCCTCTCTTCCCCTCGATCTTTCCAGTATAGTAATTCAAGTTCTAACTGTTATCTGTATCTGGCTCATTACTCTTTTTTGATATTTACTTTTACTTCTTATTTAAAACCCATTGCTTAATAATATTTATTTAATTTGCCTATTTATACCAAATGTAAAACACCAATTATTTGTATAATTTGAATTTAACTTTTGCTCTGTTTGGCAACACTAACAATCTAGCCCTATGTTGTAGTCTTTATGGTCAAAATGCTGATGTTACTTCCGGTAGCAAAGACGCAAATTAACATTGTTTTTTTTTTTTTTATTTGCAATTTTTGCCGTCTATGTTTATGAAAATGGCTTCTACAAAGAGAAAATTCAAATTCTCGAACACTATGAAAAGTTGGCTCCTCCTTGAAATATGTTGTGTAATTAATAAAGATTATAAAGTAATAATTGTACAATCCGCTGTTTAAATCATGTTTTCTTTTTTTCTTTTAGTGCCACGATGTTCTTTATAATAACTGAGTGACATGGTCGTTGTCTAGGTTTAAATGTTCCTTGTATGTCACTATGGAGGGTAAGTAGACCTGTCTCACAATGAAACTCACCCCAGTAGTACACATCCGTCAGTCAGTGAACACGATTGCTTTGGCGCACATAATCATTTAATACAGAAAGAACACGGACAAATGGAACATAATTCTATATCCAGAAACAATATAATCCATAGAATATATATATCCTCCTCACAACTTAACCAGCACACATCACTGCCTTCTCAAGGCCTGCTTAATCTCAAATTCACAGGACAGTTATCCAGCTCCTCTCCACGGCTGGACCTCACACAATACAACCCACACACTGGGTCTAAGCCTCTGCTAACTATCCAACCCACTCTGGGGTGTAGGCTTCAATACATTAAGTCTGCTGATAACCGGGCTCAGTCTTGAATCCTTCATCTCAGAATTCTCCTCACTGAAAAAAACCCACAGGGCAGAGTTCTAACACTAACTCCCCTATCATTCACTTGCAGACCACGGACCTATACTTCTCTGGCCCTGACACTCCACTGTCCAAAGCGACCCAACTCTCAGTCGGTCCCAGCTTCAACTGCCCCAGTCAATGTTTTCTACCGTCTTTTAACCCTACTGTGTAGCCCTTCCCTGGGCTCCCCACAACATTACACCCCAGCCTAAAACTGTCTCTCTCCCCATCCACCGTGGGGGGTCTGCACTCACCCTTACCATTAATTTTCATGGCTGGTTGTTTTTCTCGTAGTCTCGCTACAAAGGTCACTCATCTCAATGTCACTGACCCAGGCATATGTCATTACCCCCCCCCCTCTTAAAAAGAAAACATCGTTTTCAAATGTTGGGAGTCTAACACCTATCACATATGTGACCCCGACATATTGCCTGGGTAGCCCTAAGTATGACTCCATCTTACTTTAGGTACCACACTAAATAATACATCAAGTAGTCATAGTATACTACCATATTATCACCACATCAATACCACCAACTTTCCATCTCGTGTACCAATGCATGAGCTAATACATGTCATAATAATCAACATGACATAGAGGAACCATATATTTTTATACCCGCAGGTCTATTCATATCTTCAATAACACACAACCCATGTAACTTTACTAATAATGGTCCACGAATAAATGTTGAGGCGCTGCATTGCTATGTCTTCCATCAACTATCTGGAGAGTTTGTGTGTCGACCATATATCAGGTGGTTCTTTTCTTGCATCAACCCACCTCTGATTCCTGTCGATGCTGTGTCTACCCTTCATGTACCCATGCCTCATGTTTCCTATATCTTTAAAACATCTGTTTGCTAATTCTAACCCTGGTTCACTGATGTCGTTAACCCTCTTTTGAACTGTCTTAACATTCCTATCTGCATATTGTACCGTTACAATGGAGTCTCTGTTTAGTCTAACCTCTTTATTAAATCCTAGCCAATATACCTGGCATCCTGCTCTCTGCTGCTTACGCCTTACTCCTATGTGCCCTGCCCATGCCCTATCCTGAGCTGTTCTAGTATATCGGTCTCTATGTGTTAACGGTACTACTCCTTGCCCACATGCAGTTCTGCCATCTGAAAACCGGCGAGTGAGAACATTGTTCTTCATTCCGAAGCAATATCTACCCTTCTTTGATTGTCTATGTCTCACTTTACTACACCCTTGGACACATTTATCGAGAGTAGTATCTTGTCTCTGGGATTCCCTACATCTATATTTGAGATCCATTCTCACCTGCTCAGCTGTCCTATCCTTGTCCTCTGTGTCTACTTCAAGTGCCTCTTTTTCTTCAGTTATACTCTCTAATTTAGGTTTTCTTTTGGTAACTACCTAGTTACTACTTAACCTATGTATCTGGTCCCAATAAACTACTTCTTCTTCTGTGCAATCTTTAACTCCTGGCACATTTCCGATGATCAGATCTGCCACTGGTGAGTCTAAAACACACGCTGCCACTTTTCCTGTGATATATGGTGTTTTTACTGTTATCACGGCTACTGGGTAGAATTCTACTGTCCCATTAAATGTAATGCACCTAATCTTTTTCCCTGTGTAATCCGAGGGATGCACTAAACTCTTTCCAACTCCGATAGATGTACATCCGGAATCCCTAATTGTTAACGCTGGCCTATCATTAACAAATCCATGGTGCATCTTCAAACTCCCTCCTGCATGCACTGCTGATCCTGCTTTAACTGTGTGTCCACCCATTAAGACCGGTTCACTGTCTTTATCAAACAGAGGTTTGCATCCACTACAACTCTCCTTGTTAAATGTTTCAATTACTTGCGCTGAATTTGAGTGCACTGTTTCTCCCATCCTACACTCATAGCTGAAATGGTTCTTTTTTCCACATTTAAAACATATGATCTCCTTTTTCCTGTTATTCGTAGGCTCACTCTGTGTTTGTGCATCACACTGTGCTGCCTTATGTCTCCAGCTCCCACAATTCCAACATCCGGCATGACTATTTGGACGTCTCTGAAAATTCCCCCTTGATTGATTGATTGATTGATTGATCTAGGAACCGACATCACAGCATTCGGGACATTCCCATAAGCGCTCCGTCCCCATCCTCAGCAACCAGCGAAAAGTTCCAACACTAATAGTTCCAGTAGCAATCTGATTATATGCCCGTCTTGCCTTTCCTCTGAGCGTCGAGCGTCGGCCAGATCCCCTCGTCACTCCTCGCTGCCTCATTCTAACCAGACTATGGTGATCCATTTGCTCCTCCGAGGTGTACACGTGCTCCCACAAGGCCGCAACCACATATGCCTTGTCATGCATCAATACTCCACGAAGTTCTTCCGAGCCAGCCAATCTGTCCGCCTGTTCATTCCCCCGCACACCGGCATGCCCAGCAGAAAAGATCCAGGTGATGCTTGCTACCCGTGACCTCCGAAGCGAAGCAAGCCACTCTGCACGAAGCTTGCCTGTTCTCACCCTTCTCAGCATGCTTTCTGAGTCAGTTACAATCACAATATGTGTATGTATCGTGTTTTCTATCCAGCGGAAAGCTGCACTGACCGCCTCCACCTCCATTCTTAAGCTAGATGTAGTGTCATCATACGCCAGGCTCTCCTGCACCAAACGCCGACCATTAGTTTTTGCCAAGAACCCCCAAGCACTTCTCCTACCTCTCAACACCCGGGCGAGAATTTTCCTGAATTAATTGCTGAATTTCCACTTCCGTGGCCCCTGCTGGCCACTCCCTGCACTCCCGGCTCAATGTGATTATAACTCTGCACAAGTCTGACTGCACGGCTGGCACTCTGACCCACTTCTCTCCTCGCCTAATGTTCTCCAAGGGGCACACCTGTCTGATCGTATCCTCCGCCTGAGCCATCCATGATTTAACTCTTATCAGTCTCTGACCCTTAACTACGTCCAGCGCCTCATGCAACGGGTGATCTGTGTCTGCAGCTACTCTGAGGTATGCCTTCGCTTGCATCACCTTGTGCCTACCAGCAACAGTAGGCAGACCAAGGATGTAACGCATACACACTACTGGAGTGTCTCTGGTGCATCCCAGAATGACCCGCATAGCTTCATTCTGTATGCGCTCTAATTTCACCAGCTGACTCTTTGAGACAGTGAGCAGTCCTAGTCCATAATCAATCACTGAGAGGATCAAGTGCTGATATTGTGTGAAGAGCATTCACACTATAAAATTCCCCCTTTTGTATGGGTACCGTCCTGCTCTGCCAAGATGGTTGCCACGAAAACCATTATCTTGAGGTTCTTGCTGCTCACATTTCCGTGCCGAATCCACACTCTTCGACCTAGGTCTGATCCCCGGATTCTGATCATGTTTCGTGTACGCTGCACAGACTATTTCCTCATTCATTTCTCTACCAATAGAACTGTTTGGATGTGCAGTCATGTAATTTTGCCCTAACTGAGAAATTGTGTCTATGTCCTTTGGTTTACGCTCTTCAAAGAAAGCCACTAAGTTAGTATTGCATGAAGATAATACCTTGTCTCTTAATACTAAATCCACTAATTTATTAAAATCTTTCCCTACCTCTGCAAGCTCCATCCATTTCTTAAATGTGTTCTTAACTGTATTGACAAAATCTGTAAAATCCTGATTTGTCTGTGGCCCTAATTGTCTAAACTTTGTTCTGTATCCATGCTCAGTTAGTTGGAACTTTGTAAGCAAACGTTGACGCAAAATAGTATAGTTGTTTCTTTCTTCCAAAGGTAAATTAAACATGGTATCTAGGGCCTTACCCGTGAGAAACTCGCCCAGTATAATAGCATACTCGCCTTCTGGGATGCCTAACGCTTTCGCCGATGCATCGAATCTCCCCAGATAAGCTTCAAGACTATCCCAGTCTGTAAAGTATGGCAGTTTTAGTCTCTGTGAGGCATTGGAAGGTCTTCTGCTTTCTTCACTTTGACCCTTAGATGCAAATTCTAACTTTTTTATAGCAATTTCCGCTTCCATCTTAATCTTCTCTTTCTCGATTTCCACCGCATTTATTTGTTTTAACTTTTCAAATTCCAGTTGTGTCTCTCTCTCTTCCTGTAGACGCTTGCTAAGGGGGTTGCGTGGTCTCGAGGTATGGTGTCCGCCTCGAGTGCTGGAGGTCCCGAGTTCAGGCCCCGGTGAGGACAAGGATTTATTTAAAAAATCCACCGGGACTTCCAGTAATTTCCCCTGGTCTCTGGGTAGTGAGATCGGAAGCCCGTGTGTATCGTTGCGCACGTAAAAAATCCCTTGGCAGTTGGAAATCGAAAAAGAGTAGCCTAACGGCGCTGCCCGGGCAAAAATTTCGAGGTAAAAAATCTACCCAAAGTATTTCAGGATCCTCGGCGGTGCTACGGAGTTCGTGCACTGAGCTGAGTTTCTCCAGACTCAGGTTTGAGTTAGGAGGAGAACGGAGCACTTATGGGTTGCACCCGTGTGCCGCGATGTTGATCCATAAACTAAACTAAACTAACTAAACTAAACTAAACTAAACTAAAGCTTGTTTTCCATTTCAGCTAATTTTACTTCCTGTAGGTGTTTTTGTTGTTCCATTTCTAGTTTAAATTGTGTCTCTTTCTCTTCCTGTAGACGCTTGGTTTCGAGTTCAGCCTGTCTCTGTTCTCTCTCAGCTTGTCTTTGTTCTCTTTCTGTCTGTTTTTGTTCTTTTGCTTCTGCATACTCCTGTAACTCTTTACCCTTCAGGCCTAACCTTTCACCTGCTTCAATATATTCCATTAAAGTAGGCATCTTGTACTTGTGGACACGTTGCTGTCTGTCAGCCAACTATAAATGTAAAGACTCTGCTGCTAGTCTTTATGTACTTTCCCTAAGTACACCTCCACTCAGACTGTACGTTAATTCGTAGTACTAATAATATCACTCTGTACTCACGCAGTCACTCTACAAGCACTAGGTAGTGAGGAGGAGGGAGGTATTATCTATATTCCCTCGAATATATACCAAATAGCTGTAGACAATTTATGGAAATATTGTTAAACACGAAGTTTATACTTCACCTCGACACCGCAAGGTACAAGAGGAACATGATGAGATGAGATGAGATGATTGTTAAACATACATATATACACACACACGTATGAATGATACGATAAGTGGAGTCTATAAACGCTAGACGCACAAGCTGAGTACACGAAGACGGTGATCACAAAGAAATACGCCACAGTAACATCCACAAGCTTGTGTGGGACGACCACAGTGCGCGTAATATATATATATATATATATATATATATATATATATATATATATATATATATATATATATATATATATATATATATATATATATATATATATATATATATATAAACTGACACCAACCACTAGACAAGTAGACATGACGAAAGATCACAATAATAACATATATCCGAAGAAAGCAAATATCAAATGTAAATATTATGAAAAGAAAAAACAAAACACTCTTAATTAACAATATACACAACTCTGACGTCATACACAGCGGCTCTAGATATTGGTTAGGACCCCAATGCCAATGCACGACCACGCTAACGTTTTAGCGTTGTCCTTATAAAAATATCGTAAGCACAAGAAAAAAAAACACGTTTTGTAAAGCCTATCTTGATTTAGATAGAAGTTGCAAAAAATGTCTATCCAACAGCTACATGTAATAACATATACATATATAGATACACAAACGATAACGACAGTTAAAACGATGAGAGCAAACAAAATGTCCAAATGGCTGGTCGACAATACTGTACTTATTAACCAGTCGCGAAAGTTCTTAATTTGTTAGAAACAGTTTCCAATAATATCCTGGAAATATCTGTTGGTTAACGTTAATGCTCAGAAATGTCTACGACGGTAAATAAATCCCACCAGAAAAATTTTATTTTGATATGTTGTTATTTTCCCTGGACGTGGTGACAACAAAGTAATAATCCAAACGTCGTTATACCTTGGTTGCGGAGATGGCCTCTTTTTATATCATCTATGTTATGGATTCACGTTTAACGACAAGGTTCAACAAAAAAATAGCAGCAAATGTCCAGCGCTTTAAACTTGTATATATAAATCCTTATTGGCAAAGAAATGCGACCACTCCCGCGGAGAAGGCACGTAATAGTTCGTTGTAAAATTGTTTGCTCATGACAGAGTAATGATAACAAAGGGATTCAACATAAAGACGAACATAAAGTCTGGTTCTTTCAAAACAACTTGTTTGTCCAGTTCTCCCCTGGAAAGTTTTAGTAACTTTCCACCGTCCCTGACCTTGACCACACAGGTCAATCTCAGTCAGTACCTCAGTGCTCTTTATCACAATAATACACACTTACTCTATCTGTAAAATGACCGGAAACTTTTCCGTCATACACAAACACTTTCCACTTCTGCCCCAGCACGGCTGTGGTAGGGGTACTGTTACTACCCCCATCGGTCACCTCTCCGGCGAAACCGCAACTATCAAATTCTGTGTATTCTACACATCCATGTAAATCTCCCCTTCCAGAGAGTTTTCCAAACATGTAATTCCCCAGTACCTGGTCGCTGGTGTCCCACCCGTCCTATTAACGGCGTCGAAAAATCTTGACCTGTCGACCTGCGACCACACCGTGCGTTGCCCTTAGCACACACACAACTGTCAATATCTTTGATTTTCAATCCTGTCTTTATCACCGACAGCGATACTGTCCAACTATGCTGACCCGCTCTTGTCGCAAACACCTTTTTGTCCACGCGACTTTTCACCTGTGCTGTCTGCTAGCACCCCTTATTTTGACCTATAAACACATGCGCCTGTCGTCTCAACCCGACAGTTTTGTCTGTGGTGCTCGGTGTTTGTGCCTAGTGACCAACCCCGTCACCCCACACTCTCCGTTGATCTGTGCCGTGTCTTCTTCACGCGCGCTGTTTTTTGATGTGCCGTGGTGTCCTTTCGTGAACTGTCTGCTAGCTTCAGCAATACTGCCTGGTATCAAATTTACCTGGTTTCTCGTGAACTATGTATTACTTCTCGGACACTTTTGGCATTGACCGTCTACTAAAATTGGTGTTTATTCCTTGTGCCATAATTGTCGTTGTAATTGGGCATCCGACTAATGTCTCTGATCTTAGTATCCTCTCTAATCGACGAGTTCACAGATAAACAGAATGACAACAATGTCTATATTGTTCTTGAGCGGACATAGCCTCCCAGATAATGTCACGATGTTCTTTATAATAACTGAGTGACATGGTCGTTGTCTAGGTTTAAATGTTCCTTGTATGTCACTATGGGGGGTAAGTAGATCTAGCCACCTGTCTCACAATGCAACTCACCCCAGTAGTACACATCCATCAGTCAGTGAACAAGATTGCTTTGGCGCACATAATCATTTAATACAGAAAGAACACGGACAAACGGAACATAATTCTATATCCAGAAACAATATAATCCATAGAATATATCTATCCTCCTCACAACTTAACCAGCACACATCACTGCCTTCTCAAGGCCTGCTTAATCTCAAATTCACAGGGCAGTTATCCAGCTCCTCTCCACGGCTGGACCTCACACAATACAACCCACACACTGGGTGTAAGCCTCTGCTAACTATCCAACCCACTCTTGGGTGTAGGCTTCAATACACTAAGTCTGCTGATAACCGGGCTCAGTCTTGAATCCTTCGTCTCAGAATTCTCCTCACTGAAAAAACCCACAGGGCAGAGTTCTATCAATAACTCCCCTATCATTCACTTGCAGACCACGGACCTATACTTCTCTGGCCCTGACACTCCACTGTCCAAAGCGACCCAACTCTCAGTCGGTCCCAGCTTCAAATGCCCCAGTCAATGTTTTCCACCGTCTTTTAACCCTACTGTGTAGCCCCTCCCTGGGTTCCCCACAACATTACACCCCAGCCTAAAACTGTCTCTCTCCCCATCCACCGTGGGGGGTCTGCACTCATCCTTACCATTATTTTTCATGGCTGGTTGTTTTTCTCGTAGTCTCGCTACAAAGGTCACTCACCTCAATGTCACTGACCCAGGCATATGTCATTTAGCATTTTGAAAAAGGCCTCCATTGAATTTATATTTATTTTTTAACATAACTGTTTCTGGTCGATTCACTAAAAGAAAGATACACTAATTGGCGGCTATTGTAATAAAAGTGTACTGATTGTGGGTTTAATCTGGAACGATTCAAATGAAGCATTCAATATGTTCAATTTGTTATCTTTTTTGTCTTATTATGTCCTCCTTTTGGTGCCCACGTATCTGGCAACCCTAGCCATGGGTAACTCAAAAAATATAAGACTTTTGTGCTGGCCGTGATGAGAGCGGACTTCTGTAAATAAACGGCTATATGATGATGATGATGATGATGATGATGATGATGATGATGATGATGATGATGATGATGATCATGATCATGATCATGATGATGATGATGATGATGATGATGATGATGATGATGATGATGATGATGATGATGATGACGGTGTGATGAGACTAGGAAATGTGAACTCAAGTGGAATGACCTTATCTTAAGAGAAAGCCTTGAGTCAAATAGCATAAATCACTTAATAACAACACACTGTTAAAAATATAATCAAGAAAATGAAGAACTAACTTAAGATTTACAAAGCAGCAATAAAGAAGGGCCGATCATAGAACCAGTACATGTAAATAACCGACAAGAGAGTTAAAGACTAGTCAATATACAAAAACTAAACAAGATACAAAGACCAGACGAGATGCAAAGACTAGTCAAGATACAAAGGCTAGACAGGATACAAAGAACCAGACAAGATACAAAGATCAGACAAGATACAAAGACTAGACAAGATGCAAAGGCTAGACAGGATACAAAGAACCAGACAAGATACAAAGACCAGACAAGATACACAGAGAGACAAGATACGAAGACTAGGCAAGATGCAAAGACCAGACAAGATGCAAAGACCAGACAAGATGCAAAGACCAGACAAGATGCAAAGACCAGACAAGTTACACAGAGAGACAAGATACGAAAACTAGACAAGATGCAAAGACAAGACAAGTTACACAGAGAGACAAGATGCAAAGACCAGATAAGATACAAAGACCAGACAAGATACAGAGACCAGACAAGATACAGAGACCAGACAAGATATAAAGACTAGACAGGTTACACAGAGAGACAATATACGACGACTAGACAAGATGCAAAGGCCAGACAAGATGCAAAGGCCAGTCAAGATGCAAAGACCAGACAAGTTACACAAAGAGACAAAATGCAAAGACTAGACAAGATGCAAAGACCAGGCAAGATGCAAAGACCAGACAAGATACAAAGAACAGACAAGATACAAAGACTAGACAAGATACAACGGCTAGACAAGATACAAAGATTAGACAAGATACAAAGACTAGACAAGATACAATGACCAGACAAGAAATTGTGCTATTTATTACCCAGTTTTCTTCCATATTTAAATCTTGTAGAATGTCAATATTTGTCTTGATCTTCGTCTAAGATATTATAAGAATGTTTCAGTAACATTTAGGTTCAAACGCGCAGATTTTATTCTTCGCTGATTGCAAAATAGCTCAAGACTTACATTCTTATTTTGCCCTAAGCCCACCATCCCCATGAGAAATTGTTGTGACTCAGCTCGTCTCACTTCTAGCAAAGGCTGAGTCACCGAGCAGCTTCATCACAGTGGAGACCAAGAGCTTTCACCCCTTCATTAGTCCTGGCTAGTGTCTTTCTAGTATTGCCCGTGTGGAGGTGAAGAGAGTCGTTCATGGACGTTCATCCCTTCATTAGTCCTGGCTAGTGTCTTTCTAGTATTGCCCGTGTGGAGGTGAAGAGAGTCGTTCATGGATGTTCATCCCTTCATTAGTCCTGGCTAGTGTCTTTCTAGTATTGCCCGTGTGGAGGTGAAGAGAGTCGTTCATGGACGTTCATCCCTTCATTAGTCCTGGCTAGTGTCTTTCTAGTATTGCCCGTGTGGAGGTGAAGAGAGTCGTTCATGGACGTTCATCCCTTCATTAGTCCTGGCTAGTGTCTTTCTAGGATTGCCCGTGTGGAGGTGAAGAGAGTCGTTCATGGACGTTCATCCCTTCATTAGTCCTGGCTAGTGTCTTTCTAGTATTGCCCGTGTGGAGGTGAAGAGAGTCGTTCATGGACGTTCATCCCTTCATTAGTCCTGGCTAGTGTCTTTCTAGGATTGCCCGTGTGGAGGTGAAGAGAGTCGTTCATGGACGTTCACCCCTTCATTAGTCCTGGCTAGTGTCTTTCTAGGATTGCCCGTGTGGAGGTGAAGAGAGTCGTTCATGGACGTTCATCCCTTCATTTGTCAGGCCAGTACCTTCCCAGGATTGCCCGTGTGGGATGAAGAAGAAATACCCCGACCTCGAAACATCGACGTCTCTGCTTCTCTTCAGTGTTAATATGCTGCTACAAGGGAACCGGGATAAACTGTGGCAAGCATACTGGCCTGCAGGCCCTATCATATAGAATAGTGGTTCTCAACCTTTTTTGTCCCATGCACCCTTTCACCATATGTTCAGAATGTCATTCCCTCTTTTCGTATTTCTTCCCTATAAATCCCCCCTCCTTCTAAAGTATATGTAAAGATGGAAGCTAAATTTAATAACACATACTAGGACAAGTCTAGACGTCTACACAACACGTGATTTGCGGATTTACTTACGTTTTACCACGAATTTCATAAGACCGAGAGGTACAGGATCGTAAAGTATGGAGGGAAAAACAATATCAAGTAATCGGTTCTCATATTAACACGATCTTGAAATAATCTTAATTCCCCTATGGAAACCCTAAATCCCCCCCCCACCCCACGGGGGGGGGGGGGATTTCCCACCGGTTGAGAACCACTGATCTAGACTGATGTTTAAAATTTTTTTACTGACCTGGCTGCCAGTTCGACACAGGCTAAAGTGGGTGCCTGGAAATGTAGTGGGAAGTAAAACGGCCGGTGTGATACCGACCACACGACCCACCGAGTGCCGGTTGCGTTAATTGCGCATCTTTTACAGGACATCACTGTCAACTCCAGCATTTTTTGGCTGTTTGTGGTGATTTCTTAGTAATTGTACGTTCAGTAGTTTTCCATTTATTTCTGGATGACCAGCTTTCATACCTTCTTCTTCTTCAGTGTTCCGAACCATTGAGGTTTTTGCTGCAGATACAATCCGTCTCCATTCGTCTCTCTGGTTGACCTTCTCTTGCCAGTCGTTGATTCCAAGTGCTTGTAGGTCTGTATATATATTATGTCTCCACCGTCTTCTTGGTCTACCTCGGGGTCTGCAGTCATTTATTTCCTGAGTGTAAGCGAGTTTTGTTTCCCTATTATCTTCCATTCTTTCTATATGCCCCAGCCATTGTAGTCTATTAGCCTTCATGATACCAGTGATTAGCAGGGATTAAACAGATCATAAATGTCTTTGTTACTTCTTCTTTTCCACTCTCCACTTTGTGTATCCCTAATGGGTCCAAAGATGCGTCTTAAAACTTTGTTCTCAAAGGTTTGTAACAAGACTTCGTCTCCTTTCGTTGTACTCCAGGTTTCAGAACCATACAGCACAACTGGTCTGATCAGTGTTTTGTATATTGTGATCTTGGTGTTACGAGAAAGCGCATTTGATTTTAGTAGATATTGTAGCGCATAGTATATCTTATTTCCAGAAATGATTCTAGTTTGTATTTCTTCCCTTATGATGTTGGAGCAGTTGAAGATTGTACTCAGGTATTTAGCTTTCATACCATTGTATGAAAATTAATGCAATGCGGCCTGGTGCCCAATCCCCCCGCAGCTGTGTTTCGAAAGCGGTATGCGAGATTACGAATTGTGGTTGTAATCCTTCGTAATCTTTTGCCGCAGCGCGAGCCTAAGGCCGGTAAGTCTATACAATTTGGGGATAGCACCACACACCCAGCCCACCGCCAGGCGTGTCAGGGGATCCGACACTCTTCTTGTAGTTTATGCACAGCTTTTGATACATTATGAGTGGTATGAAGAAGTAAGTGAAATTAAGATAGAAATACAGACAAAATAGATAAACAGAAACGGGACGAGAAGACAGAACCAACGACAGACATGAATTCAAGAAAATTATCTTGATTATGTGTCGGCTGTCATGTTCAACTATTAGCTGACATCATTCATTACCTGACATTATGTGGTTTCATAATTCCTTTTGATTACACACACCTACACTACATGATTGCGTCCTCAGATTTCATCTCTATTTATCTGCACGAGAAACTGGCCATGAACAGACACTCGGCGCCGTTCTTGGTGTTGCCGGATACCCTCATGTTTACCCAGCTGGATGAGAATGGCGACGGCAAGGTTTGTTATAGTCTCTACTTCAGTGCTTCTCAACCTTTTGTGGCCATGCACCCTTTCACCAACTGTTCAGAATGCCATTCCGCCTTTCTTAAACGTCACCCCCTCCCCTTTTTTTCCCCACACACACCCACCCACACATAACTCAAGAAAGGGGGACGATCGCGTTTTTTGTGGTCCTGAAGCCAGTTTGAGTTTGCCAGTCTGCGGTCTTAATTCCCCCCCTCCCCCTGGAAACCCTAAAATTCCCCCTGGGGTGGGAGGGGGAATTCCCAACCGGTTGAGAACCACTGCTCTACTTTGTGTTTATGTTTTCCACAGGATTACCTTTTGAGAAGTGGCTCAGGAGTACGGCTTTCAACTCTCCATCGAGCAGGCCAGGCTGAATACGATTCTAGGTGGACATCATCATCGTGCAGCATATATGTTTTTGCAGAACGTCGCTCTCATTGAATTCCACCGAACCGATTCTTGATCCCTTGACAGTTTATTTGTGTATTTTCTAGTGTATTTGTCATGACAAAGATATCTGCACTGCCCTATGTCCATCTTTGTGTTGGTCAACATCTCCCACTTCCACCAGGAGCCATGCCTCCCATCACTGTTCTTTCTAAGTTGGTTGGGGAGAGTGGCAGTCTTTGGTGTAAATTGTTGTAAGTTTTCTAGTTGATTTCTCCTCATAACGAGCCCCAAAAATCTTGACTGGCTTCGTCTTCTTCTTCGTTCATCCGGAGTTTTTTTTTTCGGACGTGATTGCGTTGTGCCTGTTTACAGTAGAGCTGCATTCTTGCGCCGTTAGGCCGACACATCCGACTTCTGCGGGCATTTGTTGACCGGGTTAACCTTCCCGGACTGGCTTCGTCTAATTTCTCTGATCAGTTTACGGATTTTATTTGTTTCTTGAAGGGCTTGCACGTCGGTTTTTCTGTCTGCCCATTGTATTCTGTGCATTTTCTCCAGAAACCACATTTCCACTGCCATCAGATAATAGATATACTGAACTGAACAGTGGAGAGGAAGTGTGCTAGAGCATGACATTTGATGTGTAGATAACAGCAGAGAAGTGAGCAAATTCTATGGAGGTTGCGGACGTGTGGTTTTATAGAAAAATGTTGAGAACATCGTGGGTGAATAGAAAGAGCAATGAAGGTAATTTGAAATCAGTTAACTCACTAAGGGAACTGGTTCTCGCAATCAAACGGAGACAGCCCACATACTTTGGGCCTGTCATGAGAAGGGGAAGAACTGGAGTTTGTTCTCATAAAGGGGAAGCTGGATGGGAGGAGAAACAGAGGGGGGCTAAGACAGAAAATACAGGGCAGTTTGACATCATAGCAAGGAGAAGCATCAGTATAACAATGAATGACAGCACACGGGTCAGAAGGCAATGGAAAGATCTGATCACTGTATATGGACTATAAGAAAACGACATCAAGAGACTGATTAGAAGAAGGGGAGGTCAATATGGCAGAATGGATAAGAGCACCGCTCTGAAACTTACGCTGTGCTGATGCCAAGATAGCGGGTTCAACCCCTATATCGGTTGGTGGGACTAAATGTTGATTTCTCGTCTTTGACTTTGGGACGTAAATTACGAAGTGGGTTAGCCTGATGGCGAAGGACACTGGTAATAAGGAAAGCTAACCCACAGGCAAAAATCAGTCCAGTGCACTAGAAGTAGTAGCATGTATATGGACTACGCTTGAGTTCAAAACAAGCGGTTGTAACATAAACAGATAGAAAAGGGTTATTTGAGTGCACCGTTAAGACACAGGACACCGAATATTGAAGACTCGTTGCATCTGGACCTCAATGCGGAGATGGCACTGATGATAACTATTCAGCCAGTATGATGTGGATAATTGTATTTGTTTTATTCATATCTAAATTTAACTATATTTCGGACAACCGTTTATTTTGTTTCCACTGGCTAGTATCGATTTTCAGTGTTAGAGGTAAAATTTAAAATAAAAATGATAATAACATTGTAACGTTCCACTCTGCCATTGACAGCTCACAGGACAAGAGAAAGAAAAGCTTGAAAAAGAATTCGAATTGTGTCTCCCCCACGACCACGCACAGTCTATTATAACAGCCATAGCCGATGTACTGAACAAAGACGATGCCATTGCATTGGAAGGTTTGTTTCAGCATAATTTTCACTTAAATTTGATAAATTGCACTTTTGTTTGATATGATTGATTGATTGATTGATTTAGGAACCGACATCACATTATTCGGGGAATTCCCATAAGCGCTCCGTCCGCATCCTCAGCAGCCAGCGAAGAGTTCCAACACCAATAGTACCAGTAGAAATCTGATTATATGTCCGTCTCGCCTTTCCTCTAAGCGTCGAGGGTCGGCCAGATCCCCTCGTCACTCCTGGCTGTCTCATTCTTGCCAGACCATGGTGATCCATTTGTTCCTCCGATGTGAACAAGTGCTCCCACAAGGTCGCAACGTCTGAATTGTCATGCATCAATACTCCACCAAGTTTTGCAGAGCCAGCCAATCTGTCCGCCTGTTCATTCCCCAGCACACCGGCATGCCCCGGAGAAAAGATCCAGGCGATGCTTGCCACCCGTGACCTCCGAAGCGAAGCAAGCCACTCTGCCCGAAGCTTGCCTGTCCTCACTTTCCTCAGCATGCTTTCTGAGTCAGTTACAATCACGATGTGTGTGTGTGTGTGTGTGTGTGTGTGTGTGTGTGTGTGTGTGTGTGTGTATCGCATTCTCCATCCAGCGGAAAGCTGCACTGACCGCGTCCACCTCCATTCTTAAGCTAGATGTTGTGGTATCATATGCCAGGCTCTCCTGCACCAAACCTCGACCATTAGCTTTTGCTAAGAACCCCCAGGCACTTCTCCTACCTCTCAACACCGACCCATCTGTGTAGAATAACATCACCCGAGCTAGCATTATCCTGAATTAGTTGCTGGATTTCCACTTCCGTGACCCCTGCTGGCCACTCCCTGAACTCCCGGCTCAATGTGATTATAACTCTGCACAAGTCTGACAGCTCCGCTGGCACTCTGATCCACTCCTCTCCTCGCCTAATGTTCTTCAAGATGCACACCTGTCTGATCGTATCCTCAGCCTGAGCCATCCATGATTTCCCTCTTATCAGTCGCTGGCCCTTAACTGCATCCAGTGCCTCATGCAACGGGTGATCTGTGTCTGCAGCTACTCTGAGGTGTACTTTCGCCTGCATCACCTTGAGCCTACCAACAACAGTCGGCAGACCAAGGATGTAACGCATACACACTACTGGAGTATCTCTGGTGCATCCCAGAATGACCCGCATAGCTTTGTTCTGTATGCGCTCTAATTTCACCAGCTGACTCTTTGTCTGTTTTATAATTTGCACTTAAGTTTGATCATCTGCACATTAGTTTTGATTGTATTGCTCAGTTTAATAATAATTGGTGTGGCACAAAACTGTAGCTTGAAATACATCAGCGACACTATCTCACACATTAAAACTCCTGGCTAAAACATTTCGAAAAATGGCATAAATTTCCATTTATTTCATGAATTATTTATGTAAAAACAGCAAGGCAATTCGTTTATGTCACTCGGGCTATTCGTTTGAAAGCTGGTATGGATTTGTTCTAACATGCCACTGCATTATAAATCTAGCCGTATAACTGCCATAAATGTCTGCTTGGAAAATTAATGTAGTGGTTTCTCCATGCCTTCCATATCTTCAAATGACCTGAACATGCTATAAATAATTTACTGCGCTCAGCTTTTCTAATGTTTACAGTTATGTCAGGACAGCATTAAGTCACGGTCTAATCTGTAAGAGGCCTTGGTGGCATTGTGGCTAGTGCGCTTAACTGCTAACACAATGGTCCGCGTTCAAGGGCACTATTGTTTGCGATCAATACGGCTTTGGGCTGACCCGGCCTAATAGAAATGGGTACCAGAAAATTTCGGAAAGGGTTTGCGAAGTAACAGCGACGAGGAAGGGAAGTGGCCACATCACCTCATATACCGTGACCTAGAAAACGTGAAGCCTAACATATGATACATCAGCGGCCGTATCTGTTATGGGACTCTACCTTTACCTACACCATTTAGGCAATCTGTATGATCTTCACTGTCGAGAGATCCTGGAGTTCGCCGACGTACACACGAGACGCATTCTGTATCTCAGATACGAACCCTTCTGGGCACTGGGTTGACAACAACCCATCTCAGTACTGGGTTGACTACAGCCTATCTGAGTACTGCGTTGACAACAACCCATCTGAGTGCTGGGTTGACAACAGCCTATCTGATTACTGCGTTGGCAACAACCCATCTGAGTGCTGGGTTGACAACAGCCTATCTGAGTACTGGGTTGACAACGACCCATCTGAGTACTGGGTTGACAACAGCCTATCTGATTACTGCGTTGGCAACAACCCATCTGAGTGCTGGGTTGACAACAGTCTATCTGAGTACTGGGTTGACAACGACCCATCTGAGTACTGGGTTGACAACAGCCTATCTGAGTACAGCGTTGGCAACAACCCATCTGAGTACTGGGTTGACAACAGCCTATCTGAGTACTGGGTTGACAAAACCCATCTGAGTACTGGGTTGACAACACTCATCTGAGTCCTGGGTTGATAACAGCCTATCTTGGTACTGGGTTGACAACAACCCATGTGAGTACTAGGTTAACAACATCCAAACTGGATACTGATTTGCAGTATGTTGCGAATGAAACACTGAAACCCCTCCCGCCCATAGCATGACCGGTGTAGGCCTAATCCCAGCCTAATCCCGGCCTAATCCAAGCCAGTCTACGCGTGCTGTGTTGAATCCCCACCTGGTTACAGCCTATTATCTGTCTCTGGGGATGTGAAGCTGCAGTACCGGTTGTGTATACCCCGTTAGTTTCGGAGCTTGGAGAGGGGAAGGCGAGCTGCAATGCAGGTCCCGTGGAGACGGGACTTTGGTAGCCGGTATAACAACACCGTGTTCCCTTTTATGTCGCGACTCGACGCTTTAACGAGAAAAATTATCGCCAAGTGATAGTGCAGAGGATGGCTCGCAGTAAGAATGCCGCAACGAGACACGCTAAGTGTGCAGCAGAGAAGAAGAAAGCAGAGGCGAAGAAGGCAAGTGGGACTGCTGATCTCAGCCGAAGCAGATCCCAGCAGAAACGTACTTACACCGGATATTTGAACAGCAGTAGTCAGCAACATACCAACACCGGAGATCAGACCTGCTGTAGCCAGTAACAATGACCCAGAAATAGGAGGAGCCTGTCAAATCAATACCAAGCAGACGCAGTCTGGCAGCTCACTAAAGACCTCACAGGAAGAGAACCCAACTGAGACCTTCTCTGCAAACGTTATGCTTAAGCTTATCAGCGATGGAAAGTCCCAGCTGTCGACTTTGCCAATAGACATGATTATCAACCTGCTGGAATATGAACTGGGAAGACGCAGCGTCGTCCAGCTTCGCAAGTCGCCGGAGCGAGCAGTAATATTCCTAATCAAGACCGACTAAACAGTCGCACTAACACGAAAGATCCGCCAAGAGAGAACCGACATCAAGCTACTATACGGCATATCTGTGGCAGCCATCCGATACCGCAGTATCAAAGGATTGATGATCAGCGAGTCAAAACCCATCTCATTAACCAACAAAGAAATCAGAGAGAAAATGCTGAAAGAGAACTAGACCATCTAGAATTTGGAAGGCTGTGGATTCATTTCCGAATTCCGCCATTAGGTTCACGAGTGAAAGTTTCTCAGAACCGTGTGGGGGTCGTCGCTGGAACTACGGAGTTCATGCTCTGTTCAAGTTTTAAGGTTAGGATTAGCTGACTCATAATGCCAAGAGCACAGTAAGACGAGGGTTCGACGCCTGAGCTCGTCACCTGCTAAGTGAAGGAAAGATTGACCAACTATTTCTCGTGCCTACAAAATTTGATTCGCTCTATCAGAAAAACCAATGACCAAGTACAACAGGAGACAAATGAAAATCGTAAATTGATTAGAGAAATTATACGTAGACAGTCAAAATTGTGTGGTCATATTATGAGAAGAAATGGATTGGAGAACCTGGTGACAACTGGCAAGATCGAAGGGAACAGACCAAGAGGAAGACCGAGAAGTAAATACCTGGATGGCTTGGCCATATGGCATGGTCGAGACAGGAAAAACTGAGCTGATCCACGACTCTGGTGATCGAGTGAAATGGCGAGTCATGACCGTCCACGCTTTCCGGCATGGCACATGATGGATGGATCAGTGACTATTATATCACTTACCCACAGCAGTAAACTACTTCAGGGCCACTTGTGTTTTTTAGGGTTCGGGGACTATATGAATAATGAACCAGAGTAATGAACCAGGGTAATGAACCAGAGTAATGAACCAGAGTCACTTAAAGTCGCTTAAAAGTCGACAGGGTCGACTTCATTGCACCGGGTTTTATCCCTTATGGCTCGGTCTCTTTCCGCAGTGCGGAAAGCGTCGCACAAAGCACGAACTCCGTAGCTCTAGCGACGACCCACAGGAGTCTCCGAAAATTTTCACTCGTGAACCGAAGGACGCGGCCCGGAATCGAACCCACAACCTTCGGAGCCCGAGTCAAAGGGCTTGACCACTTCGCCACAGAGACTCCCACCAGAGTAATGAACTAGAGTAATGAACCAGAGTAATGAATTAGAGTAATGAACCAAGGTAATGAAACAGAGTAATGAACCAGTGTAATGAACCAGCGTAATGAAACAGAGTAATGAACCAGAGTAATGAACCAGCGTTATGAACCAGAGTAATGAACTAGAGTAATGAACCAGAGTAATGAACTAGATTAATGAACCTGAGTGATGAATCAGAGTAATGGACCAGAGTATCGAACCAGAGTAATGAGCTAGAGTAATCTGCCACAGTAATAAACCAGAGTAATGAACTAGAGTAATAAACCAGAGTAATGAACTAGGTACTTTTGCTTTCTTTCCCCCCAAACAAACTTTGCCAGCTATATTTAGAGTCACCAGCTATATTTAGCGCCGACGGTGATCTCCTCTGTGTTCGGCTGTAGTGCGTGTCAGTGTGTTTCAATTGCCCCACACCACAGTGTTGTTTCTTTGGGCTGTGGCAACCGTTTCTGTCTCCCTTCGATCCTCATTTGCATCGGTCCTGCAATCACTTTCCGGTTAGGGTTAGGGTTAGGGTTAGGGGGTAGGGTTAGGATTAGGGTTAGGGGTAGGGTATACACACTAACCCTAACCCTAATCCTAATCCTAACCCTACCCTCTAACCCTAACCCTAACCGGAAAGTGAAAGAATAGCGCACCACCGCCGCATAGAATTGCGCACCGAGCTACGGCGCAACACACGGAAACCCCCTGAATGTTTGGCGCAACACAGGGAACCCCTGGATGTGACGTCATACCCTGGGATTCCCTTTTGTTTGGGGTGAAAGAAAGCAAAAGTACCATGAACTAGATTAATGAACCTGAGTGATGAACAGGAGTAATGAGCCAGAGTAATGAACCAGAGTAATGAACCAGAGTAATGAACCAAAGTAATGAAACAGAGCTGACCATGACTTTTACTTCAGCTGAAAAACCATAGTCCTGAAAGCTGGCGGTGTCCCTGCCATCTGGCTGCGAGAGTTGGGACCGGAGGCAGAAGGCAAACAGTGGACACAAACAATATCTTTCTGGTGTTGCATGCGTTAACTAACTTTGGAATATGTCGCAGCTTTGGTGTACATTGGTGTGCATTGGTGTACATTGGTGTACATTGGTGTACATTGGTGTCACGGTTAGACAATGGCTTGAGGGTGGTGGGGCGTGGGTTCGATACCAGCTCTCGTACAGGAGAAAAAGCCTGACTATCTATTCCCCGTGCACGCAGGCCATCAAATGTAAGGGTGATAACACTTCATGTACCCACAGCAAGGTCCTGCCACCCGACTCTGTGCTGTAAACAAAAACAACGCAGCCTCAGTCGTCTTTTATTGGATAGATAGAAGAAGAGGGGGAAGATGAAGATGATGATGATAAAATGGAAGAGAAAGAAAAAGAACCTGCAGTACAGATAGCCGATGGAAGCACTGGCAGGAGGTTGAAAGGAGAGAGGGTTCGAAAAAGAAGAATGGATGGAAATTCAGAGAAACGTAGAAAATAAAGGAAATAAAGAGAAGAATGAAGAGGTTGGGATAAAGGAATCCAGGACAGGCAAATGTGGAATAAAAGGGAAGATGTAGGGGAAAAGAAGGACGTACGAAAGGAAGAATGGTGAAGTTGAAGGAAGGAAAGGAGAAGAACCAATTTTGACCCAGACATTCCTAAAGTGAAATAAATCTGTCTAGGTCACAATAAGTTGAGATGAATAGTATCAGGTCTGGAGATGGGCTCGTTAATTGCAATTTCATGAGAAACAAAAAACGTTAACTGTTGATGTTTACAAAGAGATTTCACTTGGAACAATGTTTAACGATTATTGGACTTTGTAAACACAACCACATTAACGTAACTGGGTAAGTGGACGTTAAGGCGTCCCTTGGGAAATTAGAATGGGAGCAGCTCACGGTGAATGTTTGTGACACCACAGGCATACTCCCATAAACGGCAGTAATGGCATCTGTTGTGGCAGTTAAAAATCAGATATATCAATGGCCAGGGGAACCCTTACAGTCGTTGAAATAGAAAGAAGTCAACCCGCAGGTATTGGTCAGCAATCCCCCTCTGTAGTGCGTTCACCTGGACCCCCACCCCACCCCCCTGTGTAGTGCGTTCACCTGGGCGTGGTGCTACGTATTACTGCGCGTTGCTGATGGGATGGCATTCTAGATACTACCCCTTGTCTTCATTATCAATCAGCGTTGACTTGCACCTTGCCGTCTTATAAAGAAGCTATACCTCTCTATAGCACAAAGCCTTGGGTGAATTTAGAGACCATATGTTATCCATGCAGGATGATCCTTCTCTCGGCCTGCCGAGTTTACTTCAGAGGAAAGGTAACACTAATACGTCTGGAACAAGACAAGCTGCGGAAGCTGCCGGGACTGTAAAGCAATACTCAAACTGTCCGCCGGTCGGAGCTTCCATCCTAGACCAGTTGCCGACCAAGGTATTGGGCCTGGTCTGCTTTGCCATACTTAGTCTTTATGTTGCATTTCCTCTCACTAGGGTAAGGCTTGCACCCTCCGAACTGCGCTTCTCGGCCCGAAGCCGTTGGGAGAATGTGGGGTGTCTGGTTTGGTGAGCGCCGCCCAACAATCGGCGCTAACAGAAAGCAGGTAGTATCATCTGCTGTCATACGGTAGCTCAGTCATACCTGACAAAGACCTGACTTTACAAGCAGCACTCAATTATATCTAATTCAGCTGAAAAGTATCACACAAGTGAAAGGTTAAAGATCTAGAGGAATAAAAAGTGGTATGTTTACTTTATATTAAGCTAAGATCGGCTGTGTATCCACCTTGTAGCGGTAGAGGGGTTTGCGTGTTTCAGTGACCCCAACAGCTATGCCGACTGTAGCGCAACTACTAGTAGTGTCTCTCAAGTCGGACAAGTCAAGGGAGAGGAACCAGACCAAGAGAGACACAAACCTACTGCCTTGTAGATAGACTGGGGGAAGTCAAATGGTCATCATCATCAAGTACCGTGCCGACTGGCGTAGGCGTTCATGACTCTCCACAGATCTCTGTCTTTGGTTTTCTGGATCAACTCTGCCGTTGATATTCCTCCATGCCACCGTTGCAATCCATCCAGCATAATTTCTCGTGATCTGCCTCTGTCTCTCTTTCCCTCGATGTTTCCAGTTGTCACGATGTTCTCCATCGCCTCTCTTCTCATCACATGACCAAAAGAAGCTGTTTGTCTCTTTCTTATTTTTGTGTATAATGTTCTAGTTTCGCCAGCCTCTTTAAGGCATTCGTCGTTAGTTACATTGGCAGTCCAAGGAATTCGCAACATTCGTCTAAGGAACTACATCTCTATTGCTTACAATCTCTTCCTAATTTGTTCATTTATATTCCAAAATGCACAGCCATACAGCAAAACAGGTTCTATATAGCACCTCAGCACCTCTCTTTCTTACATTCAATGATAGCGACTTATTGCATAAGATATTCTTCATTTTTTGAAATGCAGCATTTGCTTGCCCTATTCTGCTCTTGATCTCTGTTGTGCACCTTCCATCCGATGTCATAAATGTCCCTAGATATGTAAAACTATGTTGAAGAATTTCCCCTTCTATCTCTATTTCACGTGTGGGTGTCACCTGTTTCTTTGGTAACACCATTGTTGCTGTTTTCTTGATATTCAAGGAGAGTTACTAAAATGTCCAACAAGTGTTGTAGATCTGTTGCATTATCCGCTATCAATACTGTGTCAGCTGCATAGTCAAAGGCTAGGGAAAGCAAAACTGAAGAAATGCATGATGAAGTCGGATGTACTAATAAACAGGATGACGTTACAGTACAACTCAACTCATTTGTTATAACGCATTGAAAAAAATAAGAACGGTGCATTTTCCGTGGGGTCCCACCAGGCGGTGGTATCAATGATCCCCCGCCTCGAAGGGGTCCATCCCATGATGCTGATGGCTATCTTCCTCTTTTCTATACAGCCATGGCACAGATGGGGGGGGGGGGGAGGAGGGTGCGAGTTATTGATCAAACACTCCGGACACTCAGCATACTTTTAAATTTTTGTTGCGTATCCCTTACGGGACGTTGTAGTCAACACCAGCATTTTTCAGCTGCTGTTGATGTACTAGGCAAGTGTTACGTTCAGTAGTTTGCCATTGCTTTCTGAACGACCGTCTCCCATACCAGCACGTTATAACACAACGCGACACGGTCTGCTGCACAAATCGGTCGCAGCTGAGCTTCGAACGCCGGGTACCCGGCTCTCGAACCGCGTTCGCAAGCCTTTAGCCACGGAGCCGGCCACAGGCCCTTTAACAAATTGCTTTTATGAGGACAGAAATGATAGGGCATGCATCCACCAGGAGACACACCTCAATGTCCGTCACAGATTCAAAGTCAGATAATATCAGGCCACACGTTTCGAATGCGAAGGACACAGGAGAGGAATTCTAATACTTACACGAAATGTAATACCATGCAGCGAAGTATCTGTGAACTCTAACAACCAAACAGGAATTATAATGGTTGATATAAGAGAAGTTAAGTTAGTTGCAAATCCCTTACAGAACATAGCAGTCAGCTCCAGCATTGTTTGTTTGTTTGTGATTCTTTGGCAAATTTAGGATCATTAGCTTGTCATAGCTTTCTGAACGACTGGCACTCACACCTTTGCATAGAAACCAACGCAAGGCGGTCTGCTTCCAAATAGCCCGCAACTGTGTTTCGAACGCAGTATGCGGGATTACGAATTGCATTCGTAACACCTCCGCCACAGAGCCGGTATAAGAGACTGGAAGTGAAAATCCGAATGTACAAATATATAATCTATACAGCCCGGAAAATAAAGATAGAACGCTTTCAAGCATGGACACAATTGACACAAACTGTATAATAGTCGGAGATTTTAATAGCCTCTCAGAAAGATGGGGATATTCAGATACTGACAACAGAGGAGAGTAAGTGAAAAACTGGGAAAGAGACGCTAATCCCCATTTAATCAGCAAACTGGATAACAAACACAGCAAATGCTCTAGAAGATAGTGCAGTACTTCCACTCCAGATAGTGCATTCTGCACAGGCGACATCCACTACAAAATGTATCGCCGTGTGATAGATCAATTAGCACGCAGTGACCATAGACCCATAAATGTGAAGTGTGTTTACAGGAGCAGAAGCTGTTGCATAGCTAGAATTTCTAACTAGTTTGTTTTTTCGCGACCTATTTGCTTTGCTAAATTTAATGTAACATGAAAATAATGGTGGAAAGTCTAAGCATAGCAATACAGCAAGCAGTCACTGAGTCCATCCCAAGAGAGGCAAAAAAAAATTACAAACCATACCGACTTGAAGAACTGCAAATTCTGGAGGACAACGTTTATGATGCCACGAAGACAGCAGAGAGAGAGAGGGGGGGGGGGGGGGGGGAGAGAGAGAGAGAGAGAGAGAGAGAGAGAGAGAGAGAGAGAGAGAGAGAGAGAGAGAGAACAAACAACTGAAGAGAATGTTTTGTTCAAAGCCGTCTAAATAAAATACAAGAGAACATTAAATTAAACAACAAGAGATTATTGGAGACCCCCCCCCCCCCCCCCCCCCCAAAAAAAAAAAAAAAAAAAAAAAAAAAAAAAACATAAAACCTGAACTTTGACAATGATTGAAAGAAACTATGAAAAGTAATGAAAGCCGTGATTAAAGGAGGACCCAATAACAAACAAATAAACATAAACAAGGAAATGTCACTTTTATGGGGAGGGGGTAGACTGCAAATGCCATGGTAGTTTACTATGTTGGTGCAAGCTACATTGATGTCACAGCAGAACAAGCAAACAAAAGCAATCAAAGACAAACAGACACGTCGTAATTATACAGATATAACAGAAGAATATTTGGTGGCAAATTTTTAAATGGAAGAAATGAAACAACGAGTGCCCTAAAAATAAATTCGAAATTACAAGGAGAGGTTTGAATTTTAAGTGAAATACTTACAGAGCTGGGTACTAAGGCGAAACTGAAACTACTAGCAATCCTCAAGTACAGCTGGAAGAGAGGAATAGTCCCACGGGCATGGAAGGAAGCTATTCTTATACCAGTCCCAAAGAAATAAAAAGATCTGCCAGAACCAAATGGCTATCGATATATAATTCTACTTAATTGCGTAGGAAAATTAATGAAACGCATTATCAATGGCAGTCTAATGAGGCATCTGGAAGGAAAACAATTTCTTATATCCAGACCATTAAAAAAAATTACAAATCTATTAGAGATAAAACCTATATAGCTTAGGAAATAGAAGATATTTTTTTCCAGGAGATAAAATATAATTTAAAGAAAGCGAACATCTAATAAAGTATGGAAGGAGGAACTAAAACAGCAAAAACTACAGATGTGTAGGAAGGTGGATCAGCCACTACCTTCTGCATTCGCCGCTTGGTTTCACATTAACGCTAAAGCCAGTTCTGTAATCACCGCTTGGTTTTCATACCAGCCTAAACTAGTTCTGTACGAGGTCTGCGTAGCTGAATTGAACTTTCACTTCTGACGGCGGCATAGTGGATTCATTCCATACACGGGTCATTCATTCATTCATTCATTCATTCATTCATTCAGTAGCATGTCCTTTGCAGAACCCTGCTCCCATAATAACCTTCCGGAAAACCTCTCGTCCGCTACACCCATCTAGAGATCATCTGCCACATCTTGCACCCATCTTCTCTTTGGCTTTCCTCTTCCTCTCTTCCCGGGCATATACCCCTCCACAATTTTCCTTTCCACAATGTCATGACGTTTCAAATGACCAAAATATTTCAGTTTTCTTTGTTTTATCTAATTTAGTAGCCAACCTTCTTCAATATTCAGTTCTTGTCGTACGGATTTCACTCGGGTCAGGTGGATTTAAATGTCGACTTCTCATCCTTGATCTGGGGACGCAAATTACGCGTGATGGCGAGGGACACTGGTAATAGGGAAAATAAACCCTCGCACAAAATCAGTTCTGCACACTCATTAGTAGTAGCTACAAATAGTAGGGTAGTAGCATGTGGGTGGGTTGTGCTTAAATTCAAAGCCAGCCAAAGCACAATTTTAAAACACCATTTGTATTTACCACTTGGGTTTAGTACCCAGTTATGAGTGGTCTCGAGGTATGATATCCGCCTCGAGTGCCGGAAGTCTCGGGTTCAAGCCCCGGTGAGGGCCGGGATTTTTTTCACGTGGACTTCTAGTAACAAAATTTCCCCTGGTCTCTGGGCAGTGAGATCGGACGCCCGTGTGTATTGTTGCGCACGTTAAAAAAATCCCCTCCGTTGAAAATCGAAAAAGAGTAACCTAATGGCACTGCCCGGGCAAAATTTCGAGTTAAAAATCTACCCAAAGTATTTTAGGATCCTCATCGGTGATACGGAGTTCGTGCACTGAGCTGAGATTCTCCGGACTCAGACTTGAGTTAGGAGTAGAACGGAGCACTTATGGGTTACACCCGTGTGCCGTCATGTTGATCCGTCGACTAAACTAAACTAAACTATGATTGGAAATACGGTAAATAAAGTCAAGCAAAATGTTTCTCTGAAGTTCAACAATCGAATGGCATGCAAAATCAAACGTTTCCATAAAAATCTTTGTCAACGAAAACAAGGAAACTTGTCTCGAAGCTAAATCATTACAGTTGAACA
The DNA here is from genome assembly GCA_963921405.1 of Cepaea hortensis. Taxonomy (NCBI): domain Eukaryota; kingdom Metazoa; phylum Mollusca; class Gastropoda; order Stylommatophora; family Helicidae; genus Cepaea; species Cepaea hortensis. The sequence goes on along the minus strand of OY992884.1, from coordinate 74,609,402 downwards.
CGCGCGCGTTCAGACACACACACACACACACACACACACACACACACGCGCGCGCACACACACACACACACACACGGGCGAACAACAGGAATCAAAACGTAGAACTGATAAAGCCACAGCAAAGATATCTGTAACATGTTGTAACTGCTAGATGCGAACAATTTATGTGACCTAATCAAATTCAACAAGCGGTTCTGCAAACTCAGCACACAGCAACATCTTGGACAGCCGGTCTGCCTGGCACCATCGTGTCAACTACTGTGCTCATGTCAACTAATGTGCTCATGCTGGGAGCTTGTATCCGTCTGTGTCGCGACTGTTTGCTCGGGGAGTCCCCCTACGTGTGGCTACATCGGATAAAAGACACAACAATCTAGTTTGGCTGGTTTATACAAACATGGTAGCGGCACCCGGCATGAATAATTAAACACGTTGTAAATATAACATGTGGCAGCATAGTTAATGCACGAGTTAGCCGTTGTCTCATACTGGTACAAAATAATAGAAAGGGTCATAAATCAAGCTCACAGCACGCCAGGGGAAGCAACTGCAATCATAGCGGATGTTAAGAGCATAGTTAGAGCAGTGATAGTCGGACAGAATAAGTTAAGCCATGGCTAGACAATACATATATAGGTTATTGTTAATCTCAACCTTTTCTTGATAAATCTAAGTCACGGGATATTTTCTGGCGTTTTCTGAATGGCATGGCGAGAAAACTAATCCGTCATCATCACGTATCATGCCGATAGACGCGGGAATCATGGTTCGCCATCTGGCACTACCACCAGGGCCTTGGATTAGGTCTGTGTTCACATCAAAATTATCCACTATGGCCTGGCCATCTATGAATTTACCTCTTTGTCTCCCCCCCCCCCCCTGATGTTTTCCCACCATATTTTCATGTAGTTTTTCGTGTAGTTGTATCGGTGTGTGTTTGTTGTTTTTGTGTCGGCGAGGGCTTTAGCCGCAACGTCCATTTCCTTACTTGTGGTCGTGTTCTAGTAAAGCTTACCGTCTACTACTCGATTTTTGGTGATTCATTCATTCGTTGTATCTTTTCCCGCTAAGTTTGCCAGTTACAACTCATTTTTCACATTTATTTCTCCTCATAACTAATGGTTCACAAATCTTGACTGTCCAAGTCTAATTAATCTAATCATTTTAATGTTTTAATTTGTTTCTTGAAGGACTGTCTCGTTGGTTTTTCTGCCGTCCCTAAGAAACCACATTTCCACTAACATTATACATATCTCAGCGTGCCTGCTTGTTGCTCTCATTTCACACGCATACAAAAGTAATGGTTCAATATGGCACTTTATCACTCATTTTCTCACTATTTTTGACAGCTTTTATTAGCGAGTATGTTCTCCATTTTTCAAGTGGCTACTTTTATCATAATGGTTCTTATTCTACAAGGCACCTTCCATCAAATGTTATGACTGTCTCAAGATTGTTGTCCAGATTCACTTGTTTAAGAATTGTCCCACTTACTTGAATGTTACATTATGCTATTTCTTCTTATTGGAAACGATCATAATTTCTTATTTCCATAATTTAACCCCATCCCTAGTTGCTCAGGGCACAATAACCGCATCTACTAAACGATGCAGTTCTTTTTCATAGCCTGCAATCAGTATTGTCTCATCTGGTTATCTTACATTGTTGGTATTATGTAAACAAATGGCGATTCCTCACATATCTTTTTTAAATTTATCATCACTATTTTTTACTATATACTGAATAAATGTCTGGAGAAATTACGCGCCCCTGTATCACGCCTCTCTTGTCTGGTGTTGACCTTCTTCATTGTCAAATTTTATTGCAGCATATTGTTTCCGTCTTTTATAGACACGTCATCTTTTTCATGTGTTCTTCTTCTGCCGTCTACTCCCAATAGAGTACAAGCTCTCAACCACCACGCCTTTCCATCTGAAAGCTTTTTCATGATTGGTTGAATTGTGTAGCTAAGGTCTTCAACATGACAAAGTAGGCATTTCCCTGTCAACCCTTCTCAGTCGCCTTATACGACACTCTTGGTAGGTTACTACTCGTTGCTTCCTTTATGTCCTCCAGTAACACAGCAATGAATGAATCACCGAAAAACGAGAAGTAGATTGTGAGCTTTACTAGAGCACGACTACAAGAAACAAAATGGACGTTGCGGTCAAAGCCTTCGTCAGCACAGAACATACAAACAAAAATAGACAAACAAATACACGAAAGATACTACATGAAAGTATGAATTTCACTTATCTGTGTCTTTGCTTGAGCGGCTATCCGTGGATGGAATGATTTTGAGCCCAAATAATTTGCATTGGGTTGATATCTGCTCGGACAGGTGACATTTGACCCCAGGAAAGTCGCCGAACAGACAGTAGCTTAAAAGCATCATTCCGTAACGATAGTTCTTTTTAGACTGTGACAAATATACATATTCCTGGAGGTCTGCATGGCCGAATTGATAAAAACTCTCGTTCTTAAACATCCAATGTGCTGATGCCGAGGTAGCAGGTTCAAACCATACACTGGTCAGTTGGGCTAAAATGTTGACTTCTCGTCCTTGACTTGGGGGAGTAAATTACAAGTACCTCAAAAGTCGGAGTGGGTTATCCTGATGGCGAGAGACACCGGTAATAGGGAAAGCTAATCCACACGCAAAAACAGCCCAGTGCTGCTAGAAGTTGTAGCACGTGTATGCACTACGCTTGAGTTCAAAGCGAGCAAACGCCAAAAATCTTGTTTGAGTCTCTAGTTTCGATTGGCCGGCTTCCTGGCCTAGAGGTTAGCGACTTTTCTCCGTAATCTCTCGTATAGTCTCGTAAGTAACGTGACGACGGTGAGAATCGGTAGTGGTTCGAATCGTGCCGGTAACTTACGGGGTATGTGAGCCGGCCGCTCAGAAAGCAATGGCAAACTACTGAGCGTAATCTTGCCAAGAAATCAACAATCAGCTGAAAGATGCTGATGTTGACAGCAATGTCCTGTAAAGGATATGCAAACAATGTTTTGAACAGTTTCGATTGGCAGAGGGCATAGTCTGTTCCAATGACCCCGTGAGCTATACGGACTGTTGTATAGTATTAGCTACTGTCAGGGTCCCATGTCAGACAGGTGCACTACTGGTCAGTTGCATAATCAACCCCGGCAATTATTGGCTGCCTGTGATTTACTCAGCAATTGTCAGTCTTATTTTAGTAATTTGACATTGTTTTTTGAACGCACACGTCTTACACCATTGAATTCAACGCAACGCGTTCAGCTTCCAAATCCCCCGCGGCAGATTTCGAGCCCTCCACTCGGTATGTCGGGGAATTATGCAAAAACTGGCAGCCTGGCTAGTAGACGAGCAACGTAAAGAAGCCCAGGGTAAACTCCGGTAAACACACTCTAACAAATACCTGTCGTCATTGCGTATACTGGGTCACAGGCTTGACGAAACCGCAACGTTTATGTTAACGAAATCATCATCATCATCATCATCATCATCATCATCATCATCATCATCATCATCCCGTGTCTTGTCGGTTGGCGTGGGTGAGCATGCTTCTCTACAAATTGCGATCTCCGATGACATGGATCAATTCGTGTCTTGGCTAACTTCCGTGCTATGACACAAGACTCAAGAATCTTCTCACGCTGTCTTCCTCTATCTCTCTTTCCACAAATATTTCCAGTTATCACAACATGTTTCAGTTTTTGTCTTCTCGTAATGTGATTAAAAATTTGTTTAGTTTAGTTTAGTCGATGGATCAACATCACGGCACACGGCTGCAACCCATAAGTGCTCCGTTCTCCTCCTAACTCAAACCTGAATCTGGAGAAACTCAGCTCAGTGCACGAACTCCGTAGCACCGGCGAGGATCCTGAAATACTTTGGGTAGATTTTTAACTCGAAATTTTGCCCGGGCAGCGCCGTTAGGCTACTCTTGTTTGATTTCCAACTGCCAAGGGATTTTTTACGTGAACAATACACACGGGCGTCTGATCTATCTCACTACCCAGAGACCAGGGGGAATTTTATTACTAGAAATCCACGAGAAAAAAAATCCCGGTCATCAGCGGGGCTTGAACCCGGGACCTCCAGCACTCGAGGCGGACACCATACCTCGTGACCACGGAGTCCCTCCCTCTTTTCCCTCTTTTTGATGTTTGTGATAAGTTGTCTTTGCTAGTTAGCTTGCATCAAAATGTCCAAACTGCTCATTTTGGCTGTCCAATTAATTTTTAGCATTCTCCTATAAAGCCGTCTCCCTGGCCGAGGGATTAGCAGCTTTCTCCGTAACCCTGAATACTCTCGTGGTTTACGTGAGCGCACGAGAATTGGAAGCGGTTCGAGTCGCTTCAGTGACTTATGGGAGTATGGAACCGGTCGCTTAGAAAGTCGTGGCGTGCTGATGAGCGTAATCTAGCCTAGGAATCAACGTACAGCTTAAAGATGCTGATGTTGACCGCAATATCCCGAAACAGGATGGAAACGCGGGAAACAAGAAATTCTCCTATAACGCCCTATCTCCAAGGCTTCAGCGGATTTTTTCGCTTGTTTACTAATTGTTCTGGATTCTCAGCCGTATGTTAAAATTGGTTCCATGTAACATGCAAGAACTGTTTTTCTATCTTCCATGGTATTTCATAAACTGTTCTTCATTTGATAGAACGTGGTTTTTGCTTGTTCTATTTTTTTTTTTTTTTTTTTTTTTATCTCTGTGATGCATCTTCCATATGATGTTATCCATGTGCTTAGATATCTGAATTTCAGCACTTTCCCCAAAAATAAGGTCATTTATTTTAATTGTACATTTAGGCACCATATCACCATAACTTCATTCGTTCTATTATTCAAGCTAAGGTCCATTTTTTTTCTCACTTTCTACAACCACTTTATTTCCTGTTGTTTCTTCTGACTTGCTGGCGAATTGTCTACTTGTTGAAGAAATAATGTTTCAAATAACAGTATTTAAACTGTTTTGTCAATTATGAAATTGTTTTGCAATAAGAATGTTCATAACTCTTACAGAATTCCAGAAATTTTTCAACATTCCCAAGGAGACAAAACCTCAATCACCCTCGTCATTGACTGACAAGGGGAGCCAACCCGTGATGTGATCCTCTTGAAGATCGTGGGAACAGCCGCCAGAAAGGAGGGTCGAACTACCACACCAGACCCGTCACACCATTAAAACATGTTTGAATAACTATACAGTTCGTGTGTGTGTGCGTGAGTGTGAATATCGAAAGAGACCATTGTTTACATGCAGCCAAATAAGCAGATCTTTCGTTTCTCCCAAAATAATTTACACCAACAAACATGTGACTGTCCGCCTTCACAACATTGTTAACCTCCTGTGTTATAAATCTGCGACATTTCTGTTTCTCTTTATAATGATGCAGGCTGACATCTTATCTATCCTTCTGAGTGGCATCTTTCCATTCAAATCTTTGCCTTTATCTTGCACACTTAACGTGTCCATTATTTTTTTTTCCATTGAAAGTTTTTTTTTTTTTTTTTTTAAATGTCTAGTTATGTTTACTTTTACTTTTAAAAGTTTAATTCATCATCATCATCATCACCATCATCATCATCACCATCACCATCATCCATCATCATCATCACATAATTTTCTAGCATTATACTAGAACCACATTTTTGGAACCATCTCAGTTATAACAAAGCTGAGAAAGCAGGTTGAACAAGAGGGACATTTTCTTTTCTTATATCGGATCATCATCATCAACATCATCAAGGGGTGTATGCAGTGCAGAACTTTGTCTCAGTAAGTCTTTCTAAATGTATTTCTATCATAAATCAAGTGTTCTATCCCTCCTGCTGTCATGTATACATTCTAAATCACATCTTGAAGCTGCCTGCATTATAGCCTCCCTCTTCACCACTTCCTCGGTAAAGCTTCCTTGATACACCTCCCTTCACAGATAACTGTTCCAGCCTTGTAACATGCCTAAAATATTTCAATTTCCTCAACACATTTAATCTCTACCATCATATTTAATTCATATCATAACATTTAATCTCTATCATGAAATGTAATCTCTACGATCACATTTAAATGTTATCATAACATTTAATTTATGTTATCACATTTATTCGCTACCATCACATTTAATTTATATCATCACGTTTAATCTCTATCATCACATGTAATCTCTACCATCACATTTAATTTATATAATAATATTTAATCTCTATCATCAGATATAATCTCTAATATCACATTTAATTTATATCATAAAATTTAATCTCAACCATCACGTTTAATTGCTATCATAACATTTAATTTATGTCATCATATTTAATTAATATCATAACTTTTAATCTCTATCATCAACATATATAATCTCTACCATTAAATTTAATCTCTACCATCACAGTTAATCTCTGTCATCACACTGAATCTCTACCATCACATTTCCATCGCCCGTCTTCAGGAAACCTAGATATTCAAAATTTAAAATTCAAAATTGCTCACATTCTGAAATTTCTCCAATGATAATTATATCTGTTGATATTTGTGTTTTACCGCTTGTCATTTATTTGTTTTTATTGCAATAAAATTTGTATTTTATTGTTCACTTTGCCCTTCCACAAATATAACTTTCTCAATTTCCATGTGTTGCTGATAGTAATACGCCATGACCATATCAAAGTTTAGGTATTTCTATGGTTCCGATAATTTCTATTCTTCCGATAACAAAGGAGTCACACTGTTCCTTGTCAATACTTTCTCAAGCATTCCTCATGGTGTAAGTTAAACAGATGAGGGCGCGAAATACAACCCTGTCTGGCTTCCTGTTTTATATCAAACCATAAATAAATAAATACACATCTATTGTTTGGCGCTACTCATACAATCGAAAAACGAAGGAAGGACTAGAGGATACACTAGACAACATAAACAAATATATACAACCAGTCTATTATATCATCACCGTTGTAAACAAAGTAATATATAAAGCAATGACATTTCAGTGGGGCTATAAAGTGGTTAGTTAGTTAGTTAGTTAGTTAGTCGCGGTTCCAACTTCACAGCAACGGGTCGTCCCCATTATGCTCCGTTCCTGTGCCAGTGAATATCGCACAAAATGTTCCCCTTTGCCCAATAAAGTGGTTTGTGTATTCATTGTAACAAGCAAGGCCATGTTTGTTGCTGGTTGAATCACGTCTGATAATAATTTTTTTCACCCCTTTGCTGCTTTCGTGCAACAAACCCTAAATCATGTGTGGCCAACACCAGGCCCGCCAGTAGTCATGTTGCGGCCCACGGAATGGGAAACGACGATGTGGTCGAAGCTGTAGCACGCTTGCTTGTTTACTTTAATTAAACCAAAATAAATTAGCTCCGTGGCCCGGCAGGAAATATTATTTCTGAAATTTGGCCCGTCTGCTGAAAAGATTGGCCACCCCTGCCCTAGATAGAGACATACAGATAAACAGAAATAAACAAGTGTCCCATGTCCATGGCTTGTGTATATCTTAATCATAAACAATGTGAGACTTAGTTTAGACACATCCCCACACACAAACATGAACATAACTATTTGAGATTATTTGCTGATGAGAATCATTGATGGGTTTCGATGGAATTATTCTGTGGCCATCGAGGTCGTCTCTCGGTATGATTGAATGTGCACCAGTGCTGTCTCTTGCCAAGTAGAAACACATGAACATGTCATATTGTCTAGATGATATCACCTTACACAGGCAAACTAGTAAGCGTATTCACACACGTTATGTACAGCTTGGGAACAGCAGGAGTACAGTGGTCAGCTTGCTTACCTGCCAGTCCGGAGGTTATATGTTCAAATCCCCATCAAGGCTGGAAGTTTTTAAAATGGAACAGGGCTCCCAGTCTAAAAATGGCACCTGGAAATGTCCGGAGAAGTTCAGGCGGTCGCACGAGTTAGAGCACATTACCCACCGAGTGCTGATTGGTCTATACAAATATGAATTACCTTTGGTAAAGATGACTCTCATGTCCTTTTCAGGACCCATCCCCCACTGGTCCAAGCCTGACACCCAGCTCGTGCCTGTGGCTCCTAGTAGCTGTCAGCATGCGACAGCGGCCACCCCCCGGGCAACAGCTGTGAGAGGCTGGCTAAACCAGGCATGGGTATCCGATTTGGTGTCAAACCAAGAGGTAAACTAGGGTATGCCTACCCAGCATGTGAAGACAGGATTCGGCAGACTGCGCGGAAGAAATCATTCCAGATTCAACGGGCAAGACGGCGTTTACCTGCAAAGCGTTGTGGCACGTAATGAGCACGGCAAGGCACGTAGAGCGCCCTGGTCATCCACTGCACCTGTATTCGTCTCCAGTCGTCTCGACTTGTCTTGCCACTTGACTCAGATGGACTCAGGCGAGAGAGTGAGGTCGACGAATTGCGCAACTCTTCCTCACTTTAATCCAAGTCATCGCGCAAGTAATTCTTCATTCTTGCCATCTTAGAACCCACGGCTCCATACCTTCAACCCCACTGGATGAAATGAATGGTCATCATCATTCTTGATGGACAAACAACACAACACAAATATGAAGCTAGCAGCACGTAACCAATAAGTGTAAAGGCAGGAAAAGGAGTCCATTTTGGTTTCATTATTACCTGACTGTGGCTTAAAGGTAGTGATCGCGGGTTTCTTAATCCAGACGCAATGGGTTTGAAGTCAGCAGATCATCGTGCGTTGATTTTCACAATGGTATGAGCGTCGGCCATTGAGAAAGCAATGGTAAACTACTGCATATAACATGCACGGTAAATATCAAATATACATAAATTCTAAGCTTGATTACAACGTCCTTTAATGGACATGCAACTAATTGTGTATCCTAATATCATAATCACTACAGAAAACACTCTTAGAATACAGTGGACACAGAAGACAAGATCTGTACACAGAAGCAAACTAGCTCACAAACAGCAGAGTATCTTGGAAACCGGCATCCATTGACTTTATTAAACAGCACACCGGTCTGGAAAGGACAGAGATGGAAGGCATGTTTCCTGAAGGAAGATGCAAGAGTTGACAAACACGGCGATGGACCTAGGGCACTAAAGATATCCAGGGCATGAACATACATGATGTTGGGGAAGGATTGAGAATCTTTCTGGCTGGTGACGCTTTCTTAAAAGGATTTGCTATATGAATATGTATATTTTAATTATCATATCTTAGTCAGATATGACTGAGCTACCGTATGACAGTAGACGGTACTACCTGCTTTCTGTCAGCGCCGAATGTTGGGCGGCGCTTACCAAACCCGACACCCCACATTGTGCCAACGGCTTCGGGCGGAAGAGCGCAATTGGGAGGGTACTAGCCTTATCCTGGTGCGAGGAAATGCAACCCAAAGACAAAATAAGTCATGGCAGGGCAGACCAGGCCCTAGGCCTTGGTTGGCAGCTGGTCTAGGATCGAAGCTCCGACAGGCGGACAGTTAGAGCATTGCTTTGCTGATCCGGCAGCTTCTGCAGCTTGTCTTGTTCCAGATGTAGAGGTGTCAACTTTCCTCTGGAGTGAACTAGGCAGGCCGAGAGAGGGATCATGCTGCATGGGCAACACATGGTTTCTTTATTTTAGCCCAGGCTTTGTGCTATGGAGAGAATTGGCCTTACCAGCCACACTCGCCACCGCCATGGGTCGTAGTTATTAAGCCTTTATGAAGCACAATGTACCAAACTATCGTCTGTCAAGACGGAAGGTGCCAATGAATGAATGAATTTTAATTATTCTTCTTTCGGTCGCTTAATATAATATTTCTTAATATAATTAGCGACGAAATATTTGATCGATGCAGTAAAGTTGCTTCAACTATGAAGTTGAAAAGTATCTTATGTAATAAGTCACTATCATTGAATGTAAGAAAGAGAGTGTTGACATGCTATATAGAATCAGTTTTGCTGTATGGCATCTTGGAATGTAAATGAACAAATTAGGAAGAACATGGAAGCAATAGAGATGTGGTTCCGGAGACGAGTTTTGCAAATTCCTTGGGCTGCCAGAATAACTAACAAAGATTGCCTGAAAGAGGCTAATGAAACTAGAATATTATATACAACAAATAAGAGACAACCGGCTTTCTTTGGTCATATGATGAGGAGAGGGGCATTGGAGAACATCGTGATAAGTGAAAAGATCGAGGGGTAGAGGCACAGAGGCAGACACAGATAAATGATGCTAGATGGATTGAGACGGTGGCATGGAGAAATATCATCAGCATAGTTGATCCAGAACATCAATGACCAAGATCTGTGGAGAGACATGGACGCCTATGCCAGCTGGCAGGTCACTTGATGATGATGACGAAGTTGAGATTACAGCAGCAGAAGCATCTTTACACCACTAATATTTTGCATTAACAAATGTATGTATCTACAAGGATTTAACATTTTTGAGGAACGAAGAGGATTCTGAATTTCATTATTTTCACTTACTCTATCTTCTCTGTAAGCCATGGATGGCAGTGGGTACTGCGTAGAATCCCTCACACACAAGTCCCTAGATGTCAGTCAATTATGACAGTTTATATGTTCAAAATGAGAGAATCGGGTCGGGAGTAAGAATTGGCATAGCCAGACACGAGAAGCACATCGGAGAACGAGCGTCCTCATCAACCAACACAGAACTGTCACTATTAGCCACCAGACACTGATGCATTTATTGGGGAGGGGTGGGGGAGGGGGGTGAGAAGGATATCTGAGTACCTTTGGACTTGATCGGAGTGCAATGATGATACCCAACAGATAACAGATGCCCGGTTAATTCTAGGACATTCAAGCTTGTCTGACATCCATTATGTGCCACGCCGGAAAGCGTGGGCCATATCTCTCGACCACCAGAGTCGTGGATCAGTTCAGTGTTCCTGTATCGACCATGCCACGTGGCCAAGCCATCCAGGTATTTACTTCTCGGTCTTCCCATTGGTCTGTTCCCTTCGATCTTGCCGGTTGTCACCAAGTTCTCCAATTCATTTCTTCTCATAACATGCCCAAAAATATTTTGACTGTCAACGCCTAATTTCTCTAATCAATTTACGATTTTCATTTGTTTCCTGTAGTACTTGGTCATTGGTTTTTCTGTCTGTCCATGGTATTCTTTTCATGTTCCCCAGAAACCACATTTCTGCAGCCATCAGATGTTTTTCAGCTTGACTGCTCATTGTCCGAGTTTCACATCCATACAAAAATACAGGCTCTATGTAGCACCTCAAAATTCTGTCTGTTGTTGTCTGACAACAGCATAGTAAACATGTTAGTAAAGAAAGTAGCCGGAAATCACATGGACATCCTTGAGGTCATTGAAATGCGGCTTTAAGAAATACATTCACGAGTACTGATAGGGACACACCCCCCCCCCCCCCACACACACACACACACACATACACACACAGGAAAGAATTAGGAATTATCTAACTATAAGTATTGGAAGCTGTGGGCTTACCGGAACTTGAGCTTATCACCTCTAAACAATTTGGGATGACCAAAGAAACATGCATACTTCCACACATGCTGGGAGGTGCCTATCTAGTCAGCATCAAAGTGGATATGTTTCTTCATTGGGGGTGCTTCTGTCATTTGGACAAGACCAGTTCAAATTCTGGTAAATAAATTCTGTATAGCTTTCAATTTTACTGTCATCCTCCGTTATCTAATTCTTTCCCATCGCTGAATGCTTATCAATACCTGCTGAATGAGTATCATAAACAATGCACACTCTTGCACGCGCGCGCACACACACACGCACATGCATGTACACATAAGCACAAGTCTTTACACCCATTAACACCATCATTATGTGCCATGCTAAGAAGCCATCATAGGCAATCTCACGCTAAATAAAGATCACTACTATCTACATATGTATTGATGTTGTTGTTGTTGAATGTACCCGTACTTTGTTGCCCAACACTTGATATGAGAATAAACAGTGTTACAGCAGTGCTGAAGTGTTTGCTTTATATCAAATTCAACTTGAGAGTGAGTGAGTGGTACACATGTTTACAACTTTAGAGTGAGTGAGTGGTAAACATATTCACAACTTTAGAGTGAGTGAATGGTACACATGTTTACAACTTTAGAGTGAGTGAATTCTACATATGTTCACAACTTAAGATTGGATGAGAGTACACTTAGTACAATGACATTTGAAATCAAAGGTAATTCCCCACCGGTTAAGAAACACTGTATTAGATGGAAACATGCTAGAGTGACAGACGAAAGGCAGACATGCACATACTAGATGGAAACATGCTAGAGCAGTGGCTCTCAACCGGTGGGGAATTCCCACACCCCGGGAATTTAAGTGTTTCGGGGGTGGGGGGGGGGGGAATTAAGACCCCAGATTGGCAGACTCAAACTGACTTCAGGACCACACAAAACGCGATCGTCCCCCCTATCTTGAACTATGTGTGAGCATGTGGGTGCGCACACGCACGCGCACACAATCACACACACAGTGTTCAAGAAAAGGGGACTATCGCGTTTTGTGTGGTCCTGAAGTCAGTTTGAGTCTGCCAATCTGGGGTCTTAATTCCCCCCCCCCCCCCCGAAACCCTTAAATTCCTACATAGAACCTATACTTGTGTATGGATGTGAAGCGTGGACAATAAGCAGTTAAGTTGAAAAACAGCTAATGGCTGTGGAAATGTGGTTTCTGAGGAAAATGCAAAGAATACCATGGACAGACAGAAAAACCAATGAACAAGTCCTTCAAGAAACAAATGAAGATCGTAAACTGATTAGAGTCATTAGATGTAGACAGTCACAATTTTTTGGGCATGTTATGAGAAGAAATGACTTGGAGAACTTGGTGACAACTGGCAAGATCGAAGGGAAAAGACCAAGGGGAAGACCGAGAAGTAAATACCTGGATGGCTTGGCCACATGGCATGGCCATGACAGGAACACGGAGCTGACCCACTGGTGATCGAGTGAGATGGCAAAACATGACCGCCCACGCTTATCGGCATGGCACATTATATATATATATATATATATATATATATATATATATATATATATATATATATATATATATATATATATATATATATATATATATATATGATTGTATGTAAAAGGGGAGGGGAATGACATTTTGGAAAGGGAGGGGTGACGTTCTGGACATATGGTGAAATTGTGCATGGACCAAAAAAGGTTGAGAATCACTGTGCAAGTGGGAAAGATGACAGGCATCCATGCACATACTAGAGGGAAAGGTGGAAGTTAATCACACATATACTAGAGGACACGATATAAGGCAGACGTGCACATTCTAGAGGGAAAGGTGAAAGTTAATCACACATATACTAGAGGACAAGATATAAGGCAGACATGCACATACTAGAGGGAAAGGTGAAAGTTAATCACACATATACTAGAGGACAAGATATAAGGCAGACATGCACATATTAGAGGGAAAGGTGGAAGTTCCATTGGCACCTTGCCGTCTTGACAGACGATAATTTGTGCTTTAAAAAGGCATAATAACTTTTACCTATGGCGGTAGCGAATGTGACTGATAAGGCCAATTCGCGCTGTAAATGTCCGTTCACAGTGGGTGCATGTGAACACGTGGTCATTTCCACCATCCTGCACCATCTTACGTCTCAAACGCTCGGTGTGTGACTTATCTGCAATAATTTTCTCCTTTGTCTTTATTCCATTTCTGATGTTTGCCCTCCATGCAACACGTTCAGCGGCGACTTGCTCCCAATGTGCATTATCAATGCCTGTATCAATCATGTCCCGCTTACACACATCTTTGTATCGTAGTAGAGGCCGACCCTGAGATCTCTTACCCATCTGTAATTCACCAAAAAAGATATCCTTTGGTATTCTACCATCATCCATCCTCCTAAGATGTCCTATCCATCTAAGTCTACGAAGACTGAGCATGGAATAAACTGTCACACAACCTGATCTTTCCAATACTTCAGTGTTTGTGATTTTGTCTTGCCGCTTAATACCAAGAATTCTTCACAGACACCGCATATGAAAGCTGTTTAAATGTTTCTCTTGGTGTGAGTAAGTTGTCCAGGTTTCACTGCCATAAAGAAGAGTACTAAGGACACAGGCTTGATAAACAAGGACTTTTGTTTTGGCAGTAAGCTTCCTGTTCTCCCAGACTCTTTTTTTTAACCTGTTCATTGTTGTTGCTGCCTTACCAATCCGGATGTTTATTTCCTGATCTAGGGATAATTTGCTATTTACCACTGATCCTAGATATGTAAAATGGTCTACCATCTCTAGTTCGGCGTCGTCAATAAAGATTGATGGTACCCCATGTGCCAGAGATGGAGTTATTGCCTCTCCATAGCACAAAGCCTGGGCTAAAATATAGAGATCATGTGTTGTCCATGCAGCATGATCCCTCTCTCGGCCTGCCTAGTTCACTCCTGAGGAAAGGTAACACCCCTACATCTGGAACAAGACAAGCTGCAGAAGCTGCCAGATCAGCAAAGCAATGCTCTAACTGTCCGCCTGTCGGAGCTTCGATCCTAGACCAGCCGCCAACCAAGGCTTAGGGCCTGGTCTGCCCTGCCATGACATTTTGTCTTTAGCTTGCATTTCCTTGCACCAGGGTAAGGCTTGTACCCTCCCAATTGCGCTCTAAGGTGGAAGTTAATCACACATATACTAGAGGACAAGATATAAGGCAGACATGCACATATTAGAGGGAAAGGTGAAAGTTAATCACATATATACTAGTGAACAAGATATAAGGCAGACATGCACATATTAGAGGGAAAGGTGAAAGTTAATCACACATATACTAGTGAACAAGATATAAGGCAGACATGCACATATTAGAGGGAAAGGTGAAAGTTAATCACATATATACTAGTGAACAAGATATCAGGCAGACATGCACATATTAGAGGGAAAGGTGAAAGTTAATCACATATATACTAGTGAACAAGATCTAAGGCAGACATGCACATATTAGAGGGAAAGGTGAAAGTTAATCACACATACACTAGTGAACAAGATATAAAGCAGACATGCACATATTAGAGGGAAAGGTGGAAGTTAATCACACATATACTAGTGAACAAGATATAAGGCAGACATGCACATATTAGAGGGAAAGGTGACAGTTAATCACACATATACTAGTGAACAAGATATAAGGCAGACATGCACATATTAGAGGGAAAGGTGAAAGTTATTCACACATATACTAGTGAACAAGATATAAGGCAGACATGCACATATTAGAGGGAAAGGTGGAAGTTAATCACATATATACTAGTGAACAAGATATAAGGCAGACATGCACATATTAGAGGGAAAGGTGGAAGTTAATCACATATATACTAGAGGACAAGATATAAGGCAGACATGCACATATTAGAGGGAAAGGTGGAAGTTAATCACACATATACTAGTGAACAAGATTTAAGGCAGGCATGCACATATTAGAGGGAAAGGTGAAAGTTAATCACACATATACTAGTGAACAAGATATAAGGCAGGCATGCACATATTAGAGGGAAAGGTGGAAGTTAATCACACATATACTAGTGAACAAGATATAAGGCAGACATGCACATATTAGAGGGAAAGGTGGAAGTTAATCACATATATACTAGTGAACAAGATATAAGGCAGACATGCACATATTAGAGGGAAAGGTGGAAGTTAATCACACATATACTAGTGAACAAGATATAAGGCAGACATGCACATATTAGAGGGAAAGGTGGAAGTTAATCACACGTATACTAGTGAACAAGATATAAGGCAGACATGCACATATTAGAGGGAAAGGTGAAAGTTAATCACACATATACTAGTGAACAAGATATAAGGCAGACATGCACATATTAGAGGGAAAGGTGGAAGTTAATCACACATATACTAGTGAACAAGATATAAGGCAGACATGCACATATTAGAGGGAAAGGTGGAAGTTAATCACACATATACTAGTGAACAAGATATAAGGCAGACATGCACATATTAGAGGGAAAGGTGAAAGTTAATCACATATATACTAGAGGACAAGATATAAGGCAGACATGTACATACTAGAGGGAAAGTGGAAGTTAATCACACATATACTAGAGGACAAGATATAAGGCAGACATGTACATATTAGAGGGAAAGGTGAAAGTTAAATCACACATATAAGGTGTATTTTTAATGACTATAGGGTGTTTGAAATTATTGCGGTTCCAAGTTTTGCATTTACCCTCTGTGGAGTTCACGTAACATAAAAGGTAAATACACAACTTGGAATGGCAATATTTTCAAAACCACCAGTCATTAAAAATACACCCTGTACTTTGCTGGAAGATGGCATAACAACTAATCAACATTATGATGCTCACTTGTAAAGCAATCCACCTCTAATCTGTCATATGACCAGTCAACACTAATTGTAGATGTACATCAGAGTGATTTATTTCAATAAACAATCAACATTGCAATTCATTTTTAATAATAAAACAAACATAATTATAATGTTTAACAACAGAATAAAGCTTTACAATAATAATATGCATTGCCATACTGTACCTTTTTTCTTCGAGATACACTTAGGTAATCCTATAACAAATACAGTCAAGGATGGACTGCAGATATACTAAGACAGTGGTTCTCAGCCGGTGAGAATTCCCCCCTCCCCCCAGGGGGAAATTTTAGGGTTTCCATGGGGGAGGGGGGGGGGGGGAAAGGGGGGTTAAGATTATTTCAAGATCCCGTTAATACAAGAACCGATTATTTGATAGTGTTTTTCCCTCCATACTTTACAGTTCTGCACTCCTCGCTCTTCTGAAATTTATTTCATAACGTGAGTAGACCTGCAAATAACGTTTTATGTAGGCGTCTAGACGTGTTCTAGTATATGTTATTAAATTTAGCTTCCATTTTTACGTATACTGTGTAGTGGAGGGGGGAATTTATAGGGAGGAAATACAAAAAGGGTGGGGGGGGGGGGTGGGGAATGACATTCTGAACATATGGTGAAGGGTTGCATGGACCAAAACAGGTTGAGAACCACTTTACTAAGAGATCATGGCATGATGTAAGGTGACCATCCCCCTTTTCATAGAAATGTGCAGTACCAATTTTATGATAGTGGGTTAACTCTTCATAGCAGAAGTTTGAAACTGCACAGCGGTGCTGGTTAGCCAGAGCACTGTCGCAGCCTAGACTATATATAATTAGTTACAGACAGAATGTGTTAGAGTGAATGGCGAGGTATAAGTTTAACATGTTTATCAGTGCCAGTTATTAACATAAGAGGCCAGTTACTGGGCTTAGACTAAAAGAGTGAAGGGATTACACCTAGCTAGCTGTGTCAGCATAGTATTCTTGTGTGCTGTGGGCAAAAATTAATATGTGTAATCACCAAAAGAATGTATTTTCATGTGTGATGTGGGCTTGTTTAGCTGTTAAAAATTTAGAGGGATCTTTCTGTATAGTAGATTTCTGGATTGACTGGTGAAGGAAAGCATGTTATATGTCAAAACAGCCTGTGAACAATCAAAGCAGTGACTGTAGTTGTTCTTCATAGTGATTGATAGTGTAGAATAGAGTCATGACTAGCAAGGGCATTGTATTGCAGAGTTTGCAAAGAATGGGCCTGTGCCTGGAGGACTATATATTATAATCCCTGGTTGCCAGTTATTGGTGACAGGTTCCTCATGCCACATCGGGGTTGTACAACATACAAGTGGTGAATACTGTGTGCGACTGAAGCTGTCTCGACAGATGATGACTGCCATGAGCAAAATACTGGGTGACTGAAGTTTGATACAAGAAGAAGGCATGTCTGTTCATATATGTGCTGCTGATGTGGAGTTACCCACTAAAAACGATGATCACAAACAGATGAAGACATGTCAGAAATTAAATTCAACACTATCTTGGTAGTTCTTAATTAGCACAAAACGAGCCCGTAATCAAACATATCCACCGGAACAGTTAACGGGTGCTTGTTTGGGAAGTTACTGGGAATGACAATTACCCAGTTTTTAAACAATTCTACAAAGAAAAACCACTGACATAGGAACACAACATCTGATAACAACAGAAGAGACTAATGCTACACTTGACTGATGGAAAACTTAATTATATATAAGGGCATTAGAAATGGAAAGATATGCAAGGTGCTAAGAGACACAGGAACAGTGATTGGTGTGTGAAAATCTCTCACAGGTAATGATAAATATACTGGTAAACACATGGTATTCCCCACTTTTAGCAGGAATAAAGAAAAGCACCCATTAATAAAAAGACTTCCAGCTTGGAGACAACAGTTCCTGCCTGAGATGATAGAAAACATTCCTGGTACTGAGAAAAAGAATACTAGGAATGAATTAGAAAGAAGACAAATAACAATAAACCACATATAAGAACATTACCCAAGCAATTCCAATTCCAATTTCCGGAAAAAAAAATTCCAAACTTGGTCTCATCTAACCTGCTTCAGCTTTGGTTATTGTTGGGATCCGTGGTTTTTGTGGTATTTTTACCCTGTTTCTTGTCTTGTGCGCTCTTACGAGTAAGTCCTATCTCGGATTTGTTATGTAAGCGTTTGTGTCTGTGACGTCAGCTGGTTGCCCAAGCAGCACTTGTACTCACACATAAACAGACGGATCAGCCAAAAATGAACAGAGAATGGAGGTGAAGGGATTCTCATCATTTTAAAAAATGGAGCAAAAAAGACAGTCATCAGCTACTGGAAAGTTCTCCAGTAACTTCAGAGCAGAGACGGAGGCTTTAAATATTGTGGCAGAAATGTTGTTGAGAGATAGCTCTCTTTAAGGATGCAAAGTCAGGTGTTCCAATAGTGAAAAGCAGAAACAGTACAGAACTAGCAGATTTAAAGGTGGTACTAAGTGAACTATGCCTGAAATCCTAAAGAATTGTGATACAATAGATTCCTTCTCATTGCAACATACCTGGAAATGAAGAAGCCAACTGATTAGCAAAGGAAGGTGGATAACTACCTCAGCCTGACATAGACATAACCCATGATGAGTCCAAGAGATTTATAAGAAGCAATTATAGAACCGAAACCCCAGGGAAGGTTAACCCGGTCAACAAATGCCCGCAGAAGTCTGATGTGTCGGCCTAACGGCGCAAGAACGCAGCTCTGCTGTAAACAGGCACAACGCAGTCACATCCGAAAAAAAACTCCGGATGATCGCAGAAGAAGAAGAAGAAGAACCGAAAGCATCCAGATCACCAGAAAGATGATGCATATTACCAACTCAACCGAAAAGAACAAGTTACAATCTTCAGACTATGGATGGAACACAACAAGATGAAATATTGAAATAACACATATTTAATAAACTAAAGATAGGACATACTGATGAATGTAACTGTGGAACTGGTAAAATGACAGATAAATAAATATTTGATGCAGGAGTGTCCAACATAAGCAATACAACAAAAGTATTTTAGCCTACACCTACTTCAATAAGAACAAACTCTATGGGGATGTCAACAAGCTTAAGTTTGCTGCTTTCTTTGCATTCTCTCATGTAGACATCTGAACATGAAAGAAGAAAAAGAAGAAGACATTCAATGCAGTCACAAGACAGCAGGCAAAGACATAAGATGGAAAGAAACTCAAGGAAAGCATAAGATAATATCACTTACGATGTATCATCTACTAAACTACCAGGGCACAGGAATGGAGCATAATGGGAACGACCCGTTGCTGTGAAGTTGGAACTGCGACTAACTAACTAACTAACTAACTAACTACCAGGGGTAGATGAAATCAATCTAACCTTCACAATATGGCAAAATATCATGTGGACAAATACATTCAAGCATTTCATCATTAGCAATGTCATAACATGAACAGATTCAATACCAAGATACTCAAAGACAGTGAAGTTGATATAATTTATGAATTTCATATTACACACATGAAACTGTCAAACAGCTTCTTTTTAAAATTTAGTTTAATCAGTGTCTTTTTGTTTTTGTGGGCTGATGAGGGATTTCTAGCCACAATGTCAATTCTGTCACTTGTGACTGTGTTGTTGTAAAGCTCATCAGTTTCACCAATGATTTTTAGTGATTAACTCATTGTAGTATCTCTGTGCCGGCTACGTGGCGAAGGGGTTACGGGCGCAGTTCATAATCCCAAATACCCGTGTTCGAAACACAGTTGCAGGCGATTTAGCAGCAGACCGTCTTGCACTGGGTTTTTATGAAATGTTATGGGTGCCGGTCGTTCAGAAAGCAAAGACAAACTGCTGAACGTAAACTTGCCAAGAGACCACAACAGCAAAAAATGCTGGTGTTGACTGTGATGCCCTGTAAAGGATATGCAACAAACTTTTTTAGTATCTTTGTAAATACACAAAATCCATTTCTAAAGTTAAAGATACTATATAGTGCAGATATATTCACCATTTTATTAAGGGAAGAGATCATTCTTAAAAGTATCTCATGCCATACACATGATTGCTGTGGGCATGGTATAGTTTAGAGGCTCACCAGAGAGAATCTTTATTCACCCATGTCAATAGGTTTCACCTAATTCAAAACTGAATGAAAGAGAAACAGGATGCTGCCCCTCTTTGATATATGTCACTAGTGAGGTGGCCATCTGTATGCTTCTACTGTGGCATCACATTGTTTATCTGCACCATCGTGCCAACTGCAGGACATTCTTGATGTTTATAAACAATACTGCCAACCTACAAGACATTGGTATATTATTTTGATTTTCTATGATCCTATTGCAAATTTAAGATTTTCATTTGAAGCTGCCTTGCAGATTAGACCACAATATTTGTAACCCATACTGCTATTGTTGTCCTTAACTAAAGTCTTGAAAGGCATTTTTTACTGCAGATCTAGCACTGTTGCTATAAGAAGAGAAAAAACACCATAATTACAGCATATATGTGTCAAGTAACATGATGACACACAATTTGGCCAGACATAAAAAGTGTCAGTTTCCAAAACTTAAAGATTAGATAACACTCAAATCCATGTCTAACCAATTTGCTGTCAAATGTTACTATGCCAATTACAGAAGATATATGCACATTTGGATTTTGGAAATGTTGATGGTCGTATATAACATCACAAACAACAATAGATATCAAAGACTGCAGATTTATCTGATAAGAGTGTAGTTTGGCTAAACTGTAACTTGAGTCTCTCTCTCTCTCTCTCTCTCTCACACACACACACAAACATCCACACAAAACCGCAGAAAGACACGAATAGATGAACAGTTATTACATCAGATGAGCAATGTTTATGAATTATGAGTTCTTTATCAAAGGAAATATAAACATTTTATAAATAGAACATTTGACTTCAACTCAGTCAGAATAAGTTGAGTTGAGTCAAGAACCAATATCATTGCACTCAGGGCATTCCCATAACAACCAATCAGTGAAGAATTCCAATACTATTGTCCATCAATCTGATTATATGTCCATCTTGCTTTACTTCTGAGTGATGACTGTCGACCAGATCCTCTCACCATCCCCTGCTGCCACATTCTCTCTAGACCAGTGGTTCTCAACCGGTGCGGAATTCCCCCCTAGGGGGGAATTTTTAGGGTTTCCAAGAGAGGGGGGAGGGGGGGGGGGGGGGGAAATAAGATTATTTCAAGATCGCATTCATACAAGGACCGGTTACTTGATATTGTTTTTCCCTCTAAATTTTACGGTTCTGTACTTCTCGCCCTAAAAAAATTCATTTTATAACGTTAGTAGACCCGCAAATCACGTTTTATGTAGATGTCTAGACTTGTTCTAGTATGTGTTATTAAATTTAGCTTCCATTTTTATGTATACTGTGTAGGGGGGGGGGGGGGGGGGGGAAAGTGACATTCTGAACATATGGTAAAGGGGGGCATGGGCCACAGAAGGTTGAGAACCACTGCTCTAGACCAAGATAGTCTATCTGTTCTTCTGCATTATTCACATGCTCCCATCTGCCTTATCATGCATTAAATCACCCCTCAGTGATGCAGCACCAGCCAATCTGTCTGCTTGTTCACTTCCAACCACACCAGTGTCCTGGAGAAAAGATCCAGCGAATGCTCACAACCCACGACCTCTGAATTAGTGCAGACCATTCAGCATGAAGCATGCCAGTTCTCACCCTTGTCATCATGCTTTGTGAATCAGTCAATCACAACATGCATATACAGTTTGTTCTCCAACCAGTGGAAAGCTGCAGTAATCACCTCCACCTCCATTCTCAGACTTGAGGTCATGGTGTCATATACCAAGCTCTCCTGTACTAAATATTGGCTCAGTCAGAATGGAAATATGAACATTTCTAAATAGGACATTTGGCTTGGGCTCCATCCAAATGTAATGAAATAGTGCTCATGCATTTGAAACAGACTAATTGCTATCCTCACAATCAAGGTCAACTGTAATGGGTTTCGAGCAATCTGCTTCTGGCCACTATGGAGCATCTGTGCATTTTATCTTCCCAGTGAAACTAGTGTTGTCCCTCTTGCAAGTTTGCCTTATTCTTTTCTCTCTAGGATTGTGTACACATTAAACATGTGTTTTCCTCATAGTTTTATGTTGTGACAATAACTAAGGATTGTGTACACATTCAACGAGTGTTTTCCTCATAGTATTATGTTGTGACAATAACTAAGGATTGTGTACACATTCAACATGTGTTTTCCTCATAGTTTTAGTTTGTGACAATAACTAAGGATGGTATACACATTCAACAAGTGTTTTCCTCATAGTATTAGGTTGTGACAATAACTAAGGATTGTGTACACATTAGACAAGTGTTTTCCTCATAATTTTAGTTTGTGACAATAACTAAGGATTGTGTACACATTCAACAAGTGTTTTCCTCATAGTTTTAGGTTGTGACAATAACTAAGGATTGTGTACACATTAGACAAGTGTTTTCCTCATAGTTTTAATTTGTGACAATAACTAAGGATTGTGTACACATTAGACAAGTGTTTTCCTCATAGTTTTAGTTTGTGACAATAACTAAGGATGATATACACATTCAACAAGTGTTTTCCTCATAGATTTAGACTGTGACAGTAACTAAGGATGGTGTACACATTCAACAATTGTTTTCCTCATAGTTTTAGGTTGTGTCAATAATCTAACATCATGCACAGGTGCACCAAGTCTTAGTTTTCTAAAAAAAAAAACATAGAGCAGTGTGTGAGAATAAGTCTCTCAAATTGGGAGACAAGGATTCACAACCTCAACATCATTATGACCATCACATGCCCTGCCAACTGGCAAAGGCATTCATGCCTCGCCACACCACAGATCTGTCCTCGGTGTTCTGGATCAACTCTGCAGATGGTATTCCTCCATATCATCATCATCTTAGTCCATCAAGCATCATTTCTCTCTGCTACAACTCATCTTTCCAGTGGTCACAATGTTCTGCAATGCCTCTCTTCTCATTACATGACCAAAGCAAGCTGTTTGGCTCTTTCTGATAGTTGTATTGAATGTTCTATTTTCATTAGCCTCTTTCAGGCAATCATCGTTAGTTACTCAGAAGGCAGTCAAAGGTATTCACAGCAGTCATCACAGGAACCACAACTCTGCTGCCTCACAGCTCTTCCTAATTTATTTATTCACATTTCAAGATTCACTGTCATACAGCAAAACTGGTTCGATATAACATTCCAGTACTCTCTTTCTGACATTCAATAATAATGACTTATTGTATACACATTTCATTTTCTTAAATGCAGCATTTTGCTTGACCTAATCTGCTCTAAATCTCTGTTATGCATCTTCCATCTGATGTAATGATTGCCCTTGGGTAAATTTATCAACTTGGTTAAACATATTCCCTCCCACTGTTATATTACATTTTGGTGTTATACCTGTCTTTGATATAATCACTGGTTTCTGTTTTCTTGGTCTTCAGGGAAAGTCCTATTTTGCACTCTCTATTACTATAATGTCCACAATTTTTAGATCCTTTCCTTCTTCAGCTATAAATTTCGTGTCATCTGCTCAGCATAGATTACATATATTATGACTCGTACTCATGGCCTCTTTTTTATCTTCTCATTATTTTACTATACAACATAAGCAAGGAAAATAAATTTTAATCTCCAAGAAGTAATATTGACAGATTCAGTGCTCAACAAAAAGTAGGATTGGACCTAACAAAATTGGATGGCGGAAAATGGGAAGTAGGGGTGTGTCACAGTTATAACAGCTGTTAATATGGTAGCAGGCATGTTATAATATATGTTAAATTAAAGCAGGTTGCTCAGGGAAAACTACAGTATTGATATTTTAACTAAAACAACATTTTGCAATGACAACATTTTGGTGATATATAAGCCTATGGCAGATATGAGAAGTCGCTTAAGGCAATTAATCATCCCATGGCACTTAATCAGTTCAAGCCTAACCTGCAAGTTGTGTCAGCAATGTCCAGTGAAATGAGCCCTTACAAATCCCCACAGCAACAGTCATTCTGTGTAACACCTGGGTTTATTCTGCAATGTTATGTTAAAAATGTCGCATGTCCTTTGCAGGAGGTTGTGATCAACACCAACCCTGGGTTGATTGCCTAGGCAAGTTTACGCCCAGTAGTTTGCCATTGCTTTCTGAACAGGAAGTCAATGCTGAAGTCCAACTGACCGGTGTAACTGACTGGTTGAACCCTTTACATCAGAACCATCAGTGCACTGGAAGTTTGAGCGCAAGTGCATTAAGCCCCACATAGCCATGCAGACTGACAAATGTTATGCTACATTCTCAGAATGTTACAAGTAATGTGTGTGTTTTCACAGATTGATCTGCATAGTTATTTGTTAAAAAATATTTATGTCATATACAAGGGGGCTTCAAATGAAAACCTTAAAAGTGTGATAGACATTACACTCTTATCAAAACCATACTGGAGGGCAGGGCTGAGGGCAAGCGAGCAAGAGGTAGACAATGATACAAGTGGGTAGATAACATCAAGAGATGGATGAACATCAGTCTGACAGAATGTACAGTCAAGGCGAGAGACAGACAGTGTTGGAGATCCATTGCAGGAAACCTTCATTGTGGAGATGGCACCTGATTGATTGATACAAGGGGGCTTCAAATTAAAATCTAAACAGTGTGATAGACTTTACAATAACCACGCCATTATCTTGTAACCTGTCAATATTGTTGTTAAAGATGTCAAGAATGTTAAGCGTGTGGCGTCATGGTGCTGGGTTGATTTAACAAGGTTAACATAAGTCAGATACTGGGCTTTGCTCTGGTTTTTGGAGAATGTCAGTGATGGAGAAGGGAATGTGTCACCACACCTCATGATGCTATGACCATGTTTGTATGAAATCTTTAACATGCCTAACACATACACCAGCACGGCTAAAGGATTACTTATTTATCTTATTTTAACAGAAAACAGTGACAGAATTGTAATCACATTTCATATTTACATTACGGTACATCGCACCGGACTAGGTTAATACGTCTCAATATATAACTCATTCAAGCTACTACCAACCATAACTCAATTACCTTGCAAGAAATATATATGAAATGTATATAATAGCCTTTATTTATAACAACAAAGCAACAAATTCCAATAATAAATATATTGTCTGAGCATATTTGCATTGTGGTTGTTACTTACAGGTGTGATCAATGACCAAGTCAGTTCCAGCTTCTATCACATCAGGCTTCAACACAGGCTCTAGGCAACAGAGCAACTGCACTCTCTACTTCACAACACTATGAGCAAACACATTCATAGACAGAAGTCTCTCACTTTCCACCTATGAGGGGGCTTCACATGAAAACCTTAAAAGGGCGATAGATATTACAATAACCATGCCATTGTCTTGTCACCTGTCAATATTGTTGTTAAGAATGTAAAGAGTGTTAAGCACATGGCATCACAGTGAAGATGAACACACAGTGACATCATAAGGACAGTTTAAAGATGGCCGCCCCAATTTTGACATGCACCAAAGAGGAGCAGCGTTCTGTTATCCGATGTTTGATCAGTGGAGAAGTGAAACCTATAGAAATTCATCGGCGAATGAAGTTTTCAGTATGGTGATGCATGCCTGTCAGTCCAGCAAGTATGTGAGTGGAACAGAAAGTTTCAAAACAGTGTGACTTCTGTGACAGACTGTTCACGACCAAGTCAGGCACCCCAGAGTCGATTTTTCTACAGGAATCCAAGCACTTTATCGGCGCTGGAGGACATACACTGAATGCAGTGGTGACTACATTGAGAGATGATACATTTATTCTTTACTTTTTCAGAATATATTCACCAAATTAAAAAAAAGAAAACATTTAAGGTTTTCATTTGAAGTCATGAAACTACCTTTGCATTTAAGCTGTGGGAGCCGCAGTGGTATGGTGATTAGATGCTCGCCTCCAGGCTCGGTGGTCATGGGTGTGATCTGCATCGAGCTGGATTTACATTCTAGACAAATTTATCTTGGTACCCAGGTCGACCCAGCCTAAAGTGAGTACCAAGAAATGTCTTGGAAAGTAAAAGTGGCTGGCATGCTACCGACCACATTCCACACTGAGTTCCAATTGGTCTATACAATTATGGGTCTGGCACCAAATGA
The DNA here is from genome assembly GCA_963921405.1 of Cepaea hortensis. Lineage (NCBI taxonomy): Eukaryota > Metazoa > Mollusca > Gastropoda > Stylommatophora > Helicidae > Cepaea > Cepaea hortensis. Next base: position 74,582,836 of record OY992884.1, on the reverse strand, counting down.
CCACTGAGCCCTATAGCGTGTACAAGGGTCCTTTATTTACTTTACACTGTGTAAAGCTGAGAGCCACAGCCTCATTAATAAACATCTACACAGAAGAAATCCATTGTGTGAATCTAATTGTAGGCACTGCCTCCACAATGAGAAATCAGCTGAACACCTATTGCTACAGTGCCAAAGATGAGCTGACCTGAGATAAACGTCTTCCACCACACAATATTATGGTTGGTTGAGAAACTGCTTTCACTACACATTATTATGGTTGCTTGAGAAACTCCTGAGAGTCTTTGAGTTTTAGCTTTTAAAACTGGTGACTTAATCTTCTAGTCATCGGAGCCCTGAACAGGACTAACATCTAACAAGAGTCAAGCTGGTGTGGAGGCCTTCCTCTTAACCCGGTGCCTAAGAATGACCTGCACAGGAAATGTGTTGCAGAGCTTTTCTTTCTTCGCCTCTCGACCGGTTCAGAGACTGGCATGGTATGCAGAATTAGGCAGTGGAACTTCACATCTGTGGTGAGGCTTGGTCATCCTGGACAGGTCAGTCAAACTGGATGGTCACACCACAAAAACATGCTCCAAGGTCTTGGCTAGTGTCAGACCTGGTCCTGGTCTTACAACCAGCACCTCCCACTCTACAATACACCCTACTCATCAATTCCCCCATACTACTATCAATAAAACATTGTACCCATTATATTTCCACACACTAATATCAACAATACACTCTACCCATCAATTCCCCCCAACTATCAACAATACATTCTACTCACATTCTCCCTATACCACTATGAAACTAAAACATTGTACCCATTATATTTCCACACACTAATATCAACAATACACTCTACCCATCAATTCCCCCCAACTATCAACAATACATTCTACTCACATTCTCCCTATACCACTATGAAACTTAAACTTCTACCCATCAATTCCCCCCAACTATCAACAATACATTCTACTCACATTCTCCCTATACCAATATGAAACTTAAACTTCTACCCATCAATTCCCCCCAACTATCAACAATACATTCTACTCACATTCTCCCTATACCACTATGAAACTAAAACTTCTACCCATCAATTCCCCCCAACTATCAACAATACATTCTACTCACATTCTCCCTATACCACTATGAAACTTAAACTTCTACCCATCAATTCCCCCCAACTATCAACAATACATTCTACTCACAATCTCCCTATACCACTATGAAACTTAAACTTCTACCCATCAATTCCCCCCAACTATCAACAATACATTCTACTCACATTCTCCCTATACCACTATGAAACTTAAACTTCTACCCATCAATTCCCCCCAACTATCAACAATACATTCTACTCACATTCTCCCTATACCACTATGAAACTTAAACTTCTACCCATCAATTCCCCCCAACTATCAACAATACATTCTACTCACATTCTCCCTATACCACTATGAAACTTAAACTTCTACCCATCAATTCCCCCCAACTATCAACAATACATTCTACTCACATTCTCCCTATACCACTATGAAACTTAAACTTCTACCCATCAATTCCCCCCAACTATCAACAATACATTCTACTCACATTCTCCCTATACCACTATGAAACTTAAACTTCTACCCATCAATTCCCCCCCAACTATCAACAATACATTCTACTCACATTCTCCCTATACCACTATGAAACTTAAACTTCTACCCATCAATTCTCCCCAACTATCAACAATACATTCTACTCACATTCTCCCTATACCACTATGAAACTTAAACTTCTACCCATCAATTCCCCCCAACTATCAACAATACATTCTACTCACATTCTCCCTATACCACTATGAAACTTAAACTTCTACCCATCAATTCCCCCCAACTATCAACAATACATTCTACTCACATTCTCCCTATACCACTATGAAACTAAAACTTCTACCCATCAATTCCCCCCAACTATCAACAATACATTCTACTCACATTCTCCCTATACCACTATGAAACTTAAACTTCTACCCATCAATTCCCCCCAACTATCAACAATACATTCTACTCACATTCTCCCTATACCACTATGAAACTTAAACTTCTACCCATCAATTCCCCCCAACTATCAACAATACATTCTACTCACATTCTCCCTATACCACTATGAAACTAAAACTTCTACCCATCAATTCCCCCCAACTATCAACAATACATTCTACTCACATTCTCCCTATACCACTATGAAACTTAAACTTCTACCCATCAATTCCCCCCAACTATCAACAATACATTCTACTCACATTCTCCCTATACCACTATGAAACTTAAACTTCTACCCATCAATTCCCCCCAACTATCAACAATACATTCTACTCACATTCTCCCTATACCACTATGAAACTTAAACTTCTACCCATCAATTCCCCCCAACTATCAACAATACATTCTACTCACATTCTCCCTATACCACTATGAAACTTAAACTTCTACCCATCAATTCCCCCCAACTATCAACAATACATTCTACTCACATTCTCCCTATACCACTATGAAACTTAAACTTCTACCCATCAATTACCCCCAACTATCAACAATACATTCTACTCACATTCTCCCTATACCACTATGAAACTAAAACATTGTACCCATTATATTTCCACACACTAATATCAACAATACACTCTACCCATCAATTCCCCCCAACTATCAACAATACATTCTACTCACATTCTCCCTATACCACTATGAAACTTAAACTTCTACCCATCAATTCCCCCCAACTATCAACAATACATTCTACTCACATTCTCCCTATACCACTATGAAACTTAAACTTCTACCCATCAATTCCCCCCAACTATCAACAATACATTCTACTCACATTCTCCCTATACCACTATGAAACTTAATCTTCTACCCATAATTGCCAGAACTGAATTAAACCTTAATTTATTTTTTTCACAGAGGCAATGTACTTTAAAGAACTACCTGCTCTAAATGATAATGTCATCCTCATCATCAGTTGTGGTGGTTTAGTGATTAATTCACTCACTTAACACCATAGAGGACCTAGGTTTAATCCTCAGTGGTGGTAGGTTTGAATTCTCTTTTCCAACTAGTGCAGCCTCTGGGATTTACCCAGGCCCATAACATTCATAGCAGAGATTTCTCCACAGAAGTAAAGGCAAGAGACATAATGCTAATCATGATACGTCAGCGTGTGATTTAATACCGTATCCCCAATATTTCTTGGTGGCATCTAAATCTGTCAGAGCAAAACGATAATACACCAGCTTACCAGAAAAGGAAGAATTTCTTTCTGACCCAAAATTCTTCTGGTGTTGATCCAGGTTAATAAACTGGACACATCGGAGATTCTCTGGTAAGGAAATATGGTGAGAAGGGAACTGATGACCTAACCCCATAAATATGATGCCCCAGTGCATGTGACATCCTATCGCTATATACCCCAATGGGAGTAACCACAATTAACTTTCTACCTTGCATACATTGTTATCATATCTCTATATTCAACCTAAAATCCTGTATTATAACTGGATCACAAGTAATTACAATGGAGAGGGTTCATATTGAAAGACAGCATCAACTACAAATAGTTGTTCTTTTGTTAGACAACTTTGAAGAAACATATTTGGTTTCTGTCATCAAATTTCCAATGTAAAAACAACACAATGGTCTGCGTATCATCAAGCTTCAATATCTCACCACCTTAAACACTGCTACATAAACAACAGCAGATAAGTAAATTAACAAGTTAAGGACTCTTGTATGGGCATTCAAGCACAGTGGGTATATGGCGCTTGCTCCCATATTTGTGTAGACTGATTGGCATTCAATGGGTGATACGGTCAATACCATGTTGATCACTTTTACTTCCCTGGACATATTCTGGCAGGCATCTTAGGCTGGGTCAAACTGGGAGCCCACTTCAATTTGAAACATCTACTTTGATTAGGATTTGAACACATTACCACTGGTAATGCTGACGACTATGATACTGCGACTCCCCAGCACATATGATCTATTGTTAGTTCATTATAAATCAAGCAAAGCATTGCACACTGTTCACTTACAACATACATTATCAAAACACTTGAATTTATTTTGGTTCTTCAAAGACCGAGATCAATATTTGGGATTCTGGTGTCAAGCATCCATTTCAACAGCCCATTATTTATATAATTATTACAACGATTTTGTTTCAAATTATCATGATTATATTTGTTAAATATTCCCCCTTAAAGTCAATATAATTTTGAAAGTTAAGGTTAAGATTAACTATGTGACAATTCAGTCAGAGAGAATGCCATTATAGGAGAACACCTTTAAGAATGAAGAAAGACATATGTATGGTGTTCACAATGGTGATCTGTCTTCGAACAGAGTCAAAAATTGAGGTACTTGGTCACACAGTTACTGTTCAACGTATGATGTTTGCTCAGTATTGAATGAATTAAACCACTACACTGCAGAATTGCAGCTCCTCCTCTGCCTGACTCCTGTATACAGAAATCACAACAAAAAGAAAGAACAAGACATTTGAGATTCTTCCTTTATCTCTGAAGTAACAAAAATGGATGACGATTATAAATAGTCACCAGAGTGTAATAGCTTCTTGAGTGTGAGCTCTTTTCCGAAGAAACCCCCCGAGTTTTCTTTGATAAATGGAGTCCAAATAATAACCAGATTATAACTATAAAGCTCGATGAAAAGAAAACCACACACAGAAACAGGGGGTGTTTTTGCCTGTCGTGGAACTTTCTAGTCACATGTTGTGTGTTTATTTGGACTTCAAGTCAGTGTCTGTGGCTTCAGGGTAGTGAAAACAGTTTCACAATCCCAACATACAGGGTTCAAAGTCAGTTACAGGCAGTTTGGAGGCAGGTTGTTCTGTGCTGATTTTCAGACGTATGAGCACTGGCCATTCACAAATTGCAAACAAGTGAACGTAAACTTGCCTAGAAAATCACAAGTGGCCAATAAATTCTGAGGTTGATTGCAACATCCTGTAAAGGATATGCAACTAACTTTTTTTCAGACTCCAGTAACAGCTCTGCAGCAGCCAATCCCTTGTTTGAAACCTTCTCCAGTAACAGTACGATGAATTGCTTGCAATAGGATGCGTCCATAAACAAAGTTTTTGAATATCTCATTTTTTCATCGCTGTATGATGAACTGCTTGGCATTGTAGAATGAGTTATAATAATATGTTGTCAAATATTTATTGAGGGCACAAAATTCACAATATCACAAACCCAGACTTGAACCATCGCCTTCTGCTTTGTTATCTCCTTTGAGAAGTTCAACAAGGAGGCCACAGGGCAGACTGGGAGGCAAAGATTTAATCAGTATGTCTTTAGACAGGAAACTAATGCGTGAGAGTTCTGGTAGTCGCAGCAGAAGCTGTCCAAACTTGTCCTTCATTTGTGGATAATGTGACGTGGTGTATGCTAGCAGGGCTTCGGTCAACTTTTCCTGGAAGTCACGAATTTTCCGTGGTTCTTTGAGGCCTTTTACATCTTTTTGGGATAAAAACAATGAAAATGATAAATATATATTGTGTTATTTGTTTGTTAGGGGTGTCAGCCCTTTACTCCTGTAACCAATGATCAGTAACTTCATATTTTGGTATTAACGTAAAAATATTGATGAAATACTAGGCTTTAAAAAAAAATACAAAAAGGTACTTAACTAAAGTGTTGAAACAGGTGATAAAAGATAATACACTTGAGACAATGAATAAGTGAGTGAAGCTCTGAGTTCCCAACAGCTTAAATTGTTTTGATAGAAAACTTTGACAACTACCACTGGCAATTATGGCCATAAGGTCAATGATGAAACACAATCTGAAACAGCCAGCAGATACAGGTAAAACAGACATAAAGCAAATAATGATTTTTCCACCTAGTATCTCAGTAATACAACCCTGAAAAGCAAACAGATTAACTATAAAAATAACTCACTAGAAAGCGTGGTCAAGTACTTTAACACATCCACAATTTACTGCACACCAGCTCAAAATAATGTCCCAACGATGAGACAGACTCCCCAAAGGTAGAAACTACTACAAAATGAGAAATGGTTTTTAAACAAAATAGTAATATTTAAACCCACATAGGAAAGAAAACATCTACACAAAAAACAATGCACATCATTAAATATTCAGGAAGACCAGTAATGTTTTCTGTGTGCTGTATACTGAGCTTTGAACATAAATGTTACAGAAAAGGTCTTAGAATGTCATGGACCAAGAAGTAGAAAATACCGACATTTTATCAGATCAGAACATGGAAGGAAACAGGCTCATAAACAGCGTTATTTCTCAGAAACTGAAATACTCTGGCCATATCAAACATTGCAGTGGCTTGGAGAGAATGGCGGTGGAGGACATGGTTCCTGGCAGAGAAGGCTGGGGTTAACCAACACAAAGCTGCACACAGGACACTGCAGACATCCTGGACACAAGGCTGCACAACTCACTGGAACTGGCAAGGGATCATGAGACTTTTTGGCAGGGCTATGATTAGAATGATGTTTTACATAAAATCCTCCTACATGATGACAGTATACATAGTATACACAGTATTCACAGATAGATGATTGAAACAACAGATCTCTGTACCAATAGCACAGACTGTATGCTGAATATTTGCTGTAGTCCTGCCTAACATACAGTCAGCAGTCCAGAATATAGCAACCTATGACAGGGGAATATTTGCCACATTTCTGCCTAACATACTATTGTGGAATATAGCAATAATTACATTTCTGTCTGTGGAAAACTAGGTAAATGTCGAGAATCTAGAGATGACTGCTGCCTTTGTTTGAGTTGAGTTGTGAAAATCAGAGTGAAAAAGGAAAAATACATTCAATTCTGAAGCTAATTATCTGAATTTATTTGGACCTGCAAGGGAAAAACAGTTAGGAGAAAGTTAGTTGTTCACTCCTCATAAAAAATATGCTAATGCCATTCTTAAAATGTCAACACTATCTACAAGAGGACTACCTTAATCTCATTTCTTCAGCCTAAAGCATCAATTATATGATAATGTGGGCACCCTTGTTACCAAGAACAAGTTGCCATAGAGACCATCACTGCAGGGACACTGCTGGATCAGGTATAATATATAAAATAAAAGTTGCACGAAAGCCTTAAATGTGGGTGAGTGGCTGTACCCTGGAAAGCTCAGTGTATCTCTATTAATTTTAATTCACAGCGCTTCTATATCAAATGCCGGCTTTGTTGCGAAGGGGTTACAGATGCAATTCATAATTCTGTATACCCGCGTTCGAAATAGCTTCGGGCACTTTGGCAGCAGACCACCTTGCATTGGTTTTTTTTACAAAATGGTATGGGTGTGGGCATTCAGAAAGCAAGAAAGAATTCTTCTTCTTCAGCGTTCCGAGCCATTGAGGTTCTTTGCTGCAAATACAATCCGTCTCCATTCGTCTCTCTGGTGGACCTTCTCTTGCCAGTCGTTGATTCCAAGTGCTTGTAGGTCTGTACATGTATTATCTCTCCACCGCCTTCTTGGTCTACCTCGGGGTCTACGGTCATTTATTTCCTGAGTGTAAGCGAGTTTTGTTTCCCTATTATCTTCCATCCTAAAAAAAAAAAAGTCTCTTAAAAGTCGACAGGTCGACTTCATTGCACCGGGTTTTATCCTATATGGCTCAGCCTCTTTCCGCAGTGCGAAAAGCAATGCACAAAGCATGAACTCCATAGCTCCAGCGACAACCCTCAGGAGCCTCCGGAAAAATGCACTCGTGAACCGAAGGACGCAGCTCAATGGCAAACTACTAAACGTAAACTTGCCAAGAGATCACAACAGCAAAATATGCTGGCGTTGACTGCGACGTCTTATAAAGGATATGCAACTAACTTTTTTGCAGGAGTTGAGGGAAATGAACGAGCCGGTAAACATTTTGGCTTTGCATCACCTGCAGATGGCCAGCCCTTACATCGTGCTGATGTTAATAATGTCCTTAAAGAGATGTCATGAGCGGAGGACTTTGAAGTCAGTGAATCCACATTGTTGTCCAGAATGAGAGACTCAGGAGTAAGAATTGGCACGGCCACACATGAGAGGCTATTAGGAGACACACATGAGAGGCTATTAGGAGAATGAGGGGTCTTGCCAAGCAACACAGAACTGGCACTATTAGCCGCTGATGCACATGTTGGGGGGAGGATCTCAGCACCAATGGATTTTTCCCGGGTGCAAGGATGATACCCCAACAGATAACAGATAATAGTGGGATCATCACTCAATGGTCAGTCACTCATGCACTTCTGGCAAAGTAAAGGCATGTGAAGGACATGTAGCTTTTTATGAAATCTTCAACAATGAGGGATGTTGAAGAACAATATGTGTGGAGTTCTGTTAATTAGGTAAAACCTTTAATGAAACTATTCAAAAGCTGCAATAGACCTATGAAAACAACTGTTGCAATGTCACAAGTGGTGTCAATGCTTCAAGTGGAGAATTCTTCAAACATCAGACCATCACAAATCTGGAAGACCTACCACATCCATGGATGTTGATCACACAGGATAAGTGAGTTCTGAGACTTGTACAAATAAGCATCTGATGACATTCAAGTAGAACTCATGATAATTTATGCCTTTCTGAGATCAACAAAGCCTTCAGAATTTGCTTTTTTTTTTGGTCATGATGATGTTCCCATCCACTGTGATGGTTGCCCTTTTTGTTTTTACATCAGAGTAAAATACCAAGGATTCATCAGCTGTTATAACATTTAAAAAAAAAAAAATTTCAGTAACAGCTTTACTGAATTTGATACAGAACTTTACACAAATCATTTTTAAAAAAAGATCTTTCATTGCTGAATTTTTCCAAAAGTGCAATCTGAACTACACCTGCCTTCACTTTACCAGAAGTGCACGAGTGACTAATCATTGGGTCATGACCCTGCTATTATTAGACTAAAGGTATATATCACTGGTACACATATGTCTAATATATCTAGCTCTATGACCCACTTACTTGCGACACTATTTTAAAAGTCTTGTTTCTTTTTGGACAGTCTCACATCTCATAACTCTGTGAACCTCACTACACCTACACCACAAACTAATTGAATGGGACACATCCAAGCCAATTTTTTAGAAAAAAAAAAAACATCCCATCATTCCCTTTGGGGTGAAAATGCCTAAACCACCAACCAAATACTTTCAGTGCCATTCAACAACAATACAAACGGCACCCTTACTCTTATTCGTCTAATTTCATCCTGTTCCTCTTGTACCTTGCAGTGTCGAAGTAACGCATAAACAGCAGGAGAATGCCCGTTTATGGGCTTCATGTATCAAGTTTCCAATGGGTTCTGTAATTCCCTCTGTCCTCTTATTACTTCTACCTAATATCTACTTCTATTTACCACATAGTAGTATATGGGAAGTTTCACATCACACTCTTATGCCAGTTTCTGACACAGGATGTTTAATTAGTAAACAAAAACAATCAAAAACAAAACCCACTAAAATTACACCCACAGAAAACTCTGGAAATCAATCAATCAATCATGTGCCATGCGGGAGCGCGTGGGCACTCATGACTCAACATTTCACTCGATCACCAGAGTCGTGGATCAGTTCAGTGTTCCTGTCTCAACCATGCCATGTGGTCAAGCCATCCAGGTATTTACTTCTCGGTCTTCCTCTTGGTCTGTTCCCTTCGATCTTGCCAATTGTCACTAAGTTCTCCAATCCATTTCTTCTCATAACATGTCCAAAAAATTTTGACTGTCTACTAATTTCTCTAATCAGTTTACGATTTTCATTTGTCTCCTGTAGTACTTGGTCAATGGTTTTTCTGTCTGTCCATGGTACTCTTTGCATTTTCCTCAGAAACCACATTTCTGCAGCCATCAGATGTTTTTCAGCTTGACTGCTCATTGTTCAAGTTTCACATCCATACAAAAGAACAGGCTCTTTGTAGCACCTCAACACTCTTTTTCTCATTTCAATTGACATGTTTATATTGGTCAGTATGTTTTTCATCTTGCTAAAGGCTACTTTCGCCATGGCAATTCTTGTTCTAATCTCTTCAAGGCATCTCCCATCAGATGTTATGACTGTTCCGAGATAATTGTACCGATTCACTTGTTGAAGAATATTCCCATTTACTTGTATATTACTTTGTGGTATTTTGTTCTTCCTAGTGACGATCATAATTAGTGTCTTTTTACAATTTAATTCTAATCCCAGTTGTTCACTGTGTGCAACAACAGCGTCTACTAATTGTTGCAGATCCTGCTCATTGTCTGCAATCAATACTGTATCATCTGCATATCGAATGTTATTGATGTTTCGCCCTCCAATGCTGATTCCATTTATATCTTCTACATTTCTGAAAATATTTTCACTGTATAGGGAAAAAAGATCTGGAGACATTACACATCCCTGCCTAACACCTCTCTTAATAGGCTGATATTGTCCCACTTCATTATCAATCCTTATGGCAGCTTGTTGTTTCCAATATATGTTTTATATGTCTAATGTCTTTCCCATCAATTTGTAGATCTGCAAGCATATCTACCATGTCTTACTCTATTGAAAACCTTTGTGTAGTCAATAAAGCAAAGATGTATATCTTTGTTTACTTCTATAGAATGTTCAATAACTGAAAGCAGCATATACACAGCATTTACTGTACTCTTTCCTCCTACAAACCCACATTGTTCTTCCCATATTTCAGGTTGTATTATCTTCCTCACTCTTTGCATGATAATTCATAGCAAAATCTTTGTGATGTGACTCATTATACTAATTGTTCTATGTTGATAACATTCCAAGGCTCATGATTTCTTTGGGATTGCAATAAATTCAGAATTACATAATTCAGAAGGTATATGTCTGGTATCATATAATGAGTTCAGCAGTCTGGTGACTTGATCTATTCCATATTCTTCTAAAGCTTTAATCATTTCTGTTGTGATGTTATCTGAACCGGGGGGCATTGCCAGCTTTCATATGCTTAAGAACATTTTGAACCATCTTTAAAATTGCTGGTCCTTCATTATTAAATCTAATAGCATACTGTTCCTCTCTGTTATCATCATAAAGGTGTTTCACATAGTCTGACCATACATGTAGAATCTGATCTTTGTCTATTATGATTTTGGCATCTTTAGTTTTTAGACAGCCTGCTGATGTACATGTTCTTTTATTAGTAAGTTCCTGAATTCTTTTGTGCACTAATTTGGTATTTTGACTGTTGTGTTGTTTTTAAATTTCTAAGCAATTTTTCTCAAGCCATGCTTCTTTTGCCTCCTTACATAATATTCTGACTTGTCTGTGAATTTCTTCATATTTGGCATAATTATTTTTGTTGAGTCTTTTTGTTTCCATTAGTTGTAAAATTTCTTCAGTCATCCATTTCTTACGACCCACCTTCTTTAATTTTGGAATAGTTGTTTCCGCAGCCAAACTGATTGAATTCTTCAACATTTCCCATTGATCATCCATATCCTGGAATAGGATCCCTAGATCAGACAATATATCAAATCTGTTCTGTACTTCTATGTTGAATTTGTTTTGTATTTCCTTGTCGTTACTCAATGTACACAAATCATATTTAGTGTTTCCTGTTTTATACTTGACTTTCTTTAACTTTATCCTCAATGTTCCTGTAAGTAATCTGTGGTCACTATAACAATCAGCACTGGGAACTGTTTTTGCTATTTCTAATTTTTCTGCTAATCAAAATGTTATCAATCTGGTTTCTAAACCTGCTATCAGGACTCCTCCATGTCCATAATCTTCTTGGGTGTTGCTTAAACCAGGTGTTTCCTACAATCATTTCCTGCTCTTTTGCCCACTCTACAACTCTGTATCCTCTTTCATTTCTCTCTCCTAAACCATAGTTTCCTATTGTGTATCTATCACCTTGATTTCCTACTTTTGCATTGAAGTCCCCTATTATGTTGTTTATTTCTGAATTTTTAGATTTCTTTAAAGCAGACTCTATGTCATTGTAAAATTCTTCTACACTATCTTCACTGGATTCTCCTGTTGGGGCATATACTTGAATAACATTTATGCTAAAAGGTCTGCAGCTTAATTTAACTAGTAGAACTCTGTCTGACATGGCCCAATATCCTTGAACAGATTTTGATGTTTGCCGGTCCAAAATAATTGCTACCCCCCTTTGTCTATTTTCTCCTCCAGAATAAATAATCTTAAAATCATCTATCTTGATGCCTGCTCCTGTCCATCTCGTTTCACACATCCCTAATATATTAATTTTCTCTTTCCATTTCTTGTTTGATGTTATCAAATTTTTTGTCGTCGTTTAACGTCCTAACGTTCCATGTTGCTAATTTTAATGTCTCTGTCATTGTCTTGCGATGATCTGTCTTTAAGCGAATCATAATGAACTAGGCACTTTTAAAGAAGGTAGTTTGCCATTGCTTTCCTTCCTGGCAGTGACCGTACTGGCAGGGTGACCAAAGCCATTGTCTCGTGAAAGAGATCTTCTGCCTACTGTCGCGAAACTTGAGACTCTAGAAATGCTACAGTCTAAATTTGGCAGTCTTACCTGGGGTTATGAGTAGTAGCACTTTTAAAGCAACATATTCAAATTGGTCCATGTACAGTTTACGGAACTTCTCTGCTATGCTGAGCAACCGGACCACAACATCTTCAAAGCCCAGATGTTGTGCCCATTCCGCCGTGATGTGGTGAGTTGAGGAGATACTGATCTGATTCGGGGTGTCCACGGATCTCCAGCACAGACTTAAGGCTATCAGCTCAGACCAGCAATTTTGCAAAAGTAATATCTGGTCATCTGTCTGATGCAATGGAATACAAGAGAGATTTAAAAAAAACTATGACTGGAAATATAGAGTTAAATAGGAAATGTCACGTAGATATCAGTCAGTCGAGAGAAGACGATTTGGGACATAGATATCAGAAGAACATACAAGACAACAAACAGAAGACTTATGACATAGATATGGAAGAACATACAAGACAACAAACAGAAGACTTGGGACATAGATATGGAATAACATACAAGACAACAAACAGAAGACTTGGGACATAGATATGGAAGAACATACAAGACAACAGACAGAAGATTTGGGACATAGATATGGAAGAACATACAAGACAACAGACAGAAGACTTGACACATTGAAATAAGAACACAAGACAACAGACAGAAGACTTGAGACATTGATATAAGACCACAAGACAACAGACAGAAGACTTGACACATTGATATAAGAACACAAGACAACAGACAGAAGACTTGGAACATTGATATAAGAACACAAGACAACAGACAGAAGATTTGACACATTGATATAAGAACACAAGACAACAGACAGAAGACTTGGGACACAGATATAAGAACACAAGACAACAGACAGAAGACTTGGAACATTGATATAAGAACACAAGACAACAGACAGAAGACTTGACACATTGATATAAGAACACAAGACAACAGACAGAAGACTTGACACATTGATATAAGAACACAAGACAACAGACAGAAGACTTGACACATTGATATAAGAACACAAGACAACAGGCAGAAGACTTGACACATTGATATAAGAACACAAGACAACAGACAGAAGACTTGACACATTGATATAAGAACACAAGACAACAGACAGAAGACTTGGAACATTGATATAAGAACACAAGACAACAGACAGAAGACTTGGAACATTGATATAAGAACACAAGACAACAGACAGAAGACTTGAGACATTGATATAAGAACACAAGACAACAGACAGAAGACTTGGAACATTGATATAAGAACACAAGACAACAGACAGAAGACTTGACACATTGATATAAGAACACAAGACAACAGACAGAAGACTTGACACATTGATATAAGAACACAAGACAACAGACAGAAGACTTGGAACATTGATATAAGAACACAAGACAACAGACAGAAGACTTGACACATTGATATAAGAACACAAGACAACAGACAGAAGACTTAGGACATTGATATAAGAACACAAGACAACAGACAGAAGACTTGGAACATTGATATAAGAACACAAGACAACAGACAGAAGACTTGACACATTGATATAAGAACACAAGACAACAGACAGAAGACTTGAGACATTGATATAAGAACACAAGATAACAGACAGAAGACTTGGGACACAGATATAAGAACACAAGACAACAGACAGAAGACGAGACATTGATATAAGAACACAAGACAACAGACAGAAGACTTGACACATTGATATAAGAACACAAGACAACAGACAGAAGACTTGGAACATTGATATAAGGACACAAGACAACAGACAGAAGATTTGACACATTGATATAAGAACACAGACAACAGACAGAAGACTTGGGACATTGATATAAGAACACAAGACAACAGACAGAAGACTTGGGACACAGATATAAGAACACAAGACAACAGACAGAAGACGAGACATTGATATAAGAACACAAGACAACAGACAGAAGACTTGACACATTGATATAAGAACACAAGACAACAGACAGAAGACTTGGAACATTGATATAAGAACACAAGACAACAGACAGAAGATTTGACACATTGATATAAGAACACAGACAACAGACAGAAGACTTGGGACATTGATATAAGAACACAAGACAACAGACAGAAGACTTGAGACATTGATATAAGAACACAAGACAACAGACAAAAAACTTGGAACATTGATATAAGAACACAAGACAACAGACAGAAGACTTGACACATTGATATAAGAACATAAGACAACAGACAAAAGACTTGGAACATTGATATAAGAACACAAGACAACAGACAGAAGACTTGACACATTGATATAAGAACACAAGACAACAGACAGAAGACTTGACACATTGATATAAGAACACAAGACAACAGACAGAAGAATTGGAACATTGATATAAGAACACAAGACAACAGACAGAAGACTTGACACATTGATATAAGAACACAAGACAACAGACAAAAGACTTGGAACATTGATATAAGAACACAAGACAACAGAAGATTTGGAAAATAGATGTAAGGGGAAAACAGCATTATTGTACTATATGGACAAAAAGCATATGTGTGCTACGGACAATTACCACCTGTGTGTTGTACAGGAAATTACCATATATGTGCTACATGGGCAATTACTATCTGTGCACTATATGAACAATTACCATATGTGTGCTATACGGACAATCACTGTATGTGTGCTATATAGACAAATACCACTTGTGTGCTATATGGATGAATACTATCTGTGTGCTATATGGATAATTATTATCTGTGTGCTATATGGACAATTAACATGCATTTGCTATTTGGACAATTAGCATCCTTGTACTATTTGGACAATTAGCATCTATGTACTATATGGATGATTAGCAGTTGTGTGCTGTATGGACAATTAACATGTGTGTGCTATTTAGACAATTACCATGCAGACTCCTTGATATTTGCTGGTACAGTATGGGAACTTCTTCATGCAAGTTGTGACATGAATATTTAATTAAGCATCAAGGGGACATAACGAGTTTTTGTTTTAAACTTCCAATACTATATATGTTTATAAATATTTTAACAATTTATATTTCAGCTTTAACTGATTCAGTGCCAAAGGATAATATATTGCAAAATGTGACCTCCTATTTGGACAGAAGGATGATATACTGCCATAATAGTGTCATCGCATTATTTGCTTTGTTTTGTGGTAATCCTCCACAATTTTAAAGCTCAGTAAATGGAAATTTACATGATAATACATGTTCATTTGATTGTGTACCATGTTTGGTCCAAACTTACTTTTTGATTGGCACTGAATCAGTTGATAGCAACTGTTCCTGCTACTACATCCTTGCATCTCAAGGTGTATGACTGAAAATGTAAGTGTACATGAAGTCTTCTGCAAAAATCTGTGTCTCTATGAAATACAACTTCCCCCTCCTCCCAACCTTGTCTCAAAATGTCCACTTCAAATGCCTGTACACAATTAAATGAGATGAAGTCCTATGAACCAGTTTTATCCTTAAGCCTGTGGTTTATGTATGGCCTATTCAGAACAGCGTCATGCATGCTGTCCGACCCTCAAGGCAAGGGTTGTGCTGTTTAGCACATAGGCATTCCTTGCCATCCATAGAGGCATCCCCCTACACAAAATTTATGAAAATATACCCTTAAAAGAGAAAGCATTAGCCCAAAGGAGACTGGTTGAAGCCTTGTGCTCTTTTAGAGTCACTGACATCTTGCTAACCATTGCAGTAAACTGTGTAATTTCCTTGAAAACAACAGATTAAGATGTGCCATGATGTTGATCCATCGACTAAACTAAACAGATTAAGAATACTGTGAATTCTGTTACAGTCCACAAAACTACCCTTTGTGCTAATTCAATAAATAACACTATTCTAGCATGTGTCTACAAGTTGAGTTAAGACATTCCCAAACATGCTCTGTCCCCTCATTCAACAGCCAGCGAAGAGTCATACTACTAATCGTTCCTACTGCTATCTGATTTAAAGTTCTCCTGGTCTTCCCTCTCAGTTTTGAGATTCTTCCAGAACCCCTGCCAATCTCCCGCAATCTCATTCCTTCCACATACGGGTTCCCAATCTGTTCCCCCGCCTTCTCCACCTGGTCCCACAAGTGCACGACCACCACCCCTTTGTCCAATGTCTACCACCAAGAGGTGCATTCCCTGCCAGCCTATCAGCCTGTTCATTCCCCCAAACCCCCACATAGCCTAGGGCAAAATATCCATACAATTCTCACAATCTGTGACCTCTGAAGCGACGATAGCCATTCCACACGAAACATTCCTTTCTCTACCTTACTAAGCAAACGCTTTGAATCCATAATGAATACAATGTGTATTGCAGTAGTCTCCTCTAACCAATGGAATGCTGCTGTTAATGCTTCCACCTCCATTCTCACGCTGAAGGTCGCAGTCTCATATGCCAGGCTCTCCTTTGTCTGCAAATCAAAGCCAAACTTCTTTCTCTTCAGCTCATAGTTAGTTGCATATCCTTTACAGAACGTTACAGACAACACCAACATTTTCTGTGGCTGTTTGTGATTTCTTGGTAGTTTACATTAAGTAGTTAGCCACTGCATTCTGAACGACCGGCACTCATACCATTGCATGAAAACCAGCACAAGGCGCTCTGCTTCCAAACTGCCTGCAGCTGTGTTTCAAAAGCGGTATGTGGGATCACAAATTGCATTCGTAAGCCCTTCGCAACAGCACCAGCCAGCTCATAGTAACATTTTGAAAATACTTGCAACTAATTTCTTTTGACAAGAAAATACAAAATAAACAAACATGTGATCTTGATCAAGACAATGCAAACTTACAGATATTGCCCCAAACTGTGGAAGATTTCTTGCCCATCGTACTAGTTTATACAGCCTCAACTCTGCCAGTTGCATCATGTATGAGTATAGCGCCTGCTCATGAAAGGGAGCCTCCATCAGTGACTCAGCCGGCAGGTCATCATCACTTAACAAGGGTTCCAGGTTCATAATATCTCTCAGAAGTTCTGGGATTTGTGGAGTTCCAGAATTTGGAGTGGTCTTTGGGAAAAGACAATCACAAAATGAATATAAAACAAATCAGTATTCTCAATTTTACTTTTGAACAATACCTGAAACGTAGATATTGTTCACATCAGTCCTTGAGTGCAGACTGGTCTATAAATATACGCGGCTAACTAGGTGTGTAAAAAGGGTACCTTTTACTGATTTCAGACCTAGGCCAGTAATTATTCCTTATTGTATCGCAACCTCTAAAAGGCTGAAAGTGTAATATTACAAGCATTTGATAACCATATTTCAGCTGTTTATTTACTTGAGAACTTCCTTGAGTGACAAGAAATACACAAGTGCTGACTATGTCTCCACTTACTGACAAGACTTCATATGTGAAGCTGCTCTTACAGGAGAGATCAGAAAAGAAATAAACCTGAAAAGTGAAATGGTATGACTTCATCTTGTCAATTGCAAGCTGACTGTTTTCTGTGCCATGTTGCCATCCTGTTCATAATTTGCTTCCTCTGTCACCCTGTCTCTATTATGTCCCATTCTTCCCTGTCCAGATTATATCTTCTTATAATGTAGCCAACAAAGGGGTTATAACACAATTCGCAACACATCCGAAACACAGCTGTGGGTGATTTGGAAGCAGACCACCTTGGCTGGTTTTCATTCAATGGTATGAGTGCCGGTCGTTCAGAAATCAATGGCAAACTACTGAACGTAAAACATGCCCAGGAATCACAAACATAAAAATGATGCTGCAGTTTTCTGCAATGTCCTGTAAAGATAAGCAACTAACTAATGCACCCAAAGAATGAAAACTATTTGTACTGATGTGGATAATCATATGTATTTGTGAATTTTCCTTCTCTAGTACTTGGATATTGGTCTTCTCAACCATGAGATTCTGAGCATTCTATGAAACAGCCACATCTCCATGGCCTCTTAATTTCTTTATAATCCTTAGGATTCTTCATTTACAGCAAGCAATATAGTGGATAGGCAGTATAAGCAAAAAAAGGATGCCTTTCCACACCATGAGGGCATATGGTAGTAAAGTAACAGTAAAGGACACCTTTCCACACCATGAGGGCATATGGTAGTAAAGTAACAGTAAAGGACCCATTTCCACACCATGAGGGCATATGGTAGTAAAGTAACAGTAAAGGACCCATTTAGACACCATGAGGGCATATGGTAGTAAAGTAACAGTAAAGGACCCATTTACACACCATGAGGGCATATGGTAGTAAAGTAACAGTAAAGGACCCATTTCCACACCATGAGGGCATATGGTAGTAAAGTAACAGTAAAGGACACATTTCCACACCATGAGGGCATATGGTAGTAAAGTAACAGTAAAGGACACATTTCCACACCATGAGGGCATATGGTAGTAAAGTAACAGTAAAGGACACATTTCCACACCATGAGGGCATATGGTAGTAAAGTAACAGTAAAGGACACATTTCCACACCATGAGGGCATATGGTAGTAAAGTAACAGTAAAGGACCCATTTACACACCATGAGGGCATATGGTAGTAAAGTAACAGTAAAGGACACATTTCCACACCATGAGGGCATATGGTAGTAAAGTAACAGTAAAGGACACATTTCCACACCATGAGGGCATATGGTAGTAAAGTAACAGTAAAGGACACATTTCCACACCATGAGGGCATATGGTAGTAAAGTAACAGTAAAGGACACATTTCCACACCATGAGGGCATATGGTAGTAAAGTAACAGTAAAGGACACATTTCCACACCATGAGGGCATATGGTAGTAAAGTAACAGTAAAGGACACATTTCCACACCATGAGGGCATATGGTAGTAAAGCAACAGTAAAGGACACATTTCCACACCATGAGGGCATATGGTAGTAAAGCAACAGTAAAGGACACATTTCCACACCATGAGGGCATATGGTAGTAAAGTAACAGTAAAGGACACATTTCCACACCATGAGGGCATATGGTAGTAAAGTAACAGTAAAGGACCCATTTACACACCATGAGGGCATATGGTAGTAAAGTAACAGTAAAGGACACATTTCCACACCATGAGGGCATATGGTAGTAAAGTAACAGTAAAGGACACATTTCCACACCATGAGGGCATATGGTAGTAAAGTAACAGTAAAGGACCCATTTACACACCATGAGGGCATATGGTAGTAAAGTAACAGTAAAGGACACATTTCCACACCATGAGGGCATATGGTAGTAAAGTAACAGTAAATGACACATTTCCACACCATGAGGGCATATGGTAGTAAAGTAACAGTAAAGGACACATTTCCACACCATGAAGGCATATGGTAGTAAAGTAACAGTAAAGGACACATTTCCACACCATGAGGGCATATGGTAGTAAAGTAACAGTAAAGGACACATTTCCACACCTTGAGGTGTAGTGGACATATGGTGCCAGCCCCACATTTGTAAAGACCACTCAGAACTCAGTGGGTGAAATGGTCAATATCACGGCCATCTCTACTTCACATAACACTTCCTGGTAATCATTTAAGGCTGGGTTGACTTAGGTTAGGAGCCCAGGTCATTTAAAAAAAATCCCTGCTTCAATGGGAATTTGAACAAGTGACCACCGGACTGACAAGCAAGAATCCTAGTCACTGCACTGCTGTGACCCCCAAGATAGACAGTACGAAACATTATAAATCTTATTTTCTGACTTCCATGGACTGAGATATTACACTGAATGTTCTTCACCTGATGGAGTGGGGCCTTTGCTTGGATTACCCTGCATGCTGTCTCTTAGCTGCTGCTTCCATCTGTTATCACTAACCCTAGATTTCTGAATCTCTTTGTTCGTTTCATAGTTATCCCATCTTCTGTCCCCGTTTCTTAGTTGAAACAACTTTTGCTTTTGTGTTGCGGAACATCATAAAACCCAAACAAATATAAATAACAATAAAGTTAGGTTAAGACCTAACTTGGGAGGGATAGTAACATAGGTTAAGACCTAACTTGGAAGGGACAGTAACATAGGTTAAGACCTAGCTTGGGAGGGACAGTAACATAGGTTAAGACCTAGCTTGGGAGGGACAGTAACATAGGTTAAGACCTAGCTTGGAAGGGACAATAACATAGGTTAAGACCTAACTTGGGAGGGACAGTAACATAGGTTAAGACCTAACTTGGAAGGGACAGTAACATATGTTAAGACCTAGCTTCGAAGGGACAGTAACATAGTGGCTAGCTGCTGACTTGTCGCCCAGTGGCTATGGGTTTGAATCCACATTGAGAAGATTTTGAAAAGTGTACCTGGGCTCCCAGCCTAAAATGCGTACCAGGAATATGTCTTGTGAAGTAAAGGTGAAGTCATTCATTGGCACCTTGCCGTCTTCACAGACAAGAGTTTATTTTTTTTTTTTTAGCATATCCTTTACAGGACTTAGCTGTCAACACCAGCATCTTTCAGCTGTATGTTGATCTCTTGGCAAGATTACGCTCAGTAGTTTGCCATTGCTTTCTGAGCGGCCGGCTCAGTATCCCGCAAGTCACAAGCGGGGGTCGAACCGCCTCAGCTCTCGCTCCGCTACGAGACTCTGCGTGATAAACGGGATTACAGAGAGAAAGTGTTGTAACCCCATAGCCAGATTACATTGTGCTATAAAAAAGGCATAATAACTACAACCCATGGCGGTAGCGAATGTGACTGATCAGACCATTTCGCACTGTAGATGTTTGTTCACAATGGATGCATGTGAACACATCGTCATTTTCACCATCACACACCGTCTTACGTCTATCATGCTCAGTATGTGCTTTATCTGCAATCGTTTTCTTCTTTGTCTTTATTCCATTTCTGACAACTGCCCTCCATGCAACACATTCGGCAGCTATTTTGTCCCAATGTGCATTATCAATGCCTGTATCAATCATTTCCCGCTTACACACATCTTTCTATTGTAGTAGAGGTCGACCTTGAGATCTCTTACCCATCTGTAATTCACCAAAGAAGATGTCCTTTGGTATTCTACCATCATCCATCCTCCTAACATGTCCTATCCATCTAAGTCTACAAAGACTGCGCATGGAACAAACCATCATACAACCTGATCTTTCAAATATTTCAGTATTTGTGATTTCGTCTTGCCACTTAATACCAAGTATTCTTCGCAGACACCACATATGAAAGCTGTTTAAACATTTCTCTTGGTGTGAGTAAGTTGACCAGGTTTCACTGCCATAAAGAAGAGTACTAAGGACACAGGCTTGACAGACAAGGATTTTTGTTTTGGCAGTAAGCTTCCTGTTCTCCCAGACTCTTTTTGTTAACCTGTTCATTATTGTTGCTGCCTTATCAATCCTGATGTTGATTTCCTGATCTAGGGATAATTTGCTATTTACCACTGATCCTAGATATGTAAAATGGTCTATTATCTCTAGTTTGGCATCGTCAATAAAGATTGATGATATCCATGTGCACCTTGTGACATAATCTGTATCTTCTTTTTGCTAATTGTTAAACCAAATTCAGAACAAGCATTGGAGAATGCAGATAGTAGAAGTTGTAATTCTTCCTAAGAGTGGGTCGTAATTGCAGCATCATCTGCAAACAGCAGCTCTCTGATCAGCACCCTCTGCAGGTCCGCATAGCTGAATGGATAAGAATAGTGTTCTTAAACATCCGATGTGCTGATGCCGAGGTTAGCGGTTCATCCCCTACACCGGACAGCTGGACTAAAATGTTGGCCTGTCGTCCACGATTGGGGACGTAAATTACAAGTATCTCTGAAGTCAGAGTGGGTTCGCCTGATGGCGAGGGACCCTGTTAATAGGAAAAGCTAACCTACACGCAAAATTCAGTCCATCACTATTATAAAAATAGTGTGTATGGACTACGCTTGAGTTCAAAGCGAACAAACGCAAGGGGAAAAAAAATCAGCACCCCCCCCCCCCCCCCCCCCCCCCAATTTTGGTCTTTGCCTTCAATCTCTGAGCATTGTAGAGTCCGCCATCTGAGCGTGAGTGAATGTATATACCACCTTCCTGATCACGAAAGGTATATTTCAGTAGAAGTGAAACGTACATTCAAAAGAGGGTTGGGGCATGTACACAACCTTGCTTAACTCCACTCTTGATTTCAAATTCTTCTGAAGTTGCACCATCAAACTTGATTATACCCTTCATGCCTGTGTGGAACGATTCCACAATGAACAGAAGAGTTGGTGGGCAGCCAATCTTCTTTAGTGCCTTGAATAGACCCTCATGACTACTAAGTACAGGCTTAGCATTTGATGATGATTATGATGATGATGATGATTCCTAGAGAACTCAAGCTATGTAATAACTTGAGAACGTACCTGTCGGTGTGTATCATGATTGAGAATAGCAACCAGGTGTCTATGAGACTTAGTCCCTTCTCTTGCTTCAGGCGACTGATCAGAAACATCTCCTAGGAGGGGAATTCTGTTGCCAACACGTTTGAGTTTTTTTTCGAACGTGGACACCCGATTTTTCAAATGTGTCACACAGCCATCATATGAGCTTCTACCTCCTCTTGTTCGGTCTTGTCGAATAGCTGTGGACAATTATATGCATTGTAATAAGTGAAACGATGCTAAATACAGAACAATTAACTGAACACACAATACTAAGCAAAAGAAATATTTGTTTCTACCTAACAAGGAATTTTAATAATAAAACATGCTAAGACTGCCAATACATGCATTCATGAGTCATGGGCCATTTTTCCTCCGAAGTCGGAGAGTGTCTGCCTGTACGGCGAGGAACCACCAGTCTGCACATCAATAAGCCAGACATGGGACAACGGATACTCACGCAAAACTCAGGTCCTGTATGACATCACACTGATGTTGGACAACAGGATGCCTTCATCCGACATACAGGACTTCGCGTTGGAGCTCAAGCCAACGAACACAAGCAAGCAAGCAAGCATGGGCCATTTTGCAATAGCTTAAGAAAAAAAAACTGGAGCTTTCTTAAATATTACAGAAATATTCTTAGAACACCTTTGATCAAGCAGAAGAAAAATACTTACATCCAGCAAGATTTTAACATCAAAGAAAACTGACTTATAGATAGCATTAGCAGCAGACCTCGGAAACAGCAAGAAGGTAACCAATAGACATTAAAGAGACATTGGACACGAAAATGCTTGAGGCAGTTGAATTGACAAGGATCAAGAATAATATTGGCAGGGCTGTGATCGGAGTGGTATTCTGCACAGCACCTGCTACACAATGATGAGTTCTGTGGTATATGGAGGTATTATCTAAGGAATTCACACCCACAATAACATCAGATTTGTCAAGTCTGGGATAGATGAGTTCTGTGGTATATGGAGGTATTATCTAAAGAATTCACACCCACAACATCATCAGATTTGTCAAGTCTGGGATAGATGAGTTCTGTGGTATATGGAGGTATTATCTAAAGAATTCACACCCACAACAACAATATCAGATTTGTCAAGTCTGGGATAGATGAGTTCTGTGGTATATGGAGGTATTATCTAAAGAATTAACACCCACAACAATATCAGATTTTCAAGTCTAGGATAGATGAGTTCTGTGGTATATGGAGGTACTTTCTAAAGAATTCACACCCACAACAACATTATCAGATTTGTCAAGTCTGGGATAGATGAGTTCTGTGGTATATGGAGGTATTATCTAAAGAATTCACACCCACAACAACATCAGATTTGTCAAGTCTGGGATAGATGAGTTCTGTGGTATATGGAGGTACTTTCTAAAGAATTCACACCCACAACAATATCAGATTTGTCAAGTCTGGGATAGATGAGTTCTGTGGTATATGGAGGTATTATCTAAAGAATTAACACCCACAACAATATCAGATTTTCAAGTCTAGGATAGATGAGTTCTTTCTGTGGTATATGGAGGTACTTTCTAAAGAATTCACACCCACAACAACATTATCAGATTTGTCAAGTCTGGGATAGATGAGTTCTGTGGTATATGGAGGTATTATCTAAAGAATTCACACCCACAACAACATCAGATTTGTCAAGTCTGGGATAGATGAGTTCTGTGGTATATGGAGATACTTTCTAAAGAATTCACACCCACAACAACAATATCAGATTTGTCAAATCTGGGATAGACGAGTTCTGTGGTATATGGAGGTATTATCTAAAGAATTAACACCCACAACAATATCAGATTTTCAAGTCTGGGATAGATGCTCACCTTCCAGCTTCATTCCCATGAAAATACACTGTTTGAATCTACAGGCTGGACACTTCTTACGATTCAAGGTATTTATAATGCAGTCTGAAGCTTTTGGGCACACAAATGATTTCTTGTTCTGAACTGTTCGCTTGAAAAAGCCCTTGCAGCTCTCACAGGTGAATATCCCATAATGGTAGCCTTGTGGAAAAACAGATTTAATTAGTGAACATTCTATAGTGAATAGTACACTATACAAGTTATACAGATTTAATAAATGAACAATCTATAGTGAATAGTACACTATAGAAGTTATAGATTTCATTAGTGAACATTCTATAGTGAATATTACACTAAAAAAGTTATACAGATTTCATTAGTGAATATGGGTGACGTTGTAATATTCTGTTGCCAATATTTAAAATTCAAATCCCGAAATAACCAAATTAATCAATTTGATTATTGCTCATTGGATTTAGGAGGCCTGGTGTTCCTTGCCAGTGAGAAGTCCTGATCGTTTCGGGTCCACATCGATTGACGGACGTCAGTCGCGGCGATTGGGTAATCTTGAGCATAGCCTACGATGGGTGACATTGTAATATTCTGTTATGATAATTTGGCTGTGTGTCCAACGTGTGCCGCGTGGTTACACACCCGCTTCACACGCCAGTGATCCGGGGCTTGTTTCTGGATCCGGTCAGGGATATGCACTACTGACGAGCTCAAACGAGGGCGAAACTTGAGTATAGTGCTTCCATATTGACGTGGATAGGCCTTAGGTTCATACCAGAATACGATCAGCGTTGCCAGAAGTGGGTTGTGCTCAATATTTAGAATATTCTATAACAAACAACATACTTTAAAAAGCTAGTTAATATTCTATAGATGAATCATCATCATCATCGTCAAGTGCCTTGCTGACTGGCATCGGTGATCATGCTTCTCCACATCTGATGATTTCCAACGGCATGTATCAATTCATGTGTTGACTCCCTTCTGTGCCATTACACAAGACTGTCAAGAATTATCTTTCACTGTCTTCCTCTATCTCTTTTTCCACAAATCTTTCCAGTTGTCACAACATGGTTTAGCTTTTGTCTTCTGATAATGATGGGAAAGGGTGGGGTGTGAAAAAGGGGTGGGGGGGGGGGGGGAGAGAAATGAAGACTGTTTCTTTCTAATATTTGTGAAAAGTTGTCTTTTTGACTTATCACCTTTCAAAATGTCCAGATTACTTATTTTTGGCTATCCAAGGAATGTTCAACCTTCTTCTATAAAACCAATCTCCACAGCCTCAAGGGATTTTTTCAATTGTTTACTACTTGCAAGATTCACAGCCATGTGTTAGAACTGCTTCTATGTAACATGCAAACAATCTTTTCTAACTTCCAATGACAAGAACTTGCTGGATAAATTGATTTTCATTTGATAGAATGCAATTTTTGCTTGTCCTATTCTGTTCTTTATCTCTGTAAAGCATCTTCTATCTGATGTTATCCATGTGAATAGATATTTGAGTTTCTGCACCTGCCACAAAATAACATCCTTTACTCTAATTTAACATTTAGGCACAATCTGGTTTTTTTATATTGCCATGACATCGATCTTCTGCAGCTTTCTCAAATTGAGGCCCATTTTTGACTTTCTATAAGCACTGCAATTATAATTTCCTGTAGTTCCTTCTGACTTGCTATCAAGATGGTGTCATCAGCATAACGTAAGTTATTTATATTATGTCCGCTAACCAGGATCCCTGTCATATTTGCTGTAGATCTCATCTATTGATGGATAATATACTTTTAAAGTTTTACAGCTTTCAACAGTGAATATTCCATAATGGTAGTCTTGTGACAAAGAAAAGCATCACTTGTATATGAGTATTGTATTTACAAAAACATAAAAAAAGACGTTTGAAATTTCCTTATAGCTTTCACACATGAACAGTGGTAGATAAATATTTTATAATGAACAATCTTTCAGCTTTAAAAAGATGAACCTTATTCTATACAGAATGAATATGAATATTCAATAAAGGTGGCTGAATAGAAGAAAAAGAGAGAAAAATAAATAGGTGAATATTATGGCAATTATCTTTCAAGAAAAATGTAAATGTTAAGTCACATATTTTATAACAGTGACTTTATTGAAAAGTATAAATAAAGGGAAACGTGACCTCCATGAAGACCACCTTTGACAACTGCAACATAAAGGCAATACATCTCTTTCTTCAGATTGCCAAGCATAGGCACAATTGTAGAAGGAGGGGGTAGAGAAGAAGAAGAAGAAGAGGAAAGATAATAATAATAATAAGAAAAGTAAGAAATAGCAGCATGGTGACCAACAACAAACTCGGTACAATATTAAATACAATGGTTTGATACTGGCCAAATATTAACTAAAAATCCTTCCAAACGTAACACTGATTTAAAGTAAATAAAGGAATGTAATTCGCTGTATACTATGTCACCAATAAATAACTGGTATACCACTAGACATCATACAACCAATCATTGACATGTCGCATGTTGCATATTACTTGATCAATTAGTGTAAGCTGTTCTACACACTTAGCTATACCACTGAGAAAATGGATAAAGATTAAACAATAATAATCTACACTTGTAGACTACGATACTATCAGTTATCTTGCACACCGCCATTTACATACTCAATAATAAATTTTGTACAAGATGATGATTATTATATTTATACCTGATACCTTGTCCCCACAAACAGGACACGGACGACTCATTCCATCAATGGTATTCTGTGAATCTGTAATTGGGGCTGCATTTGAAGATGAAAAATTGTAGTTGACATTAGAAGAAAATGACGTATGCTTGCTGTCTCTACCATCTTCTGCAGACTGAAGCAACACTTTGTATGTTGTCGGAGTATCGGAACTGCACTCTGATTCACTAACCACAAAGTCATTTCCTTGTGGAGAGGATGCTGGCAGAACCAGCTCTTGACCGTTGGCGTTGACGTACCTGTAGATAATGATCTGGGGCTGTGAGCGAGTCTCATTCCCACCATCACCATCACTGTTTGTGTTAACTATATCAACAGGGCATTCGAGGCTTTGTTGCTGCACATGAGATGCTGATACACCCTGGTTCTGCTTATGAGTCTTCTTAGTCAGTGACTCCTGCATATGCTGTGAAGCCAGAGCTGTCAAAACACTACTCACAGTGTTCATATTATGTGATCCTTGCTGCAAAATGGACTGCTCCAGATCATCTGAAGGTTCATCTTTGAGCAGGAAGTTACTTATTGTAATCTCATCCCCTGACATCACCATAGAAGGCTGGGTGTAATTTTTCCCCGAAGCATTTGTGAGATTAAGTCCTGAATTTGTTGTGATGCCGCTACCTGAAATACCAAGCAATGATAATCCAGCCTGTGAAATGACTGAACTGTTTTCAGCTGACGACAGATTCTGCATAGAATGTGATGATACATTTGTCTGCGTCAGCAATGATGCAACAGGTTCATTTAGATTTTGCAGCAAATGTGATATGACTCCGCCTGCTGAAACTTTATTTAATGACATGCTGGATTCACTTTTGTTCTTTAGTTGATGTGATTCTGTTGACTGTGGTGCTGTATGTAAGTTGTCTTTGGCAACAATCGGTGCTGCCGAGTCTCGTGAAGACACTGTCAGAGCTGATGATGTAAGGGTTTGGGCTATAGCTTGAAGGAGAGCTGGGGAAATGCCCAGTTCACTATGAGCACTCATGGCTGTGGAAGAGTAATGAAAGACCAATCATTTGAAGACAGCAGGTTCAAAATTTGAGTTTTAAAGTCATTTTGTTCCAATTATTTTTGGTACATATACATTGAACATAAACTTGCCAAAAAATGACAACAGTAAAAAATTTTGGTGTTGACTGTGACGTCCTGTAAAGGATATGCAACTAACTTTTGTTTGTTTTAACATTTACATTATAGTGTGAAGGTGTTCGATTTCAACTGTAACTTCCTTTCTAATGTAACTGCAGACATATTTTATATGTGAAAATGTACACACAGGAATGGATAAAAATGTAGTATGAAGAGATTTGTTCTAAACTTAACAAGATTATATTTACAGCAAAGATGTAGCTATATGGCTTTTGAGAAAAATATTAAAGAATACTCCTTTTTGCCAAAGTCTACCTAATGTATATGTGTCAATGATGTGTATAATAGACCAAAAGAATGAGTCGGAATGAAAGGACAAGATCTGAGTGGTTCATGAGACAGAAACTAAGATAGATGTGATCACTGCATGTGAAGTGTGTTTATCTGAAGACTTATCAGAACTTGGTAAACAATGCATGAAAGTTAAAAAAGCATGAGAAAATTTATTTGGTATCACTGAACAAAGTGTGAACATTGTAATTGTAATCTCTGGTGGTTTGTACTTGGTGTACAATGGGTATGTAATTTGTTTCTGTTTGTAAACTGTTAGAAAGGAAAGACACGAAGACTGTTAGAGTTGTGTATCTGCAGTACATGTGATATCCTTGTTTCATGTGTGAAAAAGATTGATTGCTGACTAAATAACTAGAGTGAGGATGTAAATGCAGATCCAGCCATCTGTTCCCACATGGGCTATAAAGTAAGGTAGCATACCATATTACAATATTTTGGGCAAATAAACTGTATGCAGAAAGTACCTCCTATATTGTTGAGCGATTTCTGGTTGAGCTGTCATGTATGTGTCAGGCACAAACTAAGCTTATATACAGCAAATTGAAAACTCCTTGAACCCAAACTTTAGGGCACTTTATAACCATTTACAGCAATATATGATTGAAAATAAAGAACAATTTTGAATTAACAGTCAATTACACTTGAACAGTATATATTTAAAAAAAAAAAAATCAAAGGTGGAAAAAGGATCCTTCAATAAACATGGAAAAACCCACACCTCCTTTAGGAGTAAATAGAGCTGTATAGTTTTGTGCTCACTTTGAACGTAACTACTTTATGATAATCAATTGTCTGCACTGCAAGTGGCAAGAAGACTGATAAATAACAGACAACCAGAAACAATTTCAGATATCATAAACAAACTAGTAGCAAGTTCTGTTAGAAAGTCTGTTTTGCTGCAAGGGTTGCTACTTAGAAACGTTCATTATGTGGCAACAAGATATGTCAATTATATCATTAGTGCAATTCAGATCTATGGACAGGATCATATTTGATGCATGAGACTGATATGATGATGTATGAGATACTGGCATCCATATTGCTAGACAATGACAGAAATTAAATAAAGAAAAGGACCCTTGTACACAGACCTGAGGTGTGTTAGGCATATAGTTGTAGCACCATAATTCTGTAGACTAGGGGTGGCCAACTTTTTCAGCAGGCGGGCCAAATTTCAGAAATAATATTTCCTGCCGGACCACGCACCTAATTTTTTGTTAATTAAAGTAAACAAGCAAGTGTGCTACAGCTTCGACCACATCGTCGTTTCCTACTCCGCGGGCCACAACATGACTCGTGTTGACCACCCCTGCTGTAGACCAAACAGTACTCATCATGCTGGACGCCTTTACTGTCCAAGACATTTCATGGTACTCATCATGCTGGACGCCTTTACTGTCCAAGACATTTCATGGTACTCATCATGCTGGACGCCTTTACTGTCCAAGACATGTCATGGTACTCATCATGCTGGACGCCTTTACTGTCCAAGACATGTCATGGTACTCATCATGCTGGATGCCTTTACTGTCCAAGACATTTCATGGCACTCATCATGCTGGATGCCTTTACTTTCCAAGATGTTTCATGGTACCCATTTTAGGCTCAATTAACCTGGAAGCCAAGGTCAATTTGTTCAAATCTGATGTGGATTGAACCCATGACCACAGGACCAGCAGGTGAGCAACTAGCCACTACGCTACCATGACTCCCAGAGTAGAGAGAGTTAATCAAATAAAAAGCCTAGTTGGTAATTAGAATTCTCTGTATCAATTGTGGTAAAAGTCAGAACTGTTAAAAGTAAAGAACCCATTTCCACGCCAAGTGGTGTATTAGGTATATGGTGCCAAGTCTCATATTTTGATAGGTCAACAGGCACTCGATGAGTGATGTGGTGAATATCACGTTGGTAGTCTTGACTTCCCAGAACATTGGTAACAAAACATCCTCGTTTTGATGGGGATTCTAACACATGACTGCCAGGCCAGCAGGGAAGAGTGCTAGCTGCTGCACTACTGGAGCACCCATGTTAGTGTGGGTGAGTGTAAACACTAGATGACACATGGTGTTAACTCTCTGTCCACTTAAATCCATAATTAATATAGTCAACTATATGGCATGGAAGCCTGGTCAGTGAACAAGCAATTAGAAAGTTGAATAGGGGCCCTGGTTATGTGGATTTACAGAAGAATATGTCATATTTCATGGAAACAAAAACAATCAAATACAGAGATTCTAGAAAAACTTGGAATGAAAAGAGAGTTGATGAAAGAAATAAAAAAGAGGCAAGTGAAATATTTTGGCCACGTTAAAAGGCATAACACTCTCATAAATACCATACTGGAGGGCAAGGTTGAAGGCTAGAGAGCATGAGGTAGACAACGATACAAGTGGGAAGATAACATCAAGAGATGGACAATCTGACAGAATGTACAGACAGGGCAAAAGACAGTGTTGGAGGTCCACTGCAGCCAACCTTCACTGTGAAGATGGCACCTGATTGATTGATTGAATTGGTCAGATTAAAAATTAATCTTCAAACTGTTTAAGTTGGCTAAGATAGTAAGTGAGAGATACCTGTTGCTGTGTTCAATTATCAATATGTTATACATAAACACAAAACATATTAATGTTTATTTTTACTAAGTAAATAATAATATAATAATAATAGTTTCTTTTTTAAAATTACCTGTTGTTTATTGTTGCAAGTGACAAAAACCATAATCAGAAAACAGCATTCTAATCAATGGCAATTCAACTGACCATAGCCCATAGCCCCATCTCAAATATCAGTCAGGAAAATAAAATGTGCCATTTTTATTTTGTCTTTGTACTCACTGGGTACAAACTTGTTAACATTAAAATTAGAAAGCAAACAGGTAATGTCAGGTGGGTATTTTGGGGTGTAGAGACATTGTTTACAAACAAATGACTAACAAAAGGCAAGTTCTGACAAATTTACACAAAAATCTACTGGCTACAACTGGCTGGTGTATAAGTTTCGTTACTTGTTGTGTCAACCATATCATATCAAAGCGTGCAATGAACGAATACGTCAGTATAAGAAATAAACAGTGTATCGGTGTTCTAATGTTACTACTGCAGGAGTCTTTTTCGGGGATTCGAAAGACCAGAGACGTTGAAGCAGACGTGACACAGACGACCACGGCCAAAGTTCAAGGAAAGCAGCAGTGTGAAGGCCAGCAGAAACAACACACGGGATCGGAAGAGGCGGCCGTTTCATTCCCTGCCTGTACCAGTAAATAACTTCTCTGACCAACACGGGGCCACTTCTAGTCTACGGTTACCAAGTGTTAGACCTATTATCAAACGATACACTGCTAGTTATCAACTTTACCGTAGACACAATGACTTACTGAACACCGAAGAAGTTGGCGGCCGTGGACGAATCAGCCCAAACAGATCGATTCATGCAGCAAAACAATAAAATGCTGGCTCTTGTGAGGCGTCTGCCGGCCATGACCTTGCTACCCTGCAGGCGTCCTTCACCACAGTTGCCGACTTGTGTAGATCCTTTCTACGCTAGACGACTTGAATTACGTTATTTCGATTAGCTATAGCTTCTCTGTCGTCAGTACACGCTGACAGTTGAAAGTAGTCGCCAGTTCTAGCAAATATAGACATATATCCACACACAGCACCTATCATCTTCACAACAAAATGGCTACAAAATTATCTAATTGGTTTCTCTCCCGTTGAATTCCGCGAAGTATTTCTTTGAGGCGCTATTTGGGTTTCATCGGTTATGTAGTCTGTATTTTAAATTTCCCAAACAAGTCAAATTAAATAGTCTTATATTTTTTTATGCTATTAGTTCTGATATAGGTATAAAGAGACTATAAACAGTTTAAATAATTAGCGAGAAATATAATATCATTATTAATTTCAACCTATATGAACCCCGCTCCCACTGTATACAATGCATCCTGTTAAAAAAAGACATGTATAAATTAATATAACCACTGGTGTTTGGTCCAGGGAGTTGCTCAACTGCTTCGCAAGGTAACCCGTGTTTCATGAGCGATTTTCTTTCCATTTACAACTTTCATTGATTGTATAATGATTGATATTATGTATTACCCTGCAGACCATATACATGAAATGTGTTTTGGGAAATAATTGTTAAAAATTGAAGCACTCGCAGAATCGACCTTGCAGTGTGAGTGTTAACTGATTCTGTGCCAAATTAACTCTAACTGGATTGTCGTGTACGTAAACGATGGACGCAGGGAATAACAAAGTCCATGGGTATAATTATCCATACATGAAGCCAAGAGACGGACATATAATCAGATTGCTACTGGAACTATTAGTTTGGAACTCTTCGCTGGCTGCTGAGGATGGGGGAAGGGAGGGAGGGGGGTGGGGAAGAGACGTTCCAGCAGTTTTGACAGTTATCATGCACTCTATTATTATTATTATCACCATTGTCTACAAATAGTTTATTGTTGGGCGGGGGAAGTTGTAGTTCAAAAGTTAGAGTTTACCTCAAACTTAGCAGATTTGGGTTCAGTCACAATATAAGGTTGGGAATTGTTCCAAGAACCATTGTAGCCCAGTATCATGTCTCCCTGATCTCTTGGGTAATAAGATTGGATGCCTAGCCCTCTTGGTTAAGGGTGAAAAGCAGGAGGTCCTGTGTGCAAGTTGTGTATTTAAAACATCCCACAGCAGTTGGAAATTACATAGTGTAGGCCGTAAGATATTAACAGATTTGGTGCCAAACAAAACATAGGTTTTGACCAAACAAAACGTAGGTATTGACCAAACAAACAGTAGGTATTGACCAAACAAAAATGCATGGCGAAAAATAGGAAGTAGGGTGGGTATCATCTAAAAGTTGTTAATATGCTTGTAGAACATGTTGTAGTATATATCAAATTAAGGGAAGATGCTTTAGTGAAAACTGCTGTATTGATAATTTAATTGAGACAACATTTTGCAATAACAGCATTTCAGCGATATATAAACCAATGGCAAATATGGAAAGTTGCTTAAGATCATTAATCATTCCATGGCAATTAATCGGTTAAATGTGTTGGTTAATTATGCATGAAATATTACTAAACAGTTCAAAGTTAAGTCACAGAGAGCATCAGGGTCTTTGGAGAACATCACTCTCAGCACAGCCAGCCACATAATTTATTGACATCTTGCTGTTTCTCCTGCCTCATGTACTCTCTTGTCTATGGTGTCTGTATTGTTCTATGTCCATCTTTGTGCTATTCTACCCGTGCCTCTTCTTCCTAGAATCATTCCCTCTATCACTATTCTGTCCAAGTCACTGTGGTATTTAATATGGCCAAAGTATTTCCATTTCTGAGACACGATACTGTTTGTGAGCCAGATGTATTTTTCATATTCATTCATTCGTTCAGTAGCATGTCCTTTGCAGAATCTCGCTCCCATAACAACCTTCTGGAAAACTGCTCGATCACAAGCAAGATGTCCCACATCTGATACACCCATCTGGAGATCATCCGCCACATCCTGCACCCATCTTCTCTTTGGCCTTCCTTTTCCTCTCTTTCCAGGGATATACCCCTCCATTATTCTTCTCTTCAAGCTTTCATGACGTTTCAAGTGACCAAAATATATCAATTTTCTTTGTTTTATCGTCTTTAAAAGCCAACTCTCTTCAATATTCAGCTCTTGAAGTATGGATGCATTTGTTCTTTTCTTTACCAAAGATATTCTTAGAACCTGTCTATAACATTTATATTCAAAAGCATTTATGCGCTGTTCAGCTTGTTTAGTTGAACAGCGCATAAATTCTTTTAAATGTAGAGCAGTAAATAAAAATACCAGTTTGGAACTAAGGAAACAAAAATTCCATCAAAGGGTTGACCTAAAAGTACAGGTCAATTTTTTATAGAATCACCGCCTTGATGGAGATTCAAACACATGACCACGGAGTCGGTGTGGCAAGCATTGAATCTGTATACCATATGTTTAATGGTCAATGTACATAGTAGAACATAAGTTAAAATATAATGAAATTCCCAATAAACAGCCTGTCATTTTCACGAAAAAACCACACACAAAAAGTTGGCTTCAATTGAAAACCTTAAAAGTGTGTTAGAAATTACAATAACTATGCCATTGTCTTGTAACCTGTCAATATTGTGTTAAGGATGTCAAAAGTGTTAAGCATGTGACATCACAGTGCAGATGAACACGGTGACATCACAATGACAGTCCAGCAAGTGTATGATTGGAGTAGGAAGTTTCAAAATTGTTCAGTCCGAATCATGAGTGGTTACACACACGACCAACAACAGGAATCCAAGAACTTTATCAGCACTGGAAGACTTGCATTAAACGCAGTGGTGATTACATCGAAAAATTATACATTTGTTTTTTTTTTTTTTTCCAAATGTATTCACACACACAAAACATTTAAGATTTTCATTTGAAGCCCCCTCGTACTAGTTCCTGATTTGTCAATTCGGCATTTCTGTTAGGTTTGCCTTCCATAATCCTTGACTGTCTCCAGTCCACCTTTTAACTGTCAGACTTATGTGATCATGTCAATATCTTTGTGGTTATGATAATGCACAGGTTGCTCTAGCATGGTCATCTACAGATACGAGTGAGGGCAAACAGGATTTTTCTTTCTTTCTTTTACTCTTTACCCCCCATTGAGGCATAGGCCCTCAACCAGCTCACTCGGATCCCTCCTAACCTTAGCTATCCCATGCTGCTCTGTCCATTTCCTGTCCATATTATTCATTTCTACCTCTATATCTCTTCTCCATGTGATTTTAGGTTTTTTTCTATTTCTTTTGCCCAGTGGATTCCAGATATAGGCTTTCTAGTTACACTATTCTCAGGTTTTCTTAATGCATGTCCTATCCAGCACCAGCATCTTTCCTGTACCTCTTAGTTCACTGGCATTTATCTACCTCTTGGTTCACTGGTATTTCTCTACCTCTTAGTTCACTGGTAATTATCTACCTCTTCACTGGCATTTCTCTACCTCTTAGTCCACTGGTAATTATCTACCTCTGAGTTCACTGGTATTCTTTACCTCTTACTTCACTGGTATTTCTCTACCTCTTAGTTCACTGGTATTTATCTACCTCTTAGTTCACTGGTATTTATCTACCTCTTAGTTCACTGGTATTTATCTACCTCTTACTTCACTGGTATTTATCTACCTCTTAATTCACTGGTATTTATCTACCTCTTAGTTCACTGGTATTTATCCATCTCTTAGTTCACTGGTATTTATCTACCTCTTAGTTCACTGGTATTTATCTACCTCTTAGTTCACTGGTATTTCTTTAACTCTTAGTTCACTGATATTTCTCTACCTCTTAGTTCACTGGTATTTCTCTACATCTTAGTTCACTGGTATTTCTCTACCTCTTAGTTCACTGGTATTTAGTTACCTCTTAGTTCACTGGTATTTCTCTACCTCTTAGTTCACTGGTATTTCTCTACATCTTAGTTCACTGGTATTTAGTTACCTCTTAGTTCACTGGTATTTCTTTACCTCTTAGTTCACTGGTATTTCTTTAACTCTTAGTTCATTGGCATTTCTCTACCTTTTAGTTCACTGGTATTTCTCTAGTTCTCTCCATGAGCACTATATTGGTGATTCTGTCATACACATAGGAAAAAAAAACCAACAGGATTCATCTATTCTAATTGCATTCACCATATGCAATCGATTTTATCTTTGGTATTTGCAGGACAGCCAGTTACATCAGTGGTCCATTGACATAAGTCATAAAATCTTGATACGTGGAGTGACCAAATGGAGCCCGGGGATAACAACATGGGACCTGCAGTCAGCGTGAAAACATTTGTTTTGTTTGACACCGAGACAACAGGATTACCAAGCCCGGGCAATAATCCACGTATCATTGAGCTGTGTTTTATTGCTGTAACTAGGGAGGAACTTCTTACACAGCAAACATCTCCTCGTGTGCGCCAGAAGCTGGTTTTGTGTTTCAACCCCTGTAAGAAAATTGGATTTTATTCATCAGATATAACTGGTAAGAAAATGTATTGGTTGTTTTGTGGATATAGTTTCTGAAAATCCTATTTAGAAAAACTTTTGTTCCAAATAAATGGAGTTTATATACTTTCTCACAACTAAGTCTAGACGAAAGGTCAGCAACCATGGCTGAGAGATCTATATATTTTTTATTTTTTGGGGTTGCATATCCCTTTACAGGACGTTGCAGTCAACACCAGCATTTTTCAGCTGCTGTTGATGTACTAGGCAAGATTACGCTCAGTAGTTTGAGATCTATATTGCTTGCCCGTAAACTTTCCTGGTATGGATGGTGGGGTAGTGGGTTCATTTCACACCCCGGTCAGTTGGACTTAAATTATGACATCTCATGCAAAAGCAGTGGCAAACTTCTGAACATAAAATTGTCCAGAAAATTAATGTGGGATTGATTACAACATCCTGCAAAAGACATGCAACATTGATTTTAGTCTGAAATCGTACCTCCATCATACCTCAGTATACTATGACCAAGAATATGTGAAAGCTTAGCATTCCACACCCACATGTAGTACCTCCATAGCATTGTATTTACAGTAGACAGAAAGCTTAACATTCCACACCCACATGTAGTACCTCCATAGCATTGTATTTACAGTAGACAACAACCTACAGGGTAACATCATTATACAGTAACTCAAACTATCATCATTCAATTACGTGTTGTCTACACATTCAAGGTTGGTTGCAGTGAATCTGCAACACTCTTTGTCACCCCTTTCGTGTATACTCTGACAGGCTCCTGTTCATTCATCTCTTAATTTTATCTTCTCACTTGTATCGCTATCTACCTCTGGCTCACCTGCCTTGGACTCTTTCCTCCAGTATATCTTTTACAAGTGCTATGTCTTTATATGTAGCGAAAATATTTTTTTTCCATCAAATTTCTGTTTAATTCCTACCTCTCTAGAACCTCATTAGGTTGTTGTAAACTACATTAGCTTGTTGTAAACTACATTTGCTTGTTGTAAACTACATTAGCTTGTTGTAAACTACATTAGCTTGTTGTAAACTACATCCATCCATCATGTGCCATGCCGGTAAGCGTGGGCGGTCATGTTCTGCCATCTCACCCGATCACCAGAGTCGTGGATCAGCTCCGTGTTTCTGTCTCGACTATGCCACAAGGCCAAGCCATCCAGGTACTTGCTTCTAGGTCTTCCCCTTGGTCTGTTCCCCTCGATCTTACCAGTTGTCACCAAATTCTCCAATCCATTTCTTCTCATAACATGTCCAAAAAATTTTGACTGTCTACGTCTAATTTCTCTAATCAATTTACGATCTTCATTTGTTTCTTGAAGGACTTGTTCATTGGTCTTTCTGGCTGTCCATGGTATTCTTTGCATTTTCCTCAGAAACCACATCTCTACAGCCATCAGATGTTTTTCAGCCTGACTGCTCATTGTCCACGCTTCACATCCATACAAAAGTACAGGCTCAATGTAGCATCTCAACACACTCTTTCTCGTTTCAATTGACATCTTTTTATTGGTCAATATGTTTTTCATCTTGCTAAAGGCTACTTTTGCCATGGCGATTCTTGTTCTAATCTCTTCAAGGCATCTCCCATCAGATGTTATTACTGTTCCGAGATAATTGTACCTGCTCACTTGTTGAAGAATATTCCCATTTACTTGTATATTACATTGTGGTATTTCGTCCTTCCTAGGGACGACCATAATCTGTCTTTTTACAATTTAATTCTAACCCTAGTTGTTCACTGTGTGTCACAATCGCATCTACTAAATTTTGCAGGTCCTGTTCATTGTCTGCAATCAAGACTGTATCATCTGCATATCTAATGTTATTGATGCATCGTCCCCCAATGTTGATTCCTTCCATATCTTCAATATTTCTGAAAATACTTTCACTGTACAGGGAAAACAGATCTGGAGACATTACACATCCCTGTCTCACACCCCTTTTAATAGGCTGATATTGGCTTACTTCATTATCAACTCTTATGGCAGCTTGTTGTTTCCAATATATGTTTTTTACAAGTCTAAGATCTTTTCCATCAATTTGTAGATCTTCAAGCATCTTTATCATGTTGACATGTCTCACTTTATCAAAAGCCTTTGTGTAGTCAATAAAGCAAAGGTGTAGATCTTTGTTTACTTCTATAGAACGTTCGATTATGTTTCTCAGTATATACACAGCATTTACTGTACCCTTGCCTTCCACAAACCCACATTGTTCTTCTCCTATTTCAGGTTGTATTTTCCTCCTAACTCTTTGCATGATAATTCTTAGCAAAATCTTCGTGATGTGACTCATTATACTAATTGTTCGATGTTGATCACATTCCAAGGCTCCTGATTTCTTTGGGATTGCAATAAATACAGAATTACATAACTCCTGAGGTATATTTCCAGTATCATATATTGTATTAAGCAGACTGGTAACTTGATCTATTCCATATTCTTCTAAAGCATTAATCATTTCTGTTGTGACGCTGTCTGAACCGGGGGTCTTGCCAGATTTCATATGGTTAAGAGCATTCTGAACCTCCATCTTCAAAATTGCTGGTCCTTCATTATTATTTTGAACATCATACTGTTCGTCTCTGTTGTCGTCATACAGGTTTTTCACGTAATCTGACCATTCATGTAATATCTGATCTTTTTCTATTATGACTCTTCCATCTTTTGTCTTTAGGCAGCCTGCTGATGTACGTGTTCTTTGATTAGTAAGCTCCTGAATTCTTTTGTGCATTAGGTTCGCATTGTTACTGTTGTGTTGTTTTTCAATTTCTCTGCAATTTTTCTCAAGCCATGTTTCTTTTGCCTCCTTACATAAGGTTCTCACTTTTCTGTGAATTTCTTCATATTTGGCAGGATTATTTTTGTTCTGTCTTCTTGTTTCCATTAGTTGTAAAATTTCTTCAGTCATCCATGTCTTACGGCCCACTTTCTTTACTTTTGGAATAGTTTTTTCTGCTGCGCAACTGATTGAATTCTTCATCGTTTCCTATTGATCATCTACATCTTGAAACAGGATCTCTAGATCAGACAATATATCAAATTTGTTCTTTACTTCTATGTTAAAATTATCTTGTATTTCTTTGTCAGTTTTCAATTTGCACCAGTCATATTTAGGGTTTCCTGCTGTATACTTGACTTTCTTTAACTTTACCCTCAATGTGCCTGTAATTAATCTGTGATCACTGTAACAGTCTGCATTTGGAACTGTTTTTACGACTGTTAACGCATTTCGAAACCTTTTGCTAATCAGGATGTAATCTATCTGGTTTTTAATCCTGCTGTCTGGACTCCTCCATGTCCATAATCTTCTAGGATGCTGTTTAAACCAGGTGTTTCCTACAACCATTTCTTGTTCTTTTGCCCATTCTACAAGTCTGTATCCTCTTTCATTTCTCTCTCCCAAACCATGGTTGCCTACACTGCATCCATCGCCTTGCTGTCCTATTTTTGCGTTGAAATCACCCATTATGATATTTATTTCTGATTTTTTGCAGTTCTTCAAAGCAGACTCCACGTCATTATAAAATTCCTCTATGCTTTCTTCACTGCTTTCACTTGTTGGGGCATATACTTGAATGACATTTATTTTAAAAGGTCTTCCGTTTAATTTTACTAATAGGACTCTGTCTGACACAGCATGATATCCTTTGACAGAATTTGATGTTTGCTTATCTAATATAATGGCTACACCTCTTTGCTGTTCTTCTCCCCCAGAGTAAATAATCTTACAATCCTCTCCTGTCCTTATCCCTGCTCCTTTCCATCTCGTTTCCGATATTCCTAATATGTTAATCTTCTCTCTCTTCATTTCTTTTTTGATGTTTTCTAACTTTCCATCTGCATTCATACACTACATTAGGTTGTTGTAAACTACATTAGCTTGTTGTAAACTACATTAGCTTGTTTTAAACTACATTAGGTTGTTGTAAACTACATTAGCTTGTTGTAAACTACATTAGTTTGTTTTAAACTACATTAGCTTGTTGTAAACTACATTAGCTTGTTGTAAACTACATTAGCTTGTTGTAAATTACATTCGCTTGTTGTAAACTACATTAGCTTGTTTTAAACTACATTAGGTTGTTGTAAACTACATTAGCTTGTTGTAAACTACATTAGCTTGTTTTAAACTACATTAGCTTGTTGTAAACTACATTAGCTTGTTGTAAACTACATTAGCTTGTTGTAAACTACATTAGTTTGTTTTAAACTACATTAGCTTGTTGTAAACAACAACTAGCTTGTTGTAAACTACGTTAGCTTGTTGTAAACTACATTAGCTTGTTTTAAACTACATTAGCTTGTTTTAAACTACATTAGTTTGTTTTAAACTACATTAGTTTGTTTTAAACTACATTAGCTTAAACTACATTAGCTTGTTGTAAACTACATTAGTTTGTTAAACTACATTAGTTTGTTGTAAACTACATTAGCTTGTTGTAAACTACATTAGATTTGTTGTTAACTACATTAGCTTGTTGTAAACTACATTAGCTTGTTGTAAACTACATTAGCTTGTTGTAAACTACATTAGCTTGTTGTAAACTACATTAGCTTGTTGTAAACTACATTAGCTTGTTGTAAACTACATTAGCTTGTTGTAAACTACATTAGCTTGTTATAAACTACATTAGTTTGTTTTAAACTACATTAGTTTGTTGTAAACTACATTAGCTTGTTGTAAACTACATTAGTTTGTTGTAAACTACAATAGTTTGTTGTAAACTACATTAGTTTGTTGTAAACTACATTAGTTTGTTTTAAACTACATTAGCTTGTTTTAAACTACATTAGCTTGTTATAAACTACATTAGTTTGTTTTAAACTACATTAGTTTGTTGTAAACTACATTAGCTTGTTGTAAACTACAATAGTTTGTTGTAAACTACATTAGCTTGTTGTAAACTACATTAGTTTGTTGTAAACTACAATAGTTTGTTGTAAACTACATTAGTTTGTTGTAAACTACATTAGTTTGTTTTAAACTACATTAGCTTGTTTTAAACTACATTAGCTTGTTGTAAACTACATTAGTTTGTTGTAAACTACATTAGCTTGTTGTAAACTACATTAGATTTGTTGTTAACTACATTAGCTTGTTGTAAACTACATTAGCTTGTTGTAAACTACATTAGCTTGTTGTAAACTACATTAGCTTGTTGTAAACTACATTAGCTTGTTGTAAACTACATTAGCTTGTTGTAAACTACATTAGCTTGTTGTAAACTACATTAGCTTGTTATAAACTACATTAGTTTGTTTTAAACTACATTAGTTTGTTGTAAACTACATTAGCTTGTTGTAAACTACATTAGTTTGTTGTAAACTACAATAGTTTGTTGTAAACTACATTAGTTTGTTGTAAACTACATTAGTTTGTTTTAAACTACATTAGCTTGTTTTAAACTACATTAGCTTGTTGTAAACTACATTAGTTTGTTTTAAACTACATTAGCTTGTTGTAAACTACATTAGTTTGTTTTAAACTACATTAGCTTGTTGTAAACTACATTAGTTTGTTTTAAACTACATTAGCTTGTTGTAAACAACAACTAGCTTGTTGTAAACTACGTTAGCTTGTTGTAAACTACATTAGCTTGTTGTAAACTACATTAGCTTGTTTTAAACTACATTAGCTTGTTTTAAACTACATTAGCTTGTTTTAAACTACATTAGTTTGTTTTAAACTACATTAGTTTGTTTTAAACTACATTAGTTTGTTGTAAACTACATTAGTTTGTTTTAAACTACATTAGTTTGTTGTAAACTACATTTGCTTGTTGTAAACTACATTTGCTTGTTGTAAACTACATTAGCTTGTTGTAAACTACATTAGCTTGTTGTAAACTACATTCGCTTGTTGTAAACTACATTAGCTTGTTGTAAACTACATTAGCTTGTTGTAAATTACATTCGCTTGTTGTAAACTACATTAGCTTGTTGTAAACTACATTGGTTTGTTGTAAACTACATTAGCTTGTTGTAAACTACATTAGCTTGTTTTAAACTACATTAGTTTGTTTTAAACTACATTAGCTTATTTTAAACTACATTAGCTTGTTGTAAACTACATTAGCTTGTTTTAAGCTACATTAGATTGTTGTAAACTACATTAGTTTGTTGTAAACTACATTAGTTTGTTTTAAACTACATTAGCTTGTTTTAAACTACATTAGCTTGTTGTAAACTACATTAGTTTGTTTTAAACTACATTAGCTTGTTGTAAACTACATTAGT
The DNA here is from genome assembly GCA_963921405.1 of Cepaea hortensis. Taxonomy (NCBI): domain Eukaryota; kingdom Metazoa; phylum Mollusca; class Gastropoda; order Stylommatophora; family Helicidae; genus Cepaea; species Cepaea hortensis. The sequence goes on along the minus strand of OY992884.1, from coordinate 74,539,651 downwards.
TTGTTTTAAACTACATTAGCTTGTTGTAAACTACATTAGTTTGTTTTAAACTACATTAGCTTGTTGTAAACAACAACTAGCTTGTTGTAAACTACGTTAGCTTGTTGTAAACTACATTAGCTTGTTGTAAACTACATTAGCTTGTTTTAAACTACATTAGCTTGTTTTAAACTACATTAGCTTGTTTTAAACTACATTAGTTTGTTTTAAACTACATTAGTTTGTTTTAAACTACATTAGTTTGTTGTAAACTACATTAGTTTGTTTTAAACTACATTAGTTTGTTGTAAACTACATTAGCTTGTTTTAAGCTACATTAGATTGTTGTAAACTACATTAGTTTGTTTTAAACTACATTAGCTTGTTTTAAACTACATTAGCTTGTTGTAAACTACATTAGTTTGTTGTAAACTACATTAGCTTGTTGTAAACTACATTAGATTTGTTGTTAACTACATTAGCTTGTTGTAAACTACATTAGCTTGTTGTAAACTACATTAGCTTGTTGTAAACTACATTAGCTTGTTGTAAACTACATTAGCTTGTTGTAAACTACATTAGCTTGTTGTAAACTACATTAGCTTGTTGTAAACTACATTAGCTTGTTATAAACTACATTAGTTTGTTTTAAACTACATTAGTTTGTTGTAAACTACATTAGCTTGTTGTAAACTACATTAGTTTGTTGTAAACTACAATAGTTTGTTGTAAACTACATTAGTTTGTTGTAAACTACATTAGTTTGTTTTAAACTACATTAGCTTGTTTTAAACTACATTAGCTTGTTGTAAACTACATTAGTTTGTTTTAAACTACATTAGCTTGTTGTAAACTACATTAGTTTGTTTTAAACTACATTAGCTTGTTGTAAACTACATTAGTTTGTTTTAAACTACATTAGCTTGTTGTAAACAACAACTAGCTTGTTGTAAACTACGTTAGCTTGTTGTAAACTACATTAGCTTGTTGTAAACTACATTAGCTTGTTTTAAACTACATTAGCTTGTTTTAAACTACATTAGCTTGTTTTAAACTACATTAGTTTGTTTTAAACTACATTAGTTTGTTTTAAACTACATTAGTTTGTTGTAAACTACATTAGTTTGTTTTAAACTACATTAGTTTGTTGTAAACTACATTTGCTTGTTGTAAACTACATTTGCTTGTTGTAAACTACATTAGCTTGTTGTAAACTACATTAGCTTGTTGTAAACTACATTCGCTTGTTGTAAACTACATTAGCTTGTTGTAAACTACATTAGCTTGTTGTAAATTACATTCGCTTGTTGTAAACTACATTAGCTTGTTGTAAACTACATTGGTTTGTTGTAAACTACATTAGCTTGTTGTAAACTACATTAGCTTGTTTTAAACTACATTAGTTTGTTTTAAACTACATTAGCTTATTTTAAACTACATTAGCTTGTTGTAAACTACATTAGCTTGTTTTAAGCTACATTAGATTGTTGTAAACTACATTAGTTTGTTTTAAACTACATTAGTTTGTTTTAAACTACATTAGCTTGACTGAAAATAAGATTGTAACAAGTTGACAAGCTACCAGACTGTAAGAACACCAGACAAGTCAAATGGGGTCAAGCTAGACTAGAGCACCTTGCGGAAAGCTAATGAGTAGTCAACCAACACGGAACTGGTGTCTTCAGTCGCTACATGCTAATGGAGATACTGACAAGAGGATCTAGCACTTATAAACTAATAGTCTGATGTGCAGTAATGGTGATCGTTTGACTAACTAACTAACCAAGTTGACAAGCTAAGAATGTAATGTTTATTTAGTTGTTTGTTTATATTCCAGGCCTGCACAATGATGCACTTGAAGGCATGAAATCATTCAACGAGCAAGCACTATTAATCACCATGTTTTTAAGGAATCTCCCACAGCCAGTCTGTCTTATTGCCCACAATGGAAACAGGTGAGTTATTTCACATGTTTTCCTTTTGTCACCCACTGGTTCCAACTAACAGCTTAATGATAAGAAATATTTGTAAAGAAAAGGACAAGTTAGCAAGCAATGGTGTGGGGATGTGACTTGGTTGAATTTCAAAGAGCCACTGCATTATAAAGTGTGGTGACTAGCTCTCTTCCTCACCACTTTTATCTCATCTTATCTCATCATGTTCCTCTTGTACCTCTTCAAGGTGAAGTATAACCAGTGGGAGAGTGCCCGCTTATGGGCTTCATGTATCGATATTCCCAATCGACTGTTATTCCCTGCATCCATCGTTTATATGGTCGGCCTCTTCCTCTGCTTCCATCTGGTCTGTACATGATTACTTGTTGTGATATACTATTAGTTGGTAACCTACTTGCATGGCTGAACCATTTGACATGCTGCCTTCTAATAAAATCTAGCACAGCTATAACCCCCACTTTAGTCCTGATTTCTTCATTTCTGATCTTATCTCTTCTTGATACATTGAGTATTCTTCTCAGGAATCTCACTTCTGTTGTTGTAATGCTTCTTTTCTCTTTTTCTGTCATTGTCCAGGTTTGGCATTGGTAACATAGAGTTGGTAGGAAGATTGTGTTGTAAAGTGCTTTCTTTGTAGTTATTTATATATGTTTGTTCTATAGTATTGGTGCCATTTGTCCAATAAGTTGGTTTGCCTTATTGCATCTATTTTCGATCTTGTCTTCTGATTTGCCATTCACCACTATCATGCTCGGATAAATATCTATTACTCATTGTACCAGGTTGTGTAGGACCCTTTCATGATTTAGGCAATTAGGCCTTTATAAATGGAGTTTTGTCACTGTTTAGAGTTGAGCTCACCGTCTGGACCACTGGTAAGTAGCCCATCCTTGCAAAGGTCAAGCTTAACAGAGCACTAATCACAATCTCAGCAGTGTAAGCTGTGGAAACTTAATATCATGACACAGTAAACTATATTTCACCTTCTCAGGCAGTCACTGATAGGTCAGTGGTGAGAAACAGACGTAGTGGTTGGGGTTTCATTGTGAAGACTTATGGAAGGTTCTTGAAAAAGGACAGTCTGGCATATGAGAGTGACCTTCAGTATGAGAATGGAGGTGGGAGCAGTAACAGCGGCATTCCGTTGGTTAGAGTAGACCACTGCAACACACATTGTATTCATTGCGGACTCCAGGAGTATGCTTAGTAAGGTGGAGAAAGGAATGTTTCATGTGGAATGGCTATCCTCGCTTCAGAGGTCACATATTGTGAGAATTGTACGGATATTTTTGCACTGGCCATGCGGGAGTGCGAGGGGAATGAACAGGCTGATAGGCTGGCAGGGAATGCACCTCTTGGTGGTAGATTACCTATGGACAAGGGAGAGGTGGTCATGCACCTATGGAACCAGGTGGAGAAGGCGGAGGAACATATTAAGAACCCGTATGTGGAAAGAATGAGATTTGGAGGATCAGCAGGGGTTCTAGAAGAATCTCAAAACTGAGAGGGAAGACCAGGAGAACTTTCAATCAGATAGCGGTGGGAATGATTAGTAGTATGACTCTTTGCTGGCTGTTGAACGGGGGGATGGAACGCGTATGGAAATGTTCTTAGTGCAGTGATGTCAGTCCTTAGCTCAACTCAACTCACAAAGCTTGCAGTGAACATTCTGCTGAATGGAGAGAAGCTAGCAAAAGAGGACATACCAGTCTACCTAATAGTAAAACTTGATAGCCAGCTGAAACTAGATTGATGTATTAATAATGGAAAAGGTAATAAGACATCTGAATCTTGTCAGATCGCTTGCTTGTACTATTTGAAGAAGAGATAAATACAGTTTGTACCATCCATATCTCAGCTATGTTGGATGAATGAACGAACGAACAGACTTTATTTTCAAAGGATAACAAATTGGGCACGCAGGCCCGTCTTACATTCAGCCCTTCCAATCACTCATCTTTTGTTCATCAATAGTGCATAGGAAAAACATTGTCAAATGAATTTTAAACATTGTCAATGAGTGATGGGTAACAGCCTCCCTCTCCAGGTTATGATGAGCACCAGCAGCATCTCATCTCTGAACCAAGTACAGGACCAAGCTTATTAGTGGAGGAATGACTCATGACCCAGGGTCCATATGCGAGCTTCTAGCTTCTACACCCCCACAACTCCCAATAGTTATATGAACAATATAAAACTGTAGCTGCATAACACTTTCACAAGAGCCTCTGTATTGTGAGCAAACTTCAGTGTATGGTGGACTGGGCCAACATTTGAAATAGTTCATGTAAGTATTGGCAGTTGTGGGAGTGTGTTAGCTTGAAGCTGATATACGGGCCCTGTGGAATTAAGTTCTAATCCAAATCCGGGCAGATTTTTAAAATTGACCTGAGTTCCCAGGTCGACCCAGTCTAAAATCCATCCATCCATCATGTGCCATGCCGATAAGCGTGGACGGTCATCTTTTGCCATCTCACTCGATCACCAGAGTCGGGGATCAGTTCCTTGTTCCTGTCTAGACTATGCCACATGGCCAAGCCATCCAGGTATTTACTTCTCTGCCTTCCTCTTGGTCTTTTTCTCTCAATCTTGCCAGTTGTCACCAAGTTCTCCAGTTCATTTCTTCTTATAACATGCCCAAAATATTTTGACTGTCTACGTCTAATGTCTCTAATTAGTCTTTGATTTTCATTTGTTTCTTGAAAGACATGTTCATTGGTTGTTTTTTTTCTGTCCATTGTATTCTTTGCATTTTCTTCAGAAACTACATCTCCACAGCCATCAGATGTTTTTCAGCTTGTCTGCTCATTGTCCAAGCTTCACATCCATTGCAAAAACACAGGTTCTATGTATCACCTCAACACTCGTATTCTCGTTGCAATTGACATCATTTTATTGGTCAGTATGTTTTTCATCTTGCAAAAGGCTACATTCGCCATGGCGATTCTTGTTCTAATCTCTTCAAGGCATCTCCCATCAGATGTTATTACTGTTCCGAGATAACTGTACCGATTCACTTGTTTAAAAATGTGCCCATTTACTTGTATATTACATTGTGATATTTCCTTGTGTCTTCTTACAATTCAATTCTAACCCTAGTTGTTCACTGTGTGCAACAACCACATCTACTAAATGTTGCAAATACTGCTCAATGTCTGCAATTAAGACTGTATCATCTGCATATCTAATGTTATTTATGTATCGTTCCTCCCTCCCTCCCAGTGATGATTCCTTCCATATCTTCTATATTTCTGAAAATATTTTAACTGTTTAGGGATAACAGATCTGGAGACATTATACATCCCTTTCTCACATCTTTCTTAATTGGCTGATATTAATTTACTTTATTATCAATTCTGATGGCAGCTTATTGTTTCCAATATATGTTTTTTTACAAGTCTAAGGTCTTTTCCATCAATTTGCAGATCTGCAAGCATCTCTATCATGTTGATATGTCTTATTCTATCGAAAGCCTTTGTGTAGTCAATAAAGAAAAGATTTATATCTTTATTTACTTCTATAGAACATTAAATTACTGTTCTCAGCATGTACACAGTATTTACTGTACCCTTGCCTTCTATAAACCCACATTGTTCTTCTCCTATTTTAGGTTTCATTTTATTCCTAACTCTTTGCATTATAATTCTTAGCAAAATCTTTGTGATGTGGCTCATTATACTAATTGTTCTGTGTTGATCAAATTCCAAAGCTCCTGATTTCTTTGGGATTGCAATAAATATAGAATTACATAATTCATGAGGTATATCTCCAGTATCATGTATTGTGTTCAGGCATCTAGTGGCTTGATCTACTCCATGTTCTTCTAAAGCTTTAATGATTTATGTTGTGATGTTGTCTGAACCAGGGGGTCTTGTCAGTTTTCATATGATTAAGAACATTCTGAACCTCCATCTTCAATATTGATGGTCCTTCATTATTACTTTGAATATCATACTGTTCTTCTCTGTTATCATCATAAAGGTTTTTCACATAATCTGACCAAACATGTTACATCTGATCTGTTTCTATTATGATTTTTACATCTTTTGTTTTTAGGCAGCCTATGTGATCTTTTATTAGTAAGCTCCTGAATTCTTTTGTGCATTAATTTGGTATTTTTACTGTTGTGTTTGTTGTTTTCCAATTTCTATGCAATTTTTCTCAAGCCATGTTTCTTTTGCCTCCTTACATAATGTTCTGAGTTTTATATGAATTCCTTCATATTTAGCAGGATTATTTTTGTTGTGTCTTCTTGTTTCCATTGGATGTAAAGTTTCTTCAGTCATCCATTTCTGACTCACTTTCTTTAATTTTGGAATAGTTGTTTCTACAGCCTGATTTCTTCAACATTTCCCATTGATTATCCACATTTTGAAATAGGATCTCTAGATCAGACAATATATCAAATTTGTTCTTTACTTCTATGTTAAAACTGTCTTGTATTTCTTTGTCATTTTTCAATGTGCACAAATCATATTTAATGTTTCCTGTTGTATCCTTGACTTTCTTTAACTTTACTCTCAATGTCTAAAATAGTCTAAAATAGGTACCATGAAAATGTCTTAAGAGGTAAAGGTGGGTGGTGTGAAACTGACTGCATTAGCCACCAAGTGCCGACTCTTCTATACAAATATGGATCTAGCACTTGATGCTCAATGCACTTGAAGGTGTGTACAAGGGCACTTGACTTTACTTTATATAACTGTTGCCCTAAATCTGTTTCTGTTTCTGCTGTTTACATCTGTTTCATATTTTCATCATCATCATCATCATCATCAAGTGCCCTGCCAGCTGGCGTAGGCGTTCATGGCTCTCCACAGATATCAGTCGTTGGTATTCTGGATCAACTCTGCTGATGATATTGCTCCATGCCACCATCTCAATCCATCCAGCATTATTTCTCTTGGTCTGCCTCTGCCTCTCTTCTCATCACATGACCAAAGAAAGCTATTTGTCTCTTTCTTATTGTTGGTAGAGTCAGCGGGGAAAGAAGACCCTGTTAAGCTTGACCCTAGTCCGACGTTGTGAAGACACATGAAGGGTGCAGCATAGGTGGGAGCGCAAGCGCAATTGAAAAACCACTACTTTTATCGTTTCTTTATTTATCCACTACTTTTATCGTTTCTTTACTTATTCAGTCAGTGGAAGGATGGGAGATTTGCTCGCAATAGACAAGCAATATCTCTTGCGGTATCTCTGGCGGGCCTATTCCCACTGGTTACGGGGTCCGCTAAGGTCAGACGGAGAGTCTGACGACAGTGCACGCTTTACACAGGTCTGGACACTTGTGATTGACAGATGTGCGCGCCCTTACGGTCCAGACGTGTACGAGGCCCTCACCTGTGGGGCTTGGCTGAACGCCTCTAAGCCGGGTCCCTTGGGTTCCAGGGTCTGGCCATCACTCGTGGAGGCAAGGTCTCGGAGGTCTGACGCTGAGCCGCCAGCGTCTGCAGCCTACCTTGTGCCAGACGTATTGGTTACCCATTCCTCTGGAATACACAAGAATAGGCCGAGAGAGGGAACATGTCGTTTGGGCACCACATGTTTCTCTGAAGCTCTGCCCAGGCATTGTGATGGAATATTGGCCACATTCCAACTCACATATTTTGGTCTGTCAAGACTGCAAGGTGCCACTCAAATAATGTTCTAGTTTCATTAGCCTCTTTCAGTCAGTCGTTGTTAGTTACTCTGGCAGTCCAAGGAATTTGCAACATTCATCCCAGGAACCATATCTTTGTTGCTTCTAATTTCTTCTTAATTTGTTCATTTACATTCCAAGATTCACTGCCATACAGCAAAACTGGTTCTATATGGCATGTCAGCACTCTCTTCCTTACATTCAGTGATAATGACTTATTACATAAGATACTCTTCATTTTTTTAAATGCAGCTTTTGCTTACCCTATTCTGCTCTTAATCTCTGTTGTACATCTTCTATCTGATGTTATACATGCCTCTAGGTATTTAAAACTATTCACTTGGTTAAGAATTATCGCTTCTATTTTTATGTCACATTTTGGTGTCACCATTTTCTTTTATATCACCATTGTTACTGTTTTCTTGATATTCAAGGAGAGTCCTTTCTTTGCACTCTCTGTTACTACAATGGTCAACAATTGTAGGTCTGTTGCATTATCCGTCACCAATACTGTGTCATCTGCATAGCGTATATTATTTATATTATAACCTCCTATTAGTATTCCTGGCTTCTCTTTGATCTCTCTCATTATTACTTTGCTATATAGGGAGAAGAAATCCGGTGACAAGACACACCCCTGTCGTACTTCTAGCTTTATCTGTTTGTAACTACCCTCTTTATTTCCCATTTTAATTGCTGCCACTTGGTTCCGGTAAATATTCTTTATTATTCTTAAATATGTCCTATCAATGTTGATATCTTCCAACATTTTAATCAGTTCATCATGTTTTACTTTATCAAATGCCTTAGTATAACAAATATTTGTCTTTCTGTGTCTCTATCGGTGGATTTTTTATTTACTCTAACAGCTTTGATTTCCCTTTGCTCGTGTCACATCTGAGATGTGTCGATGAAGCGATACCTGAAAGTATACTATGTACCGATAGCCTGGAAGCCTTGCGTACATTCGATGGTTTGCCTGCTGTTCCAGAATTTGTGTTGCAGAGAAGAAAAGCAAATAGTTTACAAGCAGTGAATTTAACTGCTGATACTCAAAGTGGTAAGTCGTTGAAGGAGAGACGTGAAGCATCTGGAAGTATGTTGAATCTAAACGGAACACAGAGCACTGAAAGTCATGATGAAACTAACATGAAAACTCATCAGTCATGTAATTATAGCTCCGATAATCTTAAAAGAGCTGCAGAGAAACTTGAAATATCTGATGTAAATTCTAAGCATGCAAAATTTTCCTCACCCCATGCAGTAGTTTGGGAGAAAGTTGAGCACACACCACGTGTATTCAAGACAACCACATTATTTGGACCTGAGTTGATTAATGATTCAGAAGAATTGAGAAAGAGAACTAATAAAGTAAAACAACACTTATTTAAAGAAGATAGTAGCAGTGATATTGACAACAACGAGCTTGGTTCAGACCTACATCCAGAGTTAGGTGAGAACATGATGCCCACATGCAAGGAAGATATTAATTTCAGACAAAACATATGTGCAGAGTCTTTGAATGACGGGCCTCTGTTTGTTGAGGGTCATAATATAGGAAATATAAGCATTAAAAATGAAATAGCTCAAATTGGAACCAGGACAGTTAACAGTAGCAGCTCTGTAAACTACAACACCAGTTATTTGGCTGGGAGTCAAGATAATATTGGAAGAGTAGAAACCACAACCACAAGTGCAGGTGAAAAGGTAGCCAGTAGCCAAGTAGGTACTCGGAATCACTATAATTTAGGAAACAACTCAGCAGGTCCATCAACATCTACTGATTTGGCAGAAAGAAGTGTGAACACATTTCACAATATACATACAGTTAACAAATTGTCATATTCTTTGCCAAAAGTGTATGCCCGTATGTTTGGGGAGGTACCCTTGGGATGTCATACTGCTGAAGGTGATTGCCTTGCACTTCTAAAAATTCTTCACAGCAAAATGACTGAATTTTCATCCTGGTGTGACAGTTGTGCTGTCCCATTGATGAGCATTAGTCCAATGTATTGATGGTTGGTGGGTGGTTAACCCTCGGGAAGAGTCCAATGTATTGATGGTTGGTGGGTGGTTAACCCTCAGGAAGAGTCCAATACATTGGCATTCAGATCGTCTCAGCCCAGAAAAGGGCTTGCATCTATCGGAGTGACATTAGTGTAGAAACTTGCCCCCTGAGCAGGTGCCAAAGTATCTCCACCAAGTGGTTGCAGAGATCTCCTTCCCCTCTCCCAGCTCAGAAACTAGCAGGACATGCATGGTCAGTACTAGAATTCACATCTGCAGATAGGTATGTGAGGAATCAAATCAGTGAACATGAAAACCTTTATTGCTAGCAGGCACACACAAATGCTGACTTTACAAGAGAAACAGAAGTCCATGCCCTAATGATCCCTGATAAGTACACTTTATCAGGAGGATTGTTGTGGTTATTTGAGAGAGTACAAGAGACAAAATAACTTCAGAATTTTGCTTACATTTTTAAAATATAGTTTTTATCATGCTCTATAGCATTGTAAAGCAGTATTATTATACAAGGGTAAGTTAAGTAAGTCACAAATATAACAAAAGTAACTAAATATGATAACAACTTGAAACCAGTTTATTTTTATACATACATTGTCCCTTTATTTTTCAACATAATTTCCACCAACATTGATTTATCCCATCGTTTTATCAGTCCTCCCAAACCGGCTGCATAGAACTGCGGGCTAAGTTTTCTAAACCACATTTTCACTTCACATTCAACTTCAGCGTCATTCGCGAAATGTCTTCCGCCAAGGTGGGTTGTCAGTGTTTATGCTGACAAATGTTTGTCCTGTAAAGCAGTGCATAACTAGGTAGAAAAAGTTACGAGGGCGAGTCAATAAGTCAGTCGCACATTTCTGTGGGATGGCCGGTAAATGAAACCAAAGCCTGCAGTTCTATGCAGCCAGTTTGGGAGGACTGATAAAACAATGGGATAAGTGCATCAATGTTGGTGGAAATTATATTGAGAAATAAAGGGACAATGTATGTATAAAAATAAACTGGTTTCAAGTTGTTATCATGTGTAGTTATTTTTCTACAGCCATTTGTGACTTACTTATTAACTTGCCCTAGTATATTATCATAAAGCAGTCTTCTTATATATTATCACACTGCTTTATTATATCTTTATGATATTTTTGGGTGTTTTTATCAGCTTTTAAATTGTAGTATACAAGCTACACAACCCATCAATATTTCATTGTGTCATGATGTGTGCTTTAAATTTATGAAATTCATTCGTTCATTCAGTAGCATGTCCTTTTGCTGAACCTCGCTCCTATAAAAACCTTCCAGAAAACCTCTTGATCATAAGCACGATGTCCTGTTCCTGATACACCCAGCTGGAGATCATCCACGACATCCTTCACCCATCTTCTCTTTGGCCTTCCTCTTCTTCTCTTCCCAGGCATATATCCATCCATTTTTGTTCTCTCTAAACTTTCGTGATGTTTCAAGTGACCAAAATATTTCTATTTTCTTTATTTATGGAAACCTAGAAATAATTATCATCTGTTGCCTCTGCTGAAGATTGAAAATCTACAGACTTATCCAGCATGCATTATGTTGATTGAAATGCTGGTACAAAGAATTGACCAATGTATTTGCGGGGAGATGCTTTTAACACAGTGCTGTAACTGCTCTAAACCACAAAACCTACAGTTCCCAAGAAAATTCACAGACTTTTGTCACTTGAACTGCAAAATATTGTCTGATAGGGTTAGTGCAGTATTGTCGTCATGTAGAATTATTCAGTTGTATAATCTGACACTGAGTTAGAATGTTATTTTCTGAAAACATTTTCATCCCTAATACCAAAGTCTCTTTTGATGTTGATCTCATCCCTCTTCTGTTGCAGTGTCAAAATGAAGTATAAACAGCAGGAGCATGTCCATTTATGGGCTTCATATATCGAGATTCCCATGGACTGTTATTCCCTCTGTTCACTGTTTACATGGTTGGCCTCTTCTTCTGGTTCAGTTTGGTCTGTACATCATTGCTTGTTGTAACATACTGTTAAGTTAGTAGCCTAGTTGTATGGCTGAGCCATTTAACTTGCTGTTATCTAATGAAATCTAGTGTTGCTATAATCCCTACTTTAGTCTTGATTTCATAATTTCTAATTTTCTCTCTTCTTGATACATTGAGTATTCATTCGTCTCAGGAATCTCATTTCCATTGTTGTAATTTTTCTTTTCTCTTTCTGTCATTATCCAGGTTTGGCATTGGTAGCATAGAGTTGGTAGGAAGATTGTGTTGTAGAGTGCTTTTTTAGTATCTACTATTACATGTTTGTTAGTATTGGTATTATTTATCCAATGACTTGGTTTGCCTTATTGCATCTGTTTTTGATCACAGCTTCTGATTTGCCATTTGATGATATTATACTTCCTAAGTACTTGAAGCTCTTTAATTGTTTCAATGAGTGTTCTTTTAAATGAATCTTTGTTCTTTTTATTTTCTTTAATTATACTTATTACCTCTGGTTTACTGATGCTAATTTTCATGTTATGTTCCTTACACACTTCGTTTAGACAACGTGGACTTAATGTTGCTCTAGCAAAATGTTAAGTGGCAGCAAAGATGTTGAAGAATGTGCTAAACAAACATTTATTTTATTGGAGAAAAATACATTAATGCACTTTGTTCGCTATTAATGTTACGATTTTTATATGTAACTTATTTTGAGTACATCCGACATCATTATGTGAATTAATGTATAAAACAATATGCATTTGTTGCATGGCATTTTAAAATAATTGTACAGAATGTTGCATGTTAATTTTTATTTTTATTGCATAGAATATGATTTTTGGCATTTATATTTTGCTTTTACAAACAAATGAAGTATTATGGTTGTATTCCACTCTTCAGCGTAAAGAAAAAGGGAAATTTCTAAGCAATTTACAGCTAGAAATTGCCTGTTCAATGTCTAGCAGGATTCAAAACTATTAGGTCACAATAAAATAAACTAAATTTAGCGATCTCTCAGTGATGTACTCATTCCCTTTTTTGGGCCCCCAAAAAACACTTGCACACACGCACACACACACACTCTCTCTCTCTCTTAAAAAATAATTGTGAACATTTGCTGTAAAGCTTGTAGCATGATGAAACAAGCTGTAGTATGCAACTGAAAAACGTGTGTATTACCTTGTGTGTGCATGAACCCAATAGACCAATTACTTCTCTGTGACATCACTAAATTAAGTTTATTTCATTGCGACTCAGGCAGAATTCTGCTGCTCATAATTTACAGCTGGCCTCATTTGTTGCACCAGAATGCATAGTTTAAAACTCTTGATTTAATTATACACAAATTTTTATTATTTAAGTGTTTTATTGGGGCATTTGGAATAAATTGTTTGAAAACAGTTTTTACATTCAGTACTGAGATTACTGTATTCATTCTGTTTGACATGATATTGATTAGATGGGCATTTTAGCAATTTTATAAATTTTTAGTCATATATATATATACTGATGTTAGGAATGTTGAGATAATATTAAATTATCCTTATATACATAACATATTTTTATATTATTTACATATCCTTTACAAGGATGCGGTTACGTGTGCAGTTCATGATCTTGCATACCTGCGCGATTTGGTAGCAGACCGCGCTTGTGTTGGTTTTTTTATGAAATGCTATGGGTGCCAGTCGTTCAGAAAGAATTGGCAAACTACTGAACGTTAACTTGCCAAGAGATCACAACAGCAAATAATGCTGGTGCTGACTGCAACGACCTATAAAGGATTTGCAACTAACTTTAACAGGTCCATATGTGTATTTAGAAACAAAAATCTGATATATTCCATCAGAAAATAAAATGTAAATTACGATAACATTGCTGATGTCTTCATCATGCATAGAAACACACAAATCCCAGAGTTGGTGGCTTACTAAACACAAGCTATGCAATGTCTGTTTAAACTTAAACGATGCAGTGCCAAACAAAAAGTAAGTTTAGCCAAACATGTTACACAATCAAATGAACAAGTATTATAATGTAAATTTCTGTTCACTGAAACTTTGCAATTGCGGAAGATACAAAACAAAACAATAAAACATGATGACCCTAGTATGGCAATATATATCGTCCTTCTGTCCAAACGGGAGGTCACATTTGGCGATATATTATCCTACGGCACTGAATCTGTTAATTAATGTTAAGTAAAATTAATCACAATGTGGTGAGTATATTTTGTTTCATTATGATCCTGAATGGGTTGCATTTTTTCATACACAGTGCACAAACACTTGTTTGTGTGAATTGTGTTTTCACTCACTGATGCTTCTCGAAGAAAAATAAGCCCTCTCACCTGCCATTATGTCATCATCATCATCATCACGCAGCAAGTCTTCTGCAGAATGTCGCTCTCATCAGAACCCACCAGAATTATTCTTGATTCTTTGTCAGTTCTCCTACCTGATATTTTTGTGATAAGTGTCTTTAATATCCTGTGTCCACAACCATATTAGTTGACACCTGCCTCATGCATGTTTGTGACGAGTGTCTTTAATATCCTGTGTCCACAATCGTATTAGTTGACACCTGCCTCATGCATGTTTGTGACAGATGTCTCTAATATCCTGTGTCCACAATCGTATTAGTTTACACCTGCCTCTTCTTCCAGAAACATTGCTCCCCAGTTCTTTCCTATCTAAGCTAAACCACAGTGACGTTTAATAGAGTCAAAAGCATTTGTTTCCTTCCCAGACCTAATATTGTTAAAAGCCAGATTTCTTTCATGTTCAGATTTTGTAGAATGTTAGGTTTTCTTCTTCTTGTTTCGTGGTATCCTAAGAATTTTTATGTATTTTAAGTGCAAAGCCTCTTTTCTTCTTTAGTGGCTGTAAGATGGTGTTGGATTCACATCTATGTTGCCACAGGGAAGATGTTTGTTGGTTTGCTGGTGTTTGGCTGAGTTGTTGCTTTATCTGTAGTCATTATCTTTGTTGTTGTTTTTTATTTTAATATTCAGAAAAGGATTTTCAACTTCATTGACTTTTTACAGGTAGAATTAGCTGTTCTAATTACGTTATGAGGAGGCAGAACTGGGACATGTACAAACATGTGTATATGTATATGCTCTTCCCAGAACATAGTTGTGATTAGTATATTAATATAGCCTTGTAAAATAGTGGCTGTCTAAATTATTAGGAAATAAATGGTCTGATGAGCTGACCACCTTTTGTTGTTTTTTTTTAACAAAATAGTATATATGCTGGTCGTTCAGAATGCAAAGACAAAAAAAAACTACTGAACGTAAACTTGCCAAGCGATCACAACAGCAATAAATGCTGGTGTTGATTGTGACATCCTGTAAAGGATATGCAACGTTTAAAAAAAAAAAGGATGAGAACAGGGATTGATGTATTTGTGAGTTCAGTAGCTGAGAAACATCTAATGGCAGTAGAAATATGGTTTCTGGGAAAACCGCAAAGAAACTAAAATCCGTAAGTTGATTAGGGAAATTAAGCTGTAGGCAGTCAAAATGTTTTGGGCATGTTATGAGGAAAAATAACAAAAATTTAGTGAAACTAACAAAATCAATGGGAACAGGGAAAGCCAAAGAAATAAATATGTGAATTGTTTGGCCGCATGACATAATGAGGAGAAGAATACAGACCTGGTCCAAAACTCTGGCAATCATGTGAGATAGGGAACCATGACCATTCATACAAGGCAGCTTCTGTCAAGTGATAATAATGTACTGTTTCATTTTGTACAACTCCTGTAAAGCATTTAAATTTTTTTGTTTTGTTTAAATAGTTGTTATAGAAAGTTTCACTGGTCAGAGAGGTGCAGAATTACACAAACAAATACATAAATGACACAAGATTATTTTGTTAAAAACTAAAAAATATTTATTGACAAAATTATCTTGTGAACATGAAAAGAAAATGTAAATTACAGACAATGGATTACATAGCTCTTGCTATTCCTGATCAATTAAATCTTGTTCTGTCTTCAATGGTTACTGTTCATTAGTTTAGAATTAACTCCAGTTTGACCCGTGTAAACATGCTTGGTTTACAATAGTAATACATTAATACATTTCCCCTTGGCATTAATGCAAAACCCCTGCTCCAGATGGTGTTGATTCAAAAACAAGCCCCATGCAGTGTTTTGGCAATTTGTTATCTATGATAGAAGAGTCCACAACTTGTGAACACAGGCTAAGATCATAAATATAACTCTTTCAGTATTGACTGCAGTTAGTTTATGTTCATTGTAATGTATGTACTAATCTCATAATAGTTTCTTTGATGTTGGTGTTGTTAGGTTTTTAAACCAACAAGTATTACATTACTCTATTCATGATATGAAATGATACACATATTTGTTTGTCTTTACTAAAATGGAATGGTGTCATGTCTTTATCAGTCAAATTATTTCTTTTAATTAGTCTGTTCGTTTTTAAAATAAATTTTTTTTAAAACTATACAAACTGGCCAATATGTAAAATTAAAAGTTTTAATGTATAAGTTTATTGTTCTATATAAATAAAAACAAAATATATTTTACGGTAAGCTTACAGTATGTGTGATACTATGATTTGAATATCAGAGATATGAGAAAATGAAAATTCTGCTGTCTATCAGTTGATTCAATATATCATAACATTTAGATGTTTGCTTAAGCAGTTTAGTTGTGATCTATGAAAGATGTAATCATTAAAAGTGTGTATAGAAAATAATGAGACATATTGTGATGAGAGAAGAAGATTAAAAAAAACTGTGCACCTGCCTGTAGCAGTCAAATGACATCATAAAGATGTACTCTTTCCGTCCTAAATACTGTCTAAGTGACCCTAATCAATTGTACAATATATTGAAGTAATAATGTTTTTGTTGGGAGTTAAAACAAATCAGTTGTGCATGAAATAATGTTTTGTTTGGGAGTTGAAACTAATCAGCTGTACATGAATAATGTTTTATTTGGGAGTTAAAATAATAATATAAATGGGACATAACATTCCGGACAGGTTGAATTTTTTTCTGTCCCAGAAAATTCCAGATGTGCCAGTTCATATGCGATTGTGCTGCTTATGTTTAATCAAGCATATGCTAAAGACACCCAACAATGCCTTTGTTTTCTACACGGTGTACATGTGTTTGGCTCCTGGTGAAAGAACCTATTTGTGATTTTATTGTGTTTTGGCAGCTATGTGACTAAAAAATGTTCAAACATAACATCTCTCTGGGAAGATCAAAATAGAACAATATATCACATATGGAGTAACCAACAAGTTAAGGAGAGTTGCTTGCTAGAAAATGGGTTTTCTTTTTTTTTTCTGAATATAAAGATGTGCCTTGCAAAGGGACATAGATGTTATTGTATCTCCATAGGTCTTGGTCCTTGGTTGATGCCATCATCTTAGACCGTGAAGCACCATTTCTTATGGCCAGTTATCACAATGTTTTCCCAATGTCTTCATCTCATTATATGACCAAAGAACTGTCTCTTCCTTAAAGTTGTGTATGATGTTCTTCTTTTATTAGCCTCTTCCAGCTGATTGTTGTTAATTATACTGACTGTCCAGGGTATTCACAACATTTGTCTCAGAAACCACAGTCCACTGCCCCTAAGCTTTTCCCAGTTTGTTCCTTCACATGCCAAGATTCACTGTGATACAGCAGAACAAGTTCAAAATAATTTTGCTTGTTTGTTACAAGCATGATAAGATTGCAGTTATACCCTTTCTTGTAAGGCTAACCTCACAGAATATTGTTAGTCCTATTTTGTGATTATATGTCATTGTCAAATGATCACATTTTCTTACTGAGTAAACATATATATCTATGTATGTAACGTTAAAAAACAATAAGATAATCGTGGCACTGTAATTCACAAGAGGTACTGGTAGAAAGAAGATCCTAATAATCTGTGGGTTAGCATTACTTTGATACCAGAAGGGGAAGAGTCAACGTTTTGGCCATATAATGGGAAGAATTAGAAAACACTAATAAATAGCAAGATTTAGGGAAACGAAGGAATCATGAAAAGACTAATAAATAGCAAGATTTCGAGAAACGAAGAAATCATGAAAAGACTAATAAATAGCAAGATTTAGAGAAACGAAGGAATCATGAAAAGACTAATAAATAGCAAGCTTTAGGGAAACGAAGGAATCAAGAAAAGACTAATATAATAAATAGCAAGATTTAGGGAAACGAAGGAATCATGAAAATACTAATAAATAGCAAGATTTAGGGAAACGAAGGAATCATGAAAAGACTAATAAATAGCAAGCTTTAGGGAAACGAAGGAATCAAGAAAAGACTAATAAATAGCAAGATTTAGGGAAACAAAGGAATCAAGAAAAAATTATGGGCAGAGCTGCATCATGGTGTGGAAAGATATGAAATAATGCAAACTACCAGAAATGCGTTATGGAGACGCATGATTGCCTATGTCAGTTGTCAAGGCATTATTGATGATCCTAATAATAATGTGTATAAGCTTATATAAGTATCCACAAGTAAACAGTTCTAAAATCAAATACATTTAAATTTGTATGTATTAATATATGTTATTTATTGGTGCAGAGTTTGATAAATCTGTGTGAATCATTTGAAGCCTGACAGTTTCAGGAATCTCAGTTGATATGCTTCTGCAGGTTTACAGTTTCACTTTCACAAATTTAGAATCGTCTGTCTGGTCATACAGGTGATTTGGAAACAGGAGAGCTGGTTTTCCAAAAGGCATGGCTGAGTCCTGGTAGTTGGTTAAAAACAATAAATAGGCAAAATAAGTACTGGCCAAATCGCTTGTTCCTGCATGTTATAATTTTCGGCCATTGACTACGACTTTGAAAGCTGTGACCATCAGACATGGTATGCTCACTAGCCTTTTTTGTTACAAGTTATAATTGTAAAATGTAACTAACATGGTCAGTATAACTGATAGACTATGCAGCATTATTACAAATTGTATAAATCATGGCCAAATTAATTTGATGGAATTTTGTAACATTATTTACAAAGTGTAAATATCCACCAAAACAACAGCCTACTTATATTCACAAGCTGTAATTTCTGTGTCAAAATGTTGTTTTACCAGCTGTGATAAGCACAGTGGCAAGCAGGCATGCCTGCAGGCCTAGTAGTCATGTGTTCAAATTCACTTTGAAATGGGCATTATTTTATATATATATATTATATATATAAAACACAGTGACTTGGGTTGCCAGATCTACCCGGCCTAGAATGTGTACTAAAATATTTCCTGGCAAGTAAAAGTGGCTGGAGTGATGATAGTGACCACATCACCCATCAAGTGCCCATTGGTCTAAACATATGCATCATGGAATGGAAAGTGGTCTTTACTTTATTCATATACAAGATTTTGAACTGCAAATCGTATATCTCGGATGTTTTTTAAACATTCTACATCTAAGATTTTTTTTAAACATTCTAACTCATATAATCTAAGATTTATTGAAAGCATTTAAAATCATACATCTAAGATTTTTTTTAATACAAGCTAAACAAAAATGCTAAACTAAAATCAGTTCATTGACAGTTTAATATCTTTAAGCATATCTAAGCAGAATTCACTAAATGTTTTATGATTTAATTTCACTAAATATTTCATAGTTTAAATTTGCTAAACGTTTTATAATATAACAAGTTCACTAACAATTCTTTTGTAAAAGGACATACCTTTTAGCACAGAAAAAAATTAACTGATGGTATCTGTTTTTGCAAGCAAGATATATTCACAGATAAAGTCAAAGTAAATTCACTAATGTGTTTTTGTAAGCTATAACTTGCAAAATAGACCTGGAATAATTCCTACTTTTATCATCGAATAAGTTCACTATTTTCAGTGACATAAAATGTTTACATCTCTTAACAAAGGTAGTCATTTCAGATACTACTTTCTCCTGGGTGTGAGTTATCTATTGTTATTTTATTACACACACAAAACACTAACAATTACATAAAAACAGCATAAAAATAAAGTGAAGTGTAACAGCATTCTCTCTATGCATCTTTCTGTCCTGTTAGTATCTAGATGTCTTGTTCTGCCTTCAGTAAAGCTGTAGTGTTAAAGTCTCACTTTCATGCTGTTTTCATCATCATCGTAAACCTGGTTGTACACAGGCATTGGGCTGTTGCTGGGTAGTAGTTTGCTATCCTGGTAGGTGTAAACATGCAAATGAAGAAGCAAAAATAATAATGGGTGCATGGTGAAATTTCAAGCAAACTAAAATGTCATAATGGTCCATTCTGCTGTATTACATGGTGCTTTAGGTGACAAGGAATAAACATAGTGAATTAACTTACTTATGTAATACTTATTGGGATAATGTGCTTCTTATGTAATACTTTGTGGGATAATATGCTTACTTATGTACAACTTCCTGGGATGTATTAATTATGTAATACCTTTTTTTATATAATGTGCTAATTATGTAATACTTTTTGGGATAATGTGTTAATCATGTAATACTTTTTGGGATAATGTGCTAACTTTCAAGAATTCCGTGCCGATTAATCTATGTGGGTCTAGCACCATATGCCTTAAGGCATGAAAAATGGGTCTTTTACTGACTGTTACGATGATGGACCCGAGGAGAATGTTGCGTGGAAAGTGATGAACTTATGTAATAATGGTACTGTTTTGGATAATACCCTATGTATGTAATACTGATACAGTTCAAAATAATGCCCTAATGTATGTAATACTGATACAATTCAAAATAATGCCCTAATTAGTATGTAATACTGATACAGTTCAAAATAATCCCGTAATGTATGTAATACTGATACAGTTTAAATTATTACTTCCCTAATGTATGTAATACTGATAGTTTAAAATAATGCCCTAATGTATGTAATACTGATAGTTTAAAATAATTCCCTAATGTATGTAATACTGATACATTTTAAAATAATGCCCTTTAGTATGTAATACTGATACAGGTTTAAAAATAATGCCCTACTTTAATGTAATACTAATCCATTTTGAGATAGAGCACAGACTTGTGTAAAACTGATACACTTTGGGATAATGGCCTAAAATATCCAATAATTATGCAGTTTGGGGTTTGGCAAACCGCACCACCAGCCTCACAAAAATGAGTACCAGATGATTTTCAGAACTTTCTAGAAGGGGAATATGCAAGGGCCCATCACCCCTCAGCTTGCAATGGGATTTTTTTTTTTTTATGCTGCATATACCTTACAGGATGTTGCAGTCAACACCAGCATTTTTTAGCTGCTGTTGATGTACTAGGCAAGTTTTTACGTTCAGTAGTTTGCCATTGCTTTCTGAACGACCGGCTCCCATACAAACGCATTATAACACAATGTGACACGGTCTGTGCTGCACAAATTGGTCGCAGCTGTGTTTCGAATGCCTGGTAAGCGGCTCACGAACCACATTCGCAAGCCTTTGGCCACGGGGGCGGTCAATGGTATGACAATAAAATCCTTAGGCGCACAACAAAGCTTAATGTAGGCTTCTAGGTCTAATGCAAATGAATACATGAAAGTGCATTCTCAGTTCAATTCAACTCAGTCCAGTGCATAATTATTTATAGATTTGCATTCACTTTTAGTTTTGTGACTTAATTTACATCAGCACTGGGGAGTTGGCGCAGCAATGTGGTCAAGTCACCCGCACCATATTCTGAAGGTCGCAGGTTTGTTTTCAGACTCAGCCATTTGGTTCATGGGTGCTGTTGTTTCTGAGACTCCTAGGGGTTGTTACTGGAGCTACAGAGTTTGCACTTTGTCAGGCCTTTCGACAGGCCACTCTGCGGACAGAGGCAAGCCATGTGGGATAGAGCCTGGTGCAATGAAGTTGATCTTTTTTTCTTTTTTTTTTGCTTGCTCACTTTGAACCCATACACACTTCTAGTAGCACTGGACTGAATTGTGCGTGTGGATTAGCTGACCCTATTACCATTTTAAACACCAACGTATAAGTCAGCATGGCCGAATAGATAAGAGCGCTCATTCTTTAACATTTGTTGTGCTGATTCCAAGGTAACAGGTTCAACCCCTACACCAGACAGTTGGACTAAAATGTTGACTTCTCATCCTTGACTTGGGGATGTAAATTACAAGTACTTGTGAAGTCGTAGTAGGTTCGCCTGATGGCGTGGGACACTGGCAACAGGAAAACTAATCCACACAAAAATATCAGTCCAGTGTAATAGAAGCATGTGTATGGACTATGCTTGAGTTCCAAGCGAGTGAGCGCCCCAAAGATAACAGGAACATTGTGTGGTTACATTGAGACTTTTCTCCCTTTAGAAAAGTGTATCTATTTCAAATGGGTTTCAAATCCCTGAGATTTAGAGCTTTACACTTCAACATTGGCAAGTGAACTACATACAGGCAGGATGGGCTCAGAATTGTGTAAACATTGGCAAGTGAACTACATACAGACAGGTTGGGCTTAGAATTGTGTAAACATTGGCAAGTGAACTACATACAGGCAGGATGGGCTCAGAATTGTGTAAACATTGGCAAGTGAACTACACACAGACAGGATGGGCTCAGAATTGTGTAAACATTGGCAAGTGAACCGCATACAGACAGGAAGGGCTCAGAATTGTGTAAACATTGGCAAGTGAACCACATACAGACAGGTTGGGCTGAGAATTGTGTAAACATTGGCAAGTGAACTACATACAGACAGGATGGGCTCAGAATTGTGTAAACATTGGCAAGTGAACTACATACAGACAGGATGGGCTCAGCATTGTGTAAACATTTTCAAGTGAACTACATATAGACAGGATGGGCTCAGCATTGTGTAAACATTGGCAAGTGAACTACATACAGACAGGTTGGGCTCAGAATTGTGTAAACATTGGCAAGTGAACTACATACAGACAGGTTGGGCTTAGAATTGTGTAAACATTGGCAAGTGAACTACATACAGACTGGATGGGCTCAGAATTGTGTAAACACAGAATGTGCTTAGGTTAAACAAAGTCATTTTAAAAAGTTAGTTACATGTCCTTTACAGGGTTTTGCAGTCAACACCGGCATTGTTTGACTGTTTGCGATTTCTTGTTAATAATTTTACATTCAGTAGTTTGCCATTCTTTTCTGAACGACTGACACTCATACTATTTTATGAAAATCAGCGCACAGTGGTCTGCTTCCAAAGTGCCTGTGCCTGTGTTTTGAATGTGAGATTATGAACTGCGTTTGTAACTCCTTGGCAGCAAAACAGTAAAAATATGCATTAGTATGACATAATTCAAAACCTGTTGGTAGTAATTCTATGAAAAGAAGAAAACTAACTATTGGTTGGTTTTACTCTTTAAAGATAGATTAAGACTGTAATATGCTACAATAACAATCAGGACGCAGCAGCTAAAACACTCAGAACAAGCAGAAAATAAACTGAGTGATTTGAATAGAAAGATAAACGGAGATGCCAGCTGTTACCTCATGATATATAATAGAAAGGATGAAGCAGATGCCAGCTGTGAACTGATGATGTACAAGAGAAAGATAAAAGTAGATGCTTTCTGTGAACTCATGATGCACAATAGAAGATACTTAGAATTCCACCCTGACACTTGTTTCAGCAAACAATACTCTTTAGACTAGATGTGTTTTCTTGTCTAATTCTAAAGTAAAAATGTAAGAGTTTTAATTTACAATGTAATGTAAGTTAGTCATAACATCTGATGGGAGATGTATTAGTACAAGAATCACCATGGCGAAGGTAGCATTTTGCAAGATGGAAAACATACTAATGAAAAGATGTCAATTGCAATGAGAAAAAGAGTTTAGGTGCTATATAGAACCTATGCTTTTGTATGGATGGAAGCGTGGACAATGAGCAAACAGGCTGAAAAACATTTGATGGCTGTGGAAATGTGGTTTCTGAGGAAAATGCAAAGAATACCATTGACAGACAGAAAAACCAAGGACCAAGTCCTACAAGAAACAAATGAAAATCATAAACTGATTAGAGAGACATAGTCAAAAATTTTTTGGTCACGTCATGAGCAGAAATAAATTTGAGAACTTGGTGACAACTGGCAAGATCGAGGGGAAGAGAGAAGTAAATACCTGGATGGCTTGGCCATATGGCATGGTCGATACAAGAACACTGAGCTGTTCTATGACTCTTGTGATCGATTGAGATGGTGAAACATGACCGCCCACACTTATTGGCATGGCACATGATGATGATGATGAATGTCAGTAACAATTAAATGACCCTTGTGCACGCCTTGAGGCAGATTAGGTATATGGTACTGGCCCCATATTTTATAGACCAATGATCACTGGATGGGTGAAGTGGTCAGTATCAGGCTAGCTGTTTTCTTTCCCGGACATTTCCAGTACCTTCTTCTTCTTTCCTTCACTATTTCTAGTACCTTCTTCTTCTTTCCTTCACTATTTCCAGTACCTTCTTTCCTTCACTATTTCCAGTACCTTCTCCTTCTTTCCTTCACTATTTCCAGTACCTTCTTTCCTTCACTATTTCCAGTACCTTCTTCTTCTTTCCTTCACTATTTCCAGTACCTTCTTTCCTTCACTATTTCCAGTACCTTCTTTCCTTCACTATTTCCAGTACTTATTGTAGACTGGATTAACCTGGAAGGTCATGTCAGTTTTAAAAATCTGTGTCAATGGGGAGATGAACATATTGCCACTGGGCCAGCAGACAGGCAATACGCTACGGCTGGTCACATTTATTTTAGTGCATACACATTTGTGTGACGATTCCCCCATTATTTACAATCTGAAAATGCCCGGTATAGTGTTGCAAAAAGCCAAAAGCAGCAGGTGTGAAATAAAACAGTGTACTTATACTACTCATCTACAAGTAAATAAATACTGTTGTGTTCAACAAACTGAAAATTCAGCAATTTATATATAGTAAACCATGATTGCAATGAATAAAAACTAGTGAATCAACACAGACTGAAAATTCAGCAATTTATATATAGTAAACCATGATTGCAATGAATAAAAACTAGTGAATCAACAGTGTACACATCTACAAGTAAACAAATACTTGTGTGTTCAACAAGCTTAAAATTCTGCAACATGTATATTGTATATGTTAAATCATGATTGCAATAAATAAAAAAAAAACTAGTGAATCAATAGTCTACACAGATAGCTTTAGCATGCAGGGGAAGAGAAAACAAACTTGGGTACTGCGAATTGTAGCTCTTATAATTTTTCCAAGTGGCTATTTTTAAATAAGATATTAATGACTAAACCTTGAAAACTGCTAAATGAGAGTACCATGTTCTATTCATATTGCCAATTCATTGATTTTAGGGTTAACAGTGGAAGATTAACAAAACAGTAAAAGACATTTTTTAAGTCGAACAATTAAAAGTGAAATTTATACAAGAAAAATAGGCCTGTCTTGTAGAACAAGTAGACACCACACAGATCATAACAGAGTGAGACACCAGTTTTAGTTCTCTGCAACTCACAAAATGACAGATAAATATTTGCTAGTCCTCTGCAACTCACAAAATGACAGATACATATTTGCTGCAGTCATGCCCAGTGTATAGTGGACATAAAAAGCTTTTAATGCCTACATAGCCCTATACAGATACATCAACAACCTTCACTTAAATACTGGTTTCTGTGAATGATTCATGGGACATTGAAGGTGTCTAAAGAATAAGAAAATAGCCAGATACCTGAAGGTGTATGAAGACAAAGAAAACGATAGCCAGTGTGACAATTCTTTTTCTTGTGTTTCTTGTAAATTTCTTTAATTAGTAAATTATTAAGCTTTCGTTTTTCCCATACAGAATGCAGCAATATATAATGGGATCAGTTTTATTCCCTAACATGTATGCATTATTCCCCCTTCCCCCCCCCCCTTTTTTTTTTAAAGTAGGGAAATATGCTTAAAGACAAATACAAATAAATAAAAAGCTACAACATCAAAGGTCTCAGAACTTACGTGTACTCTGACATGTTCAAATGAATCATCCAACGCCTTTTTATGCTCCCTTCGCTTGTAGCATAAACACTGAAGACGGAAAGAAGTAATGAAATATGTCTTCCTGGCAGTTTATATATAGTAAACCATGATTGCAATGAATAAAAACTAGTGAATCAACTATGAATCAATGTGTAGCATAAACACTGAAGACGGAAAGAAGTAATGAAATATGTCTTCCTGGCAGTGAGAATTAATCAAACTGTCTTACAAGGCAACATTTTATAAATACTGATTTTTATACAATAAATATATTCTCAGAACTTTTTAAAGCTATGCTGTGTAACTTATTATAAACAGATTAAAGTTCAGTGAATGGACATTGCAGATCTGTTTATGAATATTTTATGCTCTCTCTCTCTCTCTCTCTCTCTCTCTCTCTCTCTCTGTATGTTTTTTTTTTTTTTATAAATACTGATTTGTATACAATAAATATACAATAAATACATTCTCAAATTTTTGACGCTATGCTGTGTAACTTATTATAAACAGATTAAAGTTCAATGAATAGACATTGCAGATTTGTGAATATTTTATGTTTTGTTTTTTGCTTCTGACAAAACAATATTTCTCTGTGTGGCCGAACTCTAAGGACATTGATAATGTTGATTCGATCCATTGGTTGATTCTCCGATATTGTAGTAGCTAGCCTATTCCCTCTTTCATTGCTAATAATGCTTGTATGCCCTCAGATAAGATAAATGTAACTTTATTATTTCTCAATAGCTCGAGTCTGAAGCCTATCTCAACTTTCTGGATCACACCCAAGAAATCACTAAGCATCCTTCAGTCAGTGGGCTTAATTATAAGATATCCACGCCAAAGTAAAGTAATGTCAGCTGAAGAATAGTGACATACATATTACCACAGAATACAGTAAGTAGTAAGCAGATGAGCAGGAAGAAGCATGGGCAAGGCCGATATTGTCAATGCATTATGGATTCAACTGGTCAATAGTGTGAAGTCTCTGACGCTAGATTGATTACACCTGGAAGTGACGCATGGCCAAACACATCAATGCCGTTCTTGAGGGCGAGAGGGGAGATATTATAACCAACACCTCATAGGAACAATGAGTATGTATACTTTGTGATGCCTGCTACATCGAAGGACTGAGCACATAAGGGAATATGCAGAGATTTTGATCAAGATAGCATAAATACAGGGTGTATTTTTAATGACTGTGCAGTGTTTGAAAATATTGCTGGTCAAAGTTTTGTATTCGCCCTCTATAAAGTTCATACAACATAATAGCTAAATACAAAACTTGGACCAGCAATATTTTCAAACACTGCACAGTCATTAAAAATACACCCTGTACAAGAGTAAGCATTTGAAAAGTGAATTTAGCTATCATGTTTTCCTGCTTTGCTATGCTATTACTAAGATCTAGGTTAACAGACCGCCATGCGTTGGTTTTTTATGAAATTGTATGGGTGCTGGTCATTCAGAAAGCAATAGAAAACTACTGAACGTAAACTTACCAAGAGATCATAACAGCATAAAATGCTGGTGTAAACTGTGACATCCTGTAAAAGGATATGCAACTAACAAAGATAGGGGAACATCCCATTACACTGAGCCAAACAGCTATGATTTACCAAATTAAATTACTGCTTAATTACTACTGAAGCAATTTCAATCAATTTACTTACAAATGTGATAATGCAAATGATAAGTAAGCCCACAGCACCACAGACAACTCCAATGATTATTTTTTCAGTGGTGTCCAGACTGTCTCCGTCGTCATGCGTATGCGTCTGCTGACCCTCGTTCTCTGCTGCCAGCTGAGACTTAGTTTTGAACTCTTGAGTGATATTTGACAAGACAATATATTGACTGTTGATGGTCAAATCCAGTTCTCCGTTTCTAGCCTGTTGGATACAGTTAGAAACACACATAAGGATGACATGCATAATATAAGGTTGCAAAATGAAGAGAATGAAGGAGCATATATGAATACCACATATACAATTTTAAAACTAACATTTCATCCAAAAGCTTACTTAATCGGCTTTGTGGTGAAAGGTTTATGAATGCAATTGTAATCCTGCATACTGCATTCAAAACACAGCTGTGGGTGATTTGGAAGTAGACCACGTTGTATTGGTTTTTATACAATAGTATGAGTGCTTTCATTCAGAAAGCAATGGCAAACTACTGAATGTAAACTTGCCCAAGAGTCAATCAATCATGTGCTGTGCCGGAAAGCGTGGGCGGTCATGACTCGCCATTTCACTCGATCACCAGAGTCATGGATCAGCTCAGTGTTCCTGTCTCGACCATGCCATGTGGCCAAGCCATACAGGTATTTACCTCTCGGTCTTCCTCTTGGTCTGTTCCCTTCTATCTTGCCAGTTCTCCAATCCATTTCTTCTCATAACATGTCCAAAAATTTTGACTGTCTACGTCTAATTTCTCTAATCAATTTACGATTTTCATTTGTCTCCTGTAGTACATGGTCATTGGTTTTTCTGTCTGTCCATGGTATTCTTTGCATTTTCCTCAGAAACTACATTTCTGGAGCCATCAGATGTTTTTCAGCTTGACTGCACATTGTCCAAGTTTCACATCCATACAAAAGAACAGGCTTAATGTAGCATCTCAACACTCTTTTTCTCGTTTCAATTGACATCTTTTTATTGGTCAGTATGTTTCTCATCTTGCTAAAGGCTACTTTTGCCATGGCGATTCTTGTTCTAATCTCTATAAGGCATCTCCCATCAGATGTTATGACTGTTCCGAGATAATTGTACCGATATATTATCTAGAATCGCACTGGCATCTGGTGCCTTCAATAAACTGTCAAACATCTGGAAGTCAAAGACACTCAGCAAACATACGAAACTTAAAATCTTCAACTCTTGTGTGATTCCAGTGCTAACGTATGGATGTGAGAGTTGGAAATCAACAGTAGCTTTAGACAAAAAATTAGACAATTTTGAGAACAAAAGAAGAATTCTAAACCTCCACTGGACAGATTTCAGAACCAATACGCAAATAAGACAAGAGACTAAACAAGATATTGTATCAAATTTTATAAGAAAACGCCGTTGGAACTACATCGGCCATGTACTCAGAATGGACAAGACAAGACTCCCCAACCAAGCTCTCTTATAGTCACCAGTAGGGAAAAGAAAACGGGGAAGACCAAGAGAGACTGCATCAGAGAAGGCTCATTCAACGGCCAAGTGAACATCCAGGATCTACAACGGGTAGCAGCGAACCGCCGGACATGCAGAGCCATGACTTCTGCCCTATGCGCCGCCTTAGGCTCAAGAGGAAAGACTAACTAACTAACTAATAAGGTTCTCAGTGAAGATCCACTGGGTATCCGTATCAGAGGGAAGAATTTTGAGATGGTGTTGATCTTCTTGGAAACAGCTAAGTTGTTGGAATGAAAGGAATGTTTGGGACGGGATTTAGTTAGAAATGCCTTTATCCGGGTGATGGATGATATTTATTGAAAGCTTCTTTGAGAATTGGTTTAGAATAAAGACAGGCACACAAGAAATCCAGGACGAAGAAGTTGAGAGTAAAGTATTACATCTTCACAAGAGAGTGGGAGGGAGAGCATATAAGAAAGATAACTATGAGAATCTTTAGACTTATAGAAGGCTGTAGTGGTTAGGGCAGGAAATCTGACGCTGACTTTGACATTCAAGAAATTCACAGAAGTTGTAGAGATCTGGGAAGTGAATTTGACAGTTGGATTGAAGCTATGGATGAAATGGTCAAGTTCATCTTTGGACATTTCAGTGATTCTTACATCATCATCTATGCACCTCCTGTACACCTCAGGAAATTTATGTCAGTTAATCTGTTGGTGTTAGAGGTGACTCATAAAGAGACACACATGACTGTACCTCTATGATACCTATAGCAACAACACCAATCTGGTCAAAGTATACAACTTGATTATTTTCAAAGTGTGAAAAACATTTTATAGTATTTTCCCCCCACTAGTTTTTTTTTTTTTTACTGTCCAATTAATTTTTAGTTTCAATTCTACATACAGGAGTTTGCTACAAAGTATATTCACCATTGAGTCCATCTTCTTTGATACCATTGCCAAATCTTTGTTATTTGAGGATTCATTGTCTTCAAAAGTCATATCAACCTTGATACTCCCTTCATATGGGTCACCCGTGTTCTTAATTATCATTGGATCAATTCCTGCATCTGTCAGCCTTTTCACGAGCATTCTAGAGATGTGGAAAATTGCAAATTTAGAAGTTATGGAACAGTTTAAAAAAAAAAAAAAATAATATCTTGGATAATACAAGAAACAAATGTGTTATTAAAATGGTGTGACATGGGCAGACAACCTTTCACCCCCCCCCCTCCCCACCCTTACAATCATCTTCCATGCCATACTGACCCACTCATCAAGCATTTGCACATTCTGTCTCTAACACACTCAGTCTTGCCAGTTGGCACAAGATTTGTAAGCATGATCTGAAAGGTTGAGGCTTGTTCTGTATGTAGACAGTGGATTGAATCATTGTGGAGGTCTGTTGTCCATAGAATCATCTTCATCTTCATCCAGGAGTTGTTGGCTCTGCATCCCTTGCAGATGGCCAGGCCATGGATCATATTGATGTTATTAATGTCCTTACAGAGACGTTGAGAGCTGAAGACTTTGACGCTAGTGAATCCACATCGTTGTCCAAAATGAGAGACTCAGGAGTAAGAATTGGCACGGCCAGGCATGAGAGGCACATGGGGAGAATGAGGAACATTATTAATCAACACAGAATTGGCACTATTAGCCACCGGACGCTGATGCAAAGTGGGGGGGGGGGAAGAGGATCTGAGCGCCTATGGACTTGTCTGGAATGCAAGGATGATACCACAACAGATAAGTTAACACATGTTCTGTAATTCCTCTTGCCTCCTATGACCTGAAGTGATAACTGTCTTATCCTTGTGTAGGTGATAATCTTTTGTTATTTTTAATTTGCCTCCTGCAGCACTTGATAATTGGTCTTCTTAGCTATCTATTTGATTCTCAATGTTCTTCACAAGTGCATGACTCAATGACTACTTCTCTCTTTCTTATCGTGTTTGTCCACAGCCTCCAATTACATATGAATGCAAGAATTTCTGACAGAGATGTTTCTCCATCTCATGATGCCATCATCTCTCTAGGTCTTCCCCCAATTCTCTCCCCCAGCAATTTTCCTGTTGTCGGAACATTTCCTAGTTTATCCTGTGTGCAAGGAATGTGGATATTTATGGCCAATAGTTAACATTGTGTGACTATTTTTCTCATTTGCATAAATAAGGGTTCTGTTGTTGTACAGAATGAATGCAGCTTTGCTTGAGCAATAACCTCATGGTTATCTCTGTGTCTGTTTTTCCATCTGTTGTTTTCACTGACCCTAGATTGTTCATCACATTATTGTGTGCCCTGCCAGCTGGCATAGGCTTTCATGTATCTCCATTGATCTCGGTCTTTGGTGTTCTGGATAAACTCTGCTGATGACATTTCTCTATGCCACCGTCCCAGTCAATCTGACATCATTTCTCTTTGTCTGCCTCTGCTCCTTTTCCAGTTGATCTTTCCAGTTGTCATGATATTCTCCAATGTTTCTCTTCTCATCACACGACCAAATAGTGATGTTTGTCTCTTTCTTATTGGTGTATATATATAGTTCTAGTTTCATTAGCTGCTTTCAGACAATCATTGTTAGTCAACTCTGACAGTCCAAGAAATTTGCAGAGTGGAAACGACATCTATGTTGCTCAGGAACCACATCTATGTTGCTTCCAAGTTCTTCCCAACTAGATGGTTATATCTCTCAAATTATTGTAGGATTGTTGCTATACTTTTCCACTGATATTAATAAGCGGTGGACTGTTGTATTGCCATTCTGGCAGTGGCCTTATGCCTGTGTGTGCTGTTGGTTTATCGTGACTGCTGTCTGTTCCACTTTTCACATGGA
>OY992884.1:73760631-73825631 GCA_963921405.1 Cepaea hortensis | reverse complement strand
TCTTCAGACTTATCACTAAAGTCAAACAAATTTTGTACCTAAAATCCAAAATGGCGGCCGTGCCCTTGAATGTCATTGAGTAGGGTTAGTGTGAGCGTGAAAGTTGTTGATTGTGGTAACGACTAACAATAATACTTGACAACATACAAACCTTTACAGACTTTAGTGACATTACACACACCATACATTTACAAACGTTCTAATTTCGTTTAGTTTAAAAAGTACAGGTTGTTTGTGTCAACTTTACCTGAGTCTTGTGAACTTCAAAAATATTTTGTGCGTCAACCCGAAAGACGTTCCAGGGTGATTTCGAGCACCACTGAACAGCACATTGCCCAAGGATTACTTGAGTATAAAATTTTTTTCATTCCTCTTTATACTTTCGTTAGTCTGGCTTTAAACATCAACTGTGCTAGAAATATTTGTAACTTACTAACATCATAAGTAATTTTGTTTATATTTATTCCATCATACTTATTGTTCATCATGTCTTCTTTAAACGATTTCATTGAAATGGGTTTAAAAATGAATATGTCTGGTGAGGGCTTGAGAACATGGAGTGAAAGTAAATATGCAGAATATCTTTTGAAGCAAGAGCAAATTAGTGAGAGGGATGAGAGAGCGGCCGAAAGGGCGTTAAAGCTTCAACAGGCACAAGCAGAAGCTGCTCTAAAGCAATCAGAAGCTGCTCTGAAAAGTGCTCTGAAAAGTAAAGAGGCAGACTCTGAAGCTGCTCTAAAGCAATCAGAAGCTGCTCTGAAAAGTAAAGAGGCAGACTCAGAAGCTGCTTTAAAGCTGCAACAGAAACAAGCAGAAGCTGCTCTGAAAAGTAAAGAGGCAGAATGAGAAGCTGCTTTAAAGCTTCAGCAGGCACAATCAGAAGCTGCTCTAAGCTTCAACAAGCACAATCAGAAGCTGCTTTTAAACAGTCAGAAGCTGCAGTGAGGCAAGCTGAGATCTTAGCCCAAAGTAAGAGAGAAGAGCAAGAAACACAACTGAAAATTGAACAGCTGAAAGCTGAATCTTCTAAAGATAAAGTTAATAGAGAAACAGACAAAGATCAACCTCATAAAAAGTACCAAGGTCTGATCAGAAGTTACAACACAGGTGATTGCATAGCAGCATTTACCCAAAATTTTGAATTTGTTATGGATCATTACAAAATTCCAAAACCTGAATGGGGGATAGTATATGTAAGAAGTCTTTCTGGGGAACCTCTTAAAGTCATAGAGTCGATCCCAAATGACCTGAAAGAAGATTATCTGTACATTAAAGCGAAAATTATGCCACATTTTTTGCTAGATGAATCAGGTTATAGAGAACAGTTTAGAAAGTTGTCTCCTAAGCCAACACACACGTTCTCTGATTACATCTCAGAAATTCAAAATATTTTTTCTAAATGGCTGCCAGCAGCCAAAGTAAATGGAAGTTATGACAAATTAGTTGATCTTATGTTGAGAGATAAGATTATCGCATCTCTCCCACCCCCCTTTTCTAAATTTTTGTTGGAATGTCAGTGTGAAAGCGTTCAACAGATCGAAAGTCGTGGCTCTGGTTATTTTGCAGCCAATAAGCAATGTTTCTCTAGTAGTCTGACCAGCACAGACTTTGTCGCAGCAGCTACATATGGCAAATATCAGGCAGGGTCGAATACCAAACAAAGACCTTATAAACAAGCTGCAGAGAAATTATATCAGTGCAAATATTGCGATTGTTCACACAATGAGAATGAGATGTGCGACAAACATCCTGGGTACACTGCTTACTTGCATAATTACATTTCTAAGCAAGATAAAGAAAGAAAGAACTACAGAAAAGTTACCAAATGTTATCTTTGTAAAGCTTATGGCCACTGGCGGAAAGATTGTAGAGGCAAGTCAATGACCAGAAAGGCTAATGCAGCCATGTTTGACAGTTCTTCTTCAGAAGTTGAAAGTGTACAAGATCAACCAGTAAACTCAGCACATTCCATTGAGGTGTTCCATCATGAAAAATGTACCATTTGTGATCAATTTCATGAGGATGGCGTGTTAACATGCGGCCATTCTATACCTGTTACCAGTGAGGAGGCCAATTCTGTAGTAAACTCCAAAGGTAAACTAAACATCCACCAGGGGTATGTTAATGGTAGAGCTGCCACAGTTTTACGTGATAGCGGCAATACTCTCATTGGTGTAAAGAGAGATTACATTTTACCATCACAATATAGTGGTAAATATGTCACATGCAGGACGTTCTGAGGGAACATAGAGAAATATCCACTTGCATGGGCATATATAAATACACCATTCCTTACAGGAAAGGTTAAATGCGCAGCATTAACCAATCCTTGCTGCGATGTTATCATTGGAAACCTTCCTGAAGTGAATGACATGCCACATGACAGTATTACATCAACTGTCAGTTGTAATATTGATACTACCATTTCACCTTCATCACCAATCATCATTCATGATGTATTACCACCTGTAAATGAATGTACAAATACCAACCTGGCTACGCCAGAACATACATGTAATTGTGTGAATGTAACATCAATGTGTGATGAGAATGATCGTTGTAATGTAGTAAATGTAGTAACTAGATCTACTGCACAGATGCAAGATCGAATCGATCAGACAGAGGCTTTACAACGAGTAAGTCCAGTTGTAACATCTCCTGATACAACTAGGGAGACGTTTATAACATCTCAAAAAGCCGATCGATCTCTGCAAAAGTATTTTAAACTTGTAGGCCAAAAACCAAGAGTAGCAAAGAATGCTCAATGGTACTTTGCTCTCAAGAACGGAATTCTAACACGGTACTACACCAAAGGTTCCAGCACTATCGAACAAACAGTGCTACCGTTAGAAAACCGCAAGCAAGCATTGAATCTAGCTCATGACATACCCTTTGCAGGACACATGGCGTATGCTAAAACTAGAGCAAGGTTACTGACTCAATTTTATTGGCCAAAGTTTTGCAACGATACCAAACAGTATTGCAAATCGTGTGACATCTGCCAAAAGCTTGTCAAAAAGGGTAAACACCCACAAGCTGAATTGCAAGTTACTGATTTGACTAGTAGACCGTTTGAAAAGATCTCGGTCGATATAGTTGGTCCTCTGAACCATGTAACATCTAAAGGTAATAGGTACATTGTAACACTCATTAATCTATGTACTCGATGGGCAGAAGCGATTCCATTGAAGAACATAACTTCCAAAGACATCATGGAAGTGTTCTTTCATATTTTTGCGAGGGTAGGATTCCCTGATACCATCCTTTCAGATCGGGGTAGCCAGTTTATTTCCTCAGCTACACAAGCCTTTACCAAAATGTTGGGTGTTAAACAATGCTTCAACAGTCCATACCACCCACATTCGACCGGTATAGTGGAAAAGATTAATGGCGATATGAAACATATGCTCTCTAAGGTAACCCAAGAACATCCTGAAGATTGGGATACTTATCTGCCTGCAATTTTGTTTGCATATAGGGAAGTGCCCCATTCCAGCACTGGGGTTTCACCATTCGAAATGTTATATGGTGCACAACCACGCGGCCCATTATCTCTGTATGAATCTATGTTGACTGAAAGTACTACTTTGCCTATACCCATTTCACAATATGAACATGTAACATCATTGCGTGATAGAATTATGAAATCATGTATTTTGGCTAAAGAAGCTCTTCAAAAATCAGGAGCTATTTACCGACAATATGCTAACAGAGGAAATAGAACTATAACACTGACGCCAGGACAGGACGTTCTTCTTCTTTTGCCAAGTGATAGACATCTCCTAACTGACTCATGGCAAGGACCGTTCAAAGTACTACGACAAATTTCGACGGTAGACTACGAAATTGCAGTTAGGGACAAACATAAAATTTTCCATATTAACATGCTCAAACCATATCATCACAGGCAAGACGACCAAGTAGAGACTGCAGCAAGTACCTCCATAGTGGACCAGACGGACGACAACGACACTGACGAGATACCAACACCAGTTCTTGACACGACGACCAACTTACAGGACATTAAGGTAAATCCTAAACTAACGCAGACACAGACTGACAGTTGCAGACAACTGATACAAGAATACAGGACGATCTTTTCTGACAGCCCAGGACAGACAGATTTAGTGCAACACCAAATCATCTTGACATCTGACGTTCCTATTAAGTGTAGACCGTATTCCATCCCTATACACTATAAAGAAAAACTTCATCAAGAAATCATTGATTTAGAAGCAAATCATATCATTCGACGGTCACAATCTCATGTCTGTTCACCAATAGTTTTAGTACGCAAAAAGGACAACACTATTAGACTTTGTGTGGACTATCGTAAACTTAACAGCATTACACAGTTGGATTTAGAACCGATGAGCAACTGTGAAGACATCTTGAATGAACTATCTGACTCACGTTATTTCACCAAACTTGACATGACAAAAGGCTACTGGCAGATAGCTGTACATCCTGATAGTATACATCTGACTGCATTTGCCACACCGTGGGGTTTATACGAATGGTGTAAACTACCTTTCGGTTTAGTCATTGCACCAGCTACCTTTGTCAGAATGACAAGAATTCTTTTGACAGACATTGCTAACATCATTTGGTACATGGACGACATTTGCATACACACAAAGGACATGACAGAGCACATAACTGCACTACAGCAGACATTTGACAGGATTAGACAGCATGGACTGACTGTAAAACCTTCCAAAGTTGATATAGCCTTTCAGGAAATTTCATTTTTGGGTTATAAGATCTCAAATGGCTTTATATCAACTGACAATAACATCATGTCCAGAATTTTGAAATTGTCGCTTCCGACAACTAAGAAACAGTTGCGAAGTGTGTTAGGTCTTTTAAACTATTATAGACAGTTTATTCCTCATTTTGCTGAATTGACCAAATGTTTCACTGATCTACTAACAAATAAACACCCCAATGTGATTGTAAACAGTGAATGTTTAAGGCCAGCATTTACGAAGATTCTTTCATATTTTTCTAAATCATCTATTCTGAAATTGCCAAATTTGAATATTACTTTTAGATTAAGATGTGATGCGAGCTCCGTAGCCATTGGAGGTGTGCTTCTCCAAGAACACGACCAAATCTTGTACCCAGTATACTACGTCTCTCGAAAACTGAACACCAGCGAACGAAATTACAGTACACCGGAACTCGAGGCTCTTGCCATGGTATTTTCGGTACGTAAACTTTCTAGGTTTCTTTTAGGCAAACATTTCATTATTGAAACAGATAACAGTCCACTGACAATTGTTACCAGGGGAACGCCAAGAAACAGCAAGGTGGCAAGATGGTCCCTTCTTCTGCAGGACTATAGCTATGAAATTAACCATATAAAGGGTTCACAAAACTGTCTTGCAGATCTTTTGTCGAGATGTCCATACGACGAACCTAATACCCAGTCAACACCAGAGCACAGTGCAGAGGGTGTATAAAACTGCAACGTAGATAGTGCTCAGTACCACAGCCAATTGTGACAATGTGTCAGTAACGCTGTGTACACCAATGTGATAGGGAAGATTATATCTAGCAATGTATATAACTTATGTACATATTTGGAATCTTATTATTATCATGCGAATGAATGCGTGTATAATTGTGAGATATGTGAAAGAATGGAATCATTATGATGTAAATTAATGTGTTGTATAACTGTGAGATATGAGAAAGAATGTCATTATTATTGTAAATAGATAAATATTGTAACAACTAGACACTACAGAGAAGTGTCACTGGACAACACTATAGGATCCAGGAACTTACAAAGCCACTACAACGTGAAGTAATCCTGAATGTATCCAGATCGATGTGTCCAAGACGTTTTAACAAGGTACGAAAGATGACTGTGACAGTACTATCTGAGCAGAAGACGGAAGAGACGATCCAACAGCTGATAGTAACAACTACTACTCCGTTTATATAATATCCATCTAGAACGGACTAATGTCGTGTGAATGATACCACAACACATGTAATAGTATAGCTGTATACTTCCGATATTTGTTTTGCATATTAATATTAAAAGTTAGTAGACTACGCTAAAAAGTCTATAAATGTATGACAATTGTATTAAAATGTGATTTAAAATATGTCCATATACGGAATTGTATATGTCGATTTTTATAATATGTAATCTCAGCATCGTAACTTGATTGCTTCTTTACAAACGTGACTTTTTGTGCACATTTGTCAATAAGTATCAAATTATGACACTAAGAAATAAATTTGTAGTACTAATTTATGTCTTGTAAACGACGATAAATTATTGTTCCTAAATTTTTGGTATAATAACCAGGGGACATTATTCTAAATTTTTGGTGATATGTAACTATGTATTGTAACCATTAACATGTGTGCTTGATATGTAACATGTCAATGTAACGTCGTTTAGATATGGACAGTATATTGCCAAAACTGTTGACCTTCATTAGAAACTCCAAACAGAGGTCTGATGATGGAGCTATCTCAGAGGGAGATGCTCACGGCTTGACCTGATGATTTTAGTATTTTTTGTTCTTGGTTGTGAGGTAGGGGCCAGTTTAGCCGATACCTACCGGACTAGCTGTGTCACAGCAAGGTAATGCCCATTAAATAGATTGTACTTGACTGTTGTACTTCATAGTGCAACACAATTGTTGTATACATATTGTTTACTAGTCACCTGTATATAATTATAATAACTATTAACGTATAATGTTCGACTTTGACAGGTTTAATAACACCTATATAGATCGTACATGAAAGGAAATCCTTCCATGAAAAAGGGGTGTGGAGAGTGTCAAGGTCTCACATCCGAGGTTGCGACGCGTTGTCTGTACCAACGCCAGACAACATAACAACACGCAACCCTGAGTGATGTTAAACACTGCAGAGGGAATGCGGCGTCTTCGACGACGCCCGTATAAGCAGCCAAGCACAGCAATTGAGCGACGCTTAAACGACCGCTGGTCAGCAGTACACCCCGTGAACCGTGCAGGGGTCACACCAGCTGACGTGGGCGCCGACTGGCGTGTAGCGTGTAGAACGCCAGATCTGGCAGACGGGTTTAGAGGTTTGAACGGACAGGTCGCATGGGTCTGCGAGTGGTGTTTGAATCTGCATTGAGAGCTAGCCTGTACGACAGTGGGAGACTGGTTCGAACGCTTGAATAGTTTGACTTGTAAGTCAGATGTTTATTGCTTGCATGTATTATTATGTATTGTAGTGATATTGTTCATGCCGTAATGATTGCGATGGATTGTCATTGCGTGATGTTTGTGCGATAATAAATGCAGCGCGTAAATAAAGTTTGTGAATAATACTTTCGGATATTCACTTCGTGTGATTTGATAGTTTGATATTGCTTCACATTTGCCAGAAAACGAGCTACTTATCTTGCTCTACGCAAGACTCTGACAGGGCCGGGGAGGATTAAGACCACAGATTGGCAGACTTTAACTGGCTTTAGGACCACACATCGGTCCGCCCTACTGAGAGGTCACGCTGGGCTTTCTCTTCGGTAGCTTGTGTTTTAGAATTTTGTTGGTTTTGTATGTAATTTTTGAGAAGCGGTCATCTTGTTTTGTTGTTGAAGGTAAAGACCAAGTATTTCCACAATCTGCAAACAAAATGAAATTTTGCAGCATTTGACAGCACTAGAAAATGAATTTGAGCGATATTTTCCTGAACTTAGTGATGATAAGCTGGATTTGGTGCGAAACACATTCAAATTATCAGTTGAAAAAGTTTCTGATGATTGTCAAGATGAATTTCTGGAGCTAAAAACTGATTCGGAACCAAGAGATGTGTTCTATTAGAAACCAATCACGGAATTTTGCATTTTGATGTGCGATTCCTACCCAAAAGTGGAAGAAAAAGCAATCTGTGCATTACTTCCATTTGTGTCATCATATTTTTGTGAGTCAGACATTTCAGCTATGATTGGAATTAAATCGAAACGACGTAATAGATTAGATGTTGAAAATGATCTCCGTTGTGCCTTTTCAAGCACTCTTCCGCGTATTTAAGAATTGCTGAGGGAAAAAAAAAAACAATCACGGTGTTCTCATCAATACCGATCTTCGTGTGAATGAAGTTAATTACAAATCTACTATATCCAAGTTTTCTATTGCGCGTTTTGCTTGATGAAATACAATTATATGGCATTCTGGTGTCGTGTATTAAGTTACAATTCTTTGACGTTTTAACGTTTCTTTGTTGTCTTATGATTTGGTGTGTTAATAAAATATTATTAATATGAAATATGCTTTTATTTAAGTTTTAATACCCATCAGCATATTCATCTGCCATTATATTTATAAAACTACACTATTAGATTACTCTATGCATGTAAAGGTTATGTACAAATATGGAAGGAAATGAGGATTTTCAGTATTATAGACATGTTATTCTGAATGCACTTTTCAAGGCTGACAATTTTGGAAAGGGGTAAATGACATTCTGACATGTGGTGAAATGGTACATGGGCCACACAAAATAAAACAAAAATAAAATAGGGTTGAGAACGATTGATCTTCTTCTTCTTCTTCTTCTTCTTCTTCTTCTTCTTCTTCTTCTTCTTCTTCTTCTTCTTCTTCTTCTTCTTCTTCTTCTTCTTCTTCTTCTTCTTCTTCTTCTTCTTCTTCTTCTTCTTCTTCTTCTTCTTCTTCTGCGTTCATCCGGATTGTTTTCCAGACGTAATTGCGGTGAGCCTCGTTATACACCCTTGGGTCAAAACCATTAGGCCAACACATCCGGCTTTCGCGGGCGTTTTTTAAACCAGGTTATCCGTCCTGGAGGATTCTCACTGTTGTAGTGACATCCACATCCCAGCTGGTCAAGTTAGAACGGTCGAAGGCTTCATGGTCAGCCCTCAAGGGAAGGCAGAGGCAGTCTATGAGCATTTGCTGCCATCCAAGGCGGTTTTCACAATTGCAGAGCCGATACATAACGCTCTGGTACCGGGCTCACACAAGGAATCGCCACGCCCTGCACATGGCTGCTTTAATACCTCACTTCCATGTATTGGGCATTTCGTGCCACAGGCAGCTCTCTGCACAAACCAGGAACGGTCGGTCTGCAGACGGCGTTCACCCAGCGAGCTTTCGGTTCGGACATGTGCTGGACGCTCTACCCGTTAGACAAAATGATCAGAGCTGTTCCGGGCACAAAGGATATTCCACACACACTCTCTCTCTCTCTCTCTCTCTCTCTCTCTCTCTCTCTCTCTCTCTCTCTCTCTCTCTCTCTCTCTCTCTCTCTCTCGGACTTTATGCCTTGTGCCAATTTTATTTGCACCCTTAAGACGGCACATCCGACTTCTTCGTTCGTTTTCGTGTTTGTGCCTTTCCGGAATTTCGATGGACATTAGACTAACTGTTTTGGTGTCGTCCACATCTCAGCTGGTCAAGTTAGAACGATCAAAGAAATCACGGTCAATCCTCACGGGAAGGCAGATGCGAGCATACCACGCCATCCAAGGAGGCTTCCATAACTGCAAAGCCGGATCATAGCGTTCTGAGACTGGGATCAACCAAGGAATCGCCACGTCCTGCTCTTGGTTGCTTTAATTCTTCACTTCCATGTATTGGGTATTTCGTTCGCCACTGGCCGCTCCCCACGCAAACCAGGAACGGTCAATCTGCAGACGACTTCCACTCAGCAAGCTTTCGCTTCGGACTTCCACGTAATGGGTTCGCTAGCCAAGCGTTCTATTTCGTGTTAATGAGACGTTTCTCTACCTTAGTTTGCAGACGACATCCATTCGGCAAGCTTTTCCTTCGCACTTCCACGTAATGGATTCGCTAGCAAGCGTTCCATTTGGTGTTAATGAGGCGTTTTTCCACCTTTGACTACGCTCACTCATTGAGTTTAGATACAGACTTGCATCGTAACTATTGCGTGCGTCTGGGACGCTTTTTCCACCTTTTGTAACGCTCACGAGGTAGGCTGCACGTGCTGCCGGCTCAGCATCTTTCCTCCATGCAGCAGGGATCGAGTAACGGCCAGGCCCTCTTATCGGGGGATCCCTCATATCCCTCGGTTGAGAGCCGTAGAGCAAGTGTCTGGACCAAGCATGTAGCAAGCTCAGAATCTCACCTTCATGTTGCAGTGGGTGAGTATCGGCCCCACCCTCACATCCGGGGGATATTGACTTAGAGGCGTTCAGCCATATCCCTCAACTGAGAGCCGTCGAATATGTGTCGGGACCAAGACTGTAGTGGCATCGTGCGCCTGATTCGGACTTTGAGGCAAAGGATTTGCTTATCTCTAGCCTTAGACTGCCTGTCCCCAGTCTACCTGCA
Organism: Cepaea hortensis; assembly: GCA_963921405.1. Taxonomy (NCBI): domain Eukaryota; kingdom Metazoa; phylum Mollusca; class Gastropoda; order Stylommatophora; family Helicidae; genus Cepaea; species Cepaea hortensis. Next base: position 73,815,318 of record OY992884.1, on the reverse strand, counting down.
AGGTAGCAGGTATGTGTCTCTCTTGGTCTGGTTCCTATCCCTTGACCTGTCCGACATGGGTGACCCTACCAGTAGCTATGCTACCGTCGGCATAGCTCTTGGGGTCATTGGTCATTAACACAGTGGTATATAATACTCAATTAAATGACATCAAACAAAGAAGAATTACAATATTCGGTTACAATAACATCCCATAATAATAAATTATTATATTATGCTAACCGGTAGTGAATGCGTTTCATAATTTCCCGACATACCGAGCTGAGGGTTCGAAATCAGTTGGAGACGATATTGAAGCAGTCCGCATTGCGTTGCTGTTGATGGTATGAGGGTAAGTCGTTCAGAATGCAATGGCAAACTACTGAGCCAAAAAAAATGCCTAGTAAATCACAGTCAACAATTCTGGAGATAGGACAGCTGAGTTATTCACTGGTGCTTTCTGGCGTGAAGTGTCCCCTTTTTTTTTTTTAAACTTTCTTTGAGTGTGATGTGTTCCTTTTACGCGTTCGATTACAGAAATTTTTTTTTTGGGGGGGGGGGGGGGGGGGGGGGGGGGGGTTTACTCGCTTTTTAACTCATGAGTAGTCCATACATGTGCCATTATTTCTAGTGTACTGGACTGATTTTTGCATGTGGATTAGCTTTCCCTATTACCCGTTAGTCAGTCAGTCAGTCAGTCAGTTAGTCGCAGTTCCAACTTCCCAGCAACGGGTCGTCCCCATTATGCTCCGTTCCTATACCAGTGAATACACATAAAATGCTCTTCACCCATGTGGAAAGTGGAAAAGACAGAAGTCTCGACAACCAACAGCCCGCACAGGTACACTGTACATTTTGCCGCCCCCAGAATGTCAACACAAAAGTCCTCCACGAAAACCACAGTTCATCTTCAATGTTACCAGTGTTCCTCGTCATCAGGCGAACCGAGTCCGACTTCAGAGGTACTTCAATTTACGTCTCCACGTCAAGGACGAGATGTCAACATTTTAGCCAAACTGACCGGTGTAGGGTTTGAACCCCCTATCCCGGCTTCAGAACACCGGAAGTTTAGGAGAGAGAGAGAGAGATCTTATCCATTCTGCCATGCTGACCTCTATAAGGACATATAATTCCTATATTCACACATAACAAATGTTTTAAAAGAAAAATGGCATCACCATTGACAAACATGATTCCAAAAGAGGAGAACACAAGTAGGAATAGGAATGTGCATTCCACAATGGGAAATAAAGAAACATCTGAGTATAGCCACGAACAGTTCTAATTTAACTTGAGGAATAAACTGCTAGTGTAATTAACAACTATTGTCTGAGAGAGGCTAATAAAACCAGAACATTATATACAACTATGAGAAAGAAACAAACAGCATTCTTTGGTCATGTGATGAGAAAAGAGGCATTAGAGAACACCGTGACGACTGGAAAGATCAATGGGAAAAGAGGCAGAGGAAGACCAAGAGAAATTATGCTTGATGGACTGAGACAGTGGCATGGAGGAATGTCATCAGCAGCGTTGATCCAGAACACCAAAGACCGCGATCTTTGGAGAGACATGAACGTTTTCTATCAGTTTGAAAGCGTGTGCAAACAATACCTCATTCTTTTAAAAAATAATTAGCGACGGTGGTTAGTTTCTTTACCTCTGTGTTACAGTTTATATTTGTTGTTACCGTGTAGCTTAGCTCTTAGGATATTCAGCTGTTTGATATTTGCATCTTTGCTATAAGTAAGAACAGGGACCCCCCCCCCCCCCCCCTGTTCACGCCTTGACCTACATTGGACACAAGGTGCTAGACCCATATTTGTATAGACCAATCGGCATTCGGCACGTGATGTGGTCAGTATAACACCGGCCGTCTGTACTTCCCACGACATTTCCAGGTACTCATTTTAGGCTGATTCGACCTGGGAGACCTGGCCAATAAAAAATAAATTATAATCAGCCTCAAAGCGTATCTAACACCTGATAACGGGATGATTGCAAGCGAGCGGCAAATCTCTATGCCACCGCAGCTACCATCTTTACTGTGCGTAGAGAAACACTGGCGTTTGTGCTTTTTTGGAAACTACCATGCCTTCAGTTTTATTGATGTTTAAAGATTGTCTTCATTTTTGGGATAATAACATGTAATGAGTACTCCAGCTACACAATCTGGAGTTTTAATGTTATAAGATACTGCCATGTCCCAAACTGGGTCATGGGGCACGTAGTGCAGATAATCTAGAGCTTTACGCAGTTAGCAAGTTGAGGTTCACGCCTTGCATGAAAACAACAAGGTACATCGCTGTGCAGGGGACAGCTCTCTTCCAAGCGATCAGTTGGGCTAGAAGCCATGGGCCGATTCGGACATGGGTCTGTAGTCCGTGTAGCACGGCCATATACTGTGCCGCTACACCTGTAGTTAGGTTGTATGGTATTGTAGACTCTAGGTATCATGTAAATGTGACATGTTGTGTAAGTGCTATTGTGAACTGTTAAATATCTGGAGTCAATATAAGATTTAAAAATCGAACCACGTTTTGTTGTTCGAGCTGCGTTGAGTTGTTTAAAGAGGTAGCTGTTTGAATTGTGCAGAACTGGCGCTCATAGAATATCCACGACACACCAAAGAAATATATATGTGTCCGAGCGCCGCAACCAAAACCCCAAGCCACAAACATGCATTTCAGATTGCTAGCAACAAATAAGATTGAGCCACGAACACTAAATATAAGGTCGCTGGCAAGCTACAGCGAACATCTTGTCGCTGGCAACATGGGAAGCTCAAAGTGGACTCGAATTCCGGCAAAATAATACCCTAGATAGAAGATGTTGTGTAAGAAAAGCAGAAATAAAGAGAATATCAACGACCTAACGGAACTAGATTATACTAAAGCAAGGAACTGTCAGCAAACTTTGTGTACGTTAAAATTTTATACAAAGTACATAAACAATTTTGAAAGTGTTAAAGAACTAAGAATTTGTGAAGAACGGGTTTCATACAGACGACATGATTGTGTTCAAGGAAATTTCGGAGGGAATTCCACGAATAATAGTTTGGTCTAGAGACATCGTCGAACTATTGACCTAACTGTAAGTTACACGGGACACGGAGAAAATAGATGTCACCGCCTACGTCGAAATAAACAATAGCTGAAGTTTGTGAAAATTAAAAGAACTTTAAGAAGTAGATGTATTATATAGTCAAGTGAGTGGCACCTTGCAGTCTTGACAGACCAAAGTATGTGGATTGAAATTTGGCCAAAATTCCATCTCACAATGCCTGGGCAGAGCTTCAGAGAACATGTGGTGACCAAACGACATGTTCCCTCTCTCGGCCTTGCCTTGTTTGATCCAGAGGAATGGGTAACCAATACGTCTGGCACAAGGTAGGCTGCAGACGCTGGCGGATCAGCGCCAAACCTCCGAGACTTCTCCCCCACGAGCAGGAGGCGAGCAGTGGCTGATGATTGCGCTCTATACGCCAACTCAGAGGCGGACATGCAACATAATGTTTTTTGGGACTTAACTTAGAGGCGTTCAGCCAAACCCCGCAGGTAAGGGTCATATACGCGCCCGGACCACTGGGCACATACACCTGTCAATCGCAAGTGTCTGGACCTGTGTAAGTGTGTACTACCGTCAGACTCCCCGCCTGACTCGTGCGAATCCTGCGATCAACGGGAATAGGCCCGCAGGAGATATTGCTCGTCTGCTCCGAGCAAATCTCCCTGCCTGCCACTGTGTGGATCTCGCGACCAGCACAGTCAATATAATAGATACAACGAGCAGAAATAGACAAATGATACAAGCGGTGTGAATTAGAATTTTGGCAAACACCAGCGAAGGACAGAAGATCGTCACCCGACATAATTCGTAAATACTTCACCGACGCTCGCGAGGTTAACAAGGGAGCGACGCTAGATAATACAATGACTGTGTAGAGGTCAACACAGAAGCAAGGCTGAATATGACCGTGAAAGGGTCAGAACAACAGTTGATGAGTCCAGACGTACTGGCCATAAACAGAAACTCTTTGTGATCGTTAATGTGATCGAACAGTGTGAAATAGTAATGTAGACGATTCCTATAAACTACAAATGTGATCGTTAGAAATAGAAACTGTGCGAAACTAAAACTGTTATAATAGAAATACCGCAATTATGAATAGGCAGATTCTTGTGCTCCTGCAGAACAATGTGTTATAGTGTGAACTTTAAATGTGTAGACAGCTGATGTAAATAAACCGATTATTAGTAATGTTAAGTGGTTAGATATTACGGTGTGTGGTGATAAGTGATCATAATTATTTGCGATTTATTAATTATAATCTGCTTTTCATATCTGAAATTAAGAAGTAGTAAGTATTAGAAATTAATTTCTACGGTAGTATAAAGCAGTAATTTAATAGTAAATAGTTATGTAACTAAAACACTTTTGTGAAGTAATATTAGCATATATTGGTTAATTGTTATTACAAGTTATCATTATTAGTTAAATTGAATGAACGTATGAATTATATATTATAATTAATTTCGTTTATGTTATCGTTATAATGTTAATAAATTAACATAATTAGCTAGCTGGGTGTGTAAGTATGAACCCAGAAATGAACTTTACTAATCGTTATTTGTTGATATTATTAATTAATGGAAATCTTATATTAACATTGAAGTTCAGCGTTTAGAAGTTATATATTTGCATGATAATGATTGACGTTTTTTGTTTACAGAATTATTATTGTTGATATGAAGAACTAATTATTTATTTGTGGTTTGAAAAAAATCTAATATATTGATTTAACACCTAACAAATCGCATGACTAAGTTTGTTAACATTACTTATTGGAGTTTGGGGGAGCTCTGTCGATATGTGGAATATATCACTTTTCCTCTCTGTACCGACGTGTGCATCTTCACGGTGGGAAGACAGAATTGATGGTATAGAAAGCTAGATCAAATGTTCCGCTGACCACCGTTATGGTTTGTTGTGTTTTATTTTGGTTCATAATCCATGGCGGTGGAAAGTGGTCCAGTTATTATCTCAGGGAACACGAGTTTCTATTATTGCTTTCATGGAAGATTTTGATGTTGAACTATGTCTTGGACAGGTAAAACTACATTGATATTAAGATTAGGTGAGGTACTTTTGCTGACATGTGATGAACTTGGCTCGTGATCGCTGCGTGGTGGCAGATGCACATTACAGATTAGTTGATAGAAATGTTGGTTTAGTAGCATGGGAATACTCATGTATGGGGGAACTATGAATTAACGTATTCTTAAAACTAGCATTGTTAAACATTTTTGTTTGCTCAGAACAAGTGTTACTAATATTTTTTTTTAAATTGTGCCATAAAGCTATACAAGAAGAGTGAAATAGTTGAGATTTATTCCGTGAGGAGAATAGATGGCTTATGGGAAAAGTAGCTGTATTGCTATATGAGGATAGATATGTAGTTATATAGAGATTGTTGATGAATTTATTGATTAAGGAAATCTATTTCATTTTACTCATAAAATACAAAGGGTAAAATTAAGTTAAAGCAGTAATTATTATTGCTATAAATAGATGATTATTATTATCATTGGATATTTATTATTGATATTTAGTAATGTATATTGTGAACTATCGATTTAAATGGAATGCAGTTTCAGTAGGGATATTATAATGACTTATTGATTGAATAAATATATTTCATTTATTGATTGATAGATTAGTTGGTTAAACAATATATATTATAAAGTGCATTAATGAGTATAAGTGTTAATTATTACTATAATTTTATATGTATTGATGATATTTGTTGATGGATATTGTAATTTATTAATTTAAAGGAAAGAGTTCCTTAGACCTGCAGTATAATGCAATTTATTATTTCATTAACTAATTAGTTTAGTATTGGATTGTAATAGGAGTAGTATTGTAAAGATAACAGGTATAAAATAGAAAACAAGAATAATAATACACGGTTAGTAAGAAAGATATAATGAATGCGATCACATATTTGAATATGATGGTGATGCTCAAGTCGGAATAGCGGTGAGCGAGACGTAAGTGTCTTGAACTTTACTTATGACAGCGTGATCTATTTAATATAAGCTGAGTTGAGGAAACCATAGGGCAATGACAACAAATTTCAATGACAAAAGAAAGAGGCAAACCATATACCAGTACTCTTGAATGAGAGTGAGATATTTCCAGGACCCACACGTACCTCCACCCAGTGTGTAATGGCATGGAGAAGGGTGGGGATGCTCATGTTAAAACACGAATGAGGAACGCATGGAGATATCCGGGGAGACATTGGATACCAAAGCAGTTAGACTTCAGTCCTCTGAATTGGAAAAGGGGCTGAAGCTACACAATATCTAGGGGTTTGGACGAGTAGATCGTGTCCGAACTATATATACATTTGTTGTTGTTGTTGTTTTGTGATGGGTGTTTGGGGTATCCACTGTCTACAGACTATTACAGGGTGTATGGATGAGGAATTTAAGAAGATAAATTATACTATGCCTACGACGACCTTATCGCATTGTTGTAATGTGTAAATCATTTATGAGAATCCCTGCAAATCTAACATGAGATGGTGCAAGTGACGGCAAATTTGACAGATGGAGTTGAATGTTGGTCAACTCAGTAAAGCCACCAGAAACGCTAACAACCGACAAGGTGCCGAATTGGTTCAGTGTAGCAGCATACCATATATGTGGAACTAACTGAAGTTCCAAAAAGCGTTCATAGTGAGACGTTAATAGATCCTTGGTTCAGAGTTACAAGCAGTTAGGATTGAGAATGACTGCTAAATTATAGACAATTGATAATTAGAGATTATGAACTGTATTCAAGATAGTAGTAGATTCTTGTTTTCACAGATTTTCAAGTTATAGTCCAAGCACAGTACCAGATGACTGACAAGTCAAGATTAATTAAATAGTAGGATTTGCATTTGAATGTTTAGATTGTCAGAATATTTAAATGGAATTTAGAATTGTATGTGTGAAGAAAAATAAATGGATTCAACTCAAACCAATGCCTCCCCATAATCGCCACGGTGGTGATGTACCCAAGAGATATGCCAGATGTTACGAAAAAGCCCATCACCGTCAAAGCAATGCAGGATTCCACCGATCCGAAACGAACCCATCTAACGTATTCATATAATATCAAACAAAAATCCTTAAACGATATCAACCAAAATTTACTCCAGTAAGACTTCAATTTAAATCAATATTTCCTACATCGCACAGCCAGTGTAGGAACCCAAACTTCGTCGAGATGTTATAAACGAGAGCACAACAATGTCCGGGTAATGCCAGTACTTTATCGACTCAAACCGAAACTCTCCAACTATTCCCATAATATCGAACCAAAATTTAATCATACTGTATTCACATAAAACTACTGTTTTCCACTATTGCCATGTCAATGCTGTACGAAACCAGCTGTTCTTAATGTTACAAAAGAAATACAACATCGACAAAGCAACCATAGGACTCCACAGGTCCGACATAAAACCACGAAACCTGCTCGACATCGATACAATCTCAATCAAATCAATTCTTTAAGATTGCTAACTTTCTCTATGAGTTCATACTTACGCTTCAGGTTGTCTAATCATGTTAGTTTATTAACAATATATCATAACCAAAGTTAATTTTAACATTAATATAAACTGCTTAACTGATAATATAATCCGGTATTCCACTAACGATGTAATATATAACACGCAATGATAACTTCTAATAACTATTAACTCTTATATTCACACTGATAACTATCTATTATATACTAATAAATTACAGATTTATAACTCCATATTTGTTTTTAACAATAATAATATACTAACTAAACTTAGTGAACTTAATCATCCTCCAATCATCTAAATTAGTTGTAAAGTAATAATCACTGAAAGTCCTTGTTAATTACTTCGCTACAGATCCTACTTTTGTTAAGTTATTAAAATTCATTGTAACCAATAACTAATTCTACTAATCCCTACTTGATTAATATATTAATATAATTCTACTATGTTGTTTGTCCATCAAGAATGATGATGACCATTCATTTCATCCAGTGGGGTTGAAGGTGTGGAGCCGTGGGTTCTAAGATGGCTGATAAGGCCTATTTTGGCTTGAAATGTTCTTTGACAATGTGGGAAAAGAATGCTTGACGTCTCTGGAGGAGGATTTCCTGCAGTGGTTTTTCTGTCCTGCCTTTTCTTCACAGCTCTTGCAGTCCTGGTTGCCTCACATATGACTGCAACTTTGCGCAATGATGCACGCCACGAATTTCGGTCTCTGGCTGCAGCCTCCCAGGTGTCATGATGAATTCCAAAAGCATTCAGTGAAATTTTCAGAGTGTCTTTAAAACGTTTCCTCTGGCCACCTTGGGAGCGTTTACCACAACGCAGTTCGCTGTAAAAAATTCGTTTAGGGAGCCTGTGATCTGGCATGCGAGTAAAGTGACCAGCCCAGCGAATCTGATTCTTCATCAGTAGAGTGTGGATACTGGGCATGGATGCTCTTTCTAGGACTTCAGTGTCTGGAATCTTGTCTTGCCATTTAATCTTCATTAGCTTCCTTAGGCAGACTGTGTGGAAGTGGTTTAATTTCCTAGCGTGTCGCTGATAAACAGTCCAGGTTTCACAAGCATATAGCAGTGTGGATAATACAACTGCTTTGTAGACTTTTAGCTTTGTTTGCAGGCTTATTCCAGTTCTGTCCCATACATTCTTGTACAGTCTGCCAAAGGCTGCACTGGCCTTGGAGATTCTTGCATTCACTTCGTCATCGATTGTGGCAGCTTGTGACACGGTGCTGCCAAGATAGGTGAATTTGTCCACAACACTTAGTCTATGATCATTCACTTTGATATTCGGCACAGTGTGATTATTCCCTGGAGCTGGCTGGTACATAACTACAGTCTTCTCCAAGTTGATATTGAGCCCAAAGTTGGCACATGCATGTGAGAAAGCTGAAACATTATGTTGCATGTCCGCCTCTGAGTTGGCGTATAGAGCGCAATCATCAGCAAACAGGAGCTCTCTGACGGTGCCGCTGTTAATTTTGGTTTTAGCTTTCAGCCTTCTGAGATTGAATAACTTTCCATCCATACGGTAGTTGATGTCCATTCCAATGTCGTCGTTCTCGAAGGCATTCATCAACATGGCTGAAAACATGAGGCTGAACAGTGTTGGTGCCAGATCACATCCTTGCTTCACTCCATTGGTGACAGGAAAGGGTTCAGACAGTTCACCATTTTCCTGTACTCTTGCCTGCATGCCGTCATGAAATAGCCGCACTATTTGGACAAACTTTCGTGGACAGCCATATTTTGCCATAATCTTCCACAGTCCTTCTCTGCTGACTGTATCAAAAGCCTTGGTAAGGTCAATGAAAGTGGAGAACATTTCGCAGTTCTGTTCCTGACATTTCTCTTGCAGCTGCCTTGCAGCGAAAATCATGTCAACAGTTCCACGTTCTTTTCTGAAGCCACATTGACTCTCAGGAAGAAGACCTTGATCGAGATGGGCTGTGAGGCGATTGAGAAGAATTCTGGCAAGTATCTTCCCTGCAATTGAAAGCAAGGAGATGCCTCGGTGGTTGTCACAGGATTGGCGGTTTCCTTTACGTTTGTAAAGGTGGACTATTGACGCGTTCTTAAAATCTTGTGGCATGGTCTCGTTCATCCATATGTTTGTGAAGACTTGGTGAAGCTGCTCTGTTAGGACCGGCCCACCTGCCTTGTATATCTCTGCTGGGATGGAGTCAGGACCAGGTGCCTTGCCACTGGAGAGTTGCTGGATGGCTTTGTTTACTTCCACTATGGTTGGCAGGTCATCAAGTGTCTCATTTGTGGGAACTTGAGGAAGGCAGTTGATGGTTTCATCATCGAAGAAGGAAGTTACATTTAAGATTTTGCTGAAATGCTCTGCCCAGCGTTGAAGGATTTCTTTCTTATCGGTGACCAATGTTCCCCCATCTGCACTGAGGAGGGGAACTATGCCTGGTGATGAAGGACCATAGACCGCTTTCAGTGAGTCGTAGAAGTTTTTCATATCATGTCTGTCAGCAAGGCCCTGAATTTCATCAGCTTTGCTGCTCAGCCAGGAGTCCCGTATGTGCCGAAGTTTCTGCTGCACTACTCTCTGAATGTTCTTGAAAGCATCTTTTTTTTACGTTGACTTTGGGTCATTCAAATGTGCCTTGAGGAGAAGATGTTTCTCGGCCAGCAATTGGTTGATGTCTTCGGAATTTTCATCAAACCAGTCTTTATGCTTTCGGGGGGGTGGACCCAGGATTTCCATAGCAGTGTTGTAAATTATGTCCTTTAGGGCTCTCCATTCTGTTTCTGTATCCTGTTTAGCTTCAGCATTGGGCTTGAGGCGGTCTTCCAGCATATTTTCAAATGACTGCTGCATTTTCTTGCTGTTTAGGCGGGTGACATTTAGCTTTGTTTGCATTTTCGCCCCTTGAGGACGCCGTGGTGGCCTGATGTGGATGTTCATTTTCGAGACAATGAGACGATGGTCTGTCCAACATTCGGCACCACACATGGATTTTGTCACTCGAACGTCTTGTCTGTCACTCCTCCTGACGATGACATAGTCAATGAGGTGCCAGTGTTTCGATCGAGGGTGCATCCACGATGTCCTATTTCTCATGAGGAGACGGAAAATTGTGTTCGTAATCAGGAGATCATGTTCGGCACATGTCTGAAGGAGGCGGAGTCCATTGCTGTTACAATTTCCGACTCCATGCTTTCCAATAATGCCACTCCAAGAGGTGGTGTCCGTGCCTACTCTGGCATTGAAATCCCCAAGGAGTATAAGTTTGTCTCCTTTGGGAACAGATGTTAATACATTGTGCAGGTCCTCATAGAACTTGTTCTTGGCATCATCTTCGTTGGTCATAGTTGGTGCGTAGACACTCACAATGGTTGCGTGCTTCCTTCCATTCAGCAGAGGCAACTTCATGGTCATGAGCCTGTCGTTTATAGCCTTTGGAAATCCAGCTAATTGCCGCCCAGGGCCGACTTAATGGCAAATCCCACACCGGATTGGCGTATTTCCTCGCTTTTCCTTCCACTCCAGAAAAATGTGTAACCGGCACCTATTTCACAGATTTTGCCTTCTTCTGCAAGTCGTGTCTCGCTCAAGGCTGCAATGTCGATGTTGTACCTGCCCAGCTCTCTCCCAATCAGTGCTGTTCGTCTCTCTTGACCCGACGCGCCGTCTCTGTCAAGTAGGGTGCGTACATTCCAAGTTCCAATTGTTAAGGGAATATGGTTTACTCTTTTAGCTTTGCTTGTTTTATATTTCTTTGTATGTCGACCGCAGTTAGGGTACCCACCAACCGCGGCTAGCTGGTTAGGTAGTGATGAAGCAGACAATGTTTAGGGCACCTTTTCTAGCCCCTTCCTCATGCTATGGAGGTGAGCAGTGTGTTCCTATAGAGGGCTGCTCAGTCGCTCAGGGGGCTGCCGAATCCCACTGCTGCTCCGGTCAGTAGAAGACGACCATATGGCCTGAGCCGCCTGTGTGCAGGTCTGCGACTACGGCTGCCAGCGTACCCACGCCTGCCGCTTTGCCGCTCGCCCATCGCCACAGGGCTTGAAGGTGATATGTGATGTTGGATGAAGAATGACTTGCGCGATGACTTGGATTAAAGTGAGGAAGAGTTGCGCAATTCGTCGACCTCACTCTCTCGCCTGAGTCCATCTGTGTCCAGTGGCAAGACAAGTCGAGACGACTGGAGACGAATACAGGTGCAGTGGATGACCAGGGCTCTCTACGTGCCTTGCCGTGCTCATTACGTTCCACAACGCTTTGCAGGTAAACAATATAATTCTACTATAATATCACAGAATGTTTCCTATATATGTTTTAAGATCCATTAATTTAAAATAAATACGTTGTAGGAATTCATTAATTTAATATAAATACGTTGTAGTAACTGCATTAAATATGTTTGCATATCCTTTACAGGACATCGCTGTCAACATCAGCATCTTTCAGCTGATTGTTGATTTCTTGGCAAGATTACGCTCAGTAGTTTGCCATTGCTTTCTGAGCGGCCGGCTCACATACCCCGTAAGTTACCGACGTGATTCGAACAACTGATGATTCTCACCGTCGTCACGTTACTTACGAGAGTATACGAGATTACGGAGAAAAGTCGCTAACCTCTAGGCCAGGAAGCCGGCAGTAACTGCATTGCATGCTAACTATTCTTATCGTAATTCACAAACAGAATGTTTACTAATGAATTGCTCTTCCTAATGATTAAAGTCACTATTGTTTGCCTATTTAAACTTTCCTAACATAACGTGAAGCCGGTCTCTCTGGCCGAGGGGTTACACAGCTTTCTCCGTAATCCCGTTGATCCACGCAGGGTCTCGCAGCGCGCGAGAATTGGAAGCGGTTCTACCCGCGTTGGTGACTTGCGGGATACTGAGCCGGCCGCTCAGAAAGCAAAGGCAAATTACTGAGCGTAATCTTGCCAAAAGATCAACAATCAGCTAAAAGATGGTGATGTTGACAGCGATGTCCAGTAAAAAGGATATGCGAATAAACAAAAAAACATAACGTGTGCCTATCAGTCAACGCAATCAATCACTCCTAAAAAAATATTCGCACAACCTATATAACACTGAATCACAACATTCCGTAGTGATATTTACTTAATTATTCCTTCTCACAACTAATTTCAATATGTTTATCATTAGTTTCAATCACTAACACTGTAAAATACGTTATTTCACTAACACTGACACGATCGATAACTACACACTTCTGCTCTAATAATTACCACAATTCGATAAGTTACTGTTCATAGCATTAAAAACATAAAATGTCCATATATTTATGGCACTGTTCTTTTAAATTAAAGTGTCTCTAATATCGAACTGTTTTTTGTTTGTTTTGTAAACAGTTTCTATTCACGAAGTCCATATTTTTACTGAATAATATACGTTGTTCTTTTCAATAAATCACTCTATTTTATTTGCACAGTCTCTAATAAACACAAATATTCTCATTGTTTTAATTTCTATCACTGTTCCAGTTGCAATTATACAGAATCACACAATATTTATCCCCGACTGGCCAATCACGTCGTCACGTCTTGATGTGCTGACCTTCTGCGTACTTCAACCCAGCTAGCGGTATCTGCCAATTACGATCTCTGCGTTGACTGTGTGACTTATATACCGCTGTTCAGCCTGTGACCTCTCGCGTATGTCAGTTCTCTATTCCCCCCGTCTTGTGTGGACATAATGTTGACGTCCAATAACCCATCTCATAATTTATTGTCAAAGTTTGCATATTCTTCTTGTTCTTCTCGATATCACAATCTTCTAATTCTCACAGCCATCATGGCTACATAAACTATTCAACCATGTTTGGGTAGAACAACAGACACCACGAGACTAGGGAAACGCCATATTTATCCTAATTTAAAAAAAAAAAAACAAAGGCAGCAAAAGCGATTGTACACAATACAGAAGCATTTAATTGTTTAATCATACTGGGACATTATTTCGCACAATTCTTGAGAAATGATTACCAACTACTATAGAACCCCAGCTAAGCGAAGCACAACTTGGATTTGGGAAAAACAAAGGATGCACAGATGCCATTTTTGCTCTTAGACAACTTATAAAAAAATAAAGCGAATTCAATGAAACACTCTACTTAGCCTTTGTCGACCAAGAAAAGGCATTTGATAGAGTAGATAGAAACAAGATGTGGGAAATACTTAAACAATATGGAATGAGTACACATCTAACAAACCTATGTAGAAGCTTATACAACAACAGTGAATGCTTAGTGAGAGCAACTCGGGGACACTCAGAAACCTTCACCATACGATCTGGAGTACGACAAGGTTGTGTCCTGTTCCCTCTCTTGTTCATAACATATATAGACAACACATGTAAAGAAACCAGCCAAACAGAGACAGCAAGAACACCGCATGACGAGAACATGGAAGAAGAACCATCTGCAAACCTAACCATTAGAGAACGCCTCTTTGCGGACGACCAGGCACTAATAGCAAAATCAGAAGCTGAATTACAAGACCACATGAATAGTCTAAATGAAATGTGTAGTGAACATAACATGAATATTAGAGCAAGTAAAACAGAGGTAATGACTGTAACTAAAGAAGAAAAACCAACAACGATTCACCTAAACTGAAACGAACATCCCTTGAAACAAGTAAAGAGTTTCAAGTACCTTGGAATTACGAGAGTAATTTAATAAGTAAGTCACAAATGGCTGCAGAAAAATAACTAAATATGATAACAATTTGAAACCAGTTTATGTGTATACATACATTGTCCCTTTATTTCTCAACATAATTTCCATCAACATTGATGCACTTATCCCATCGTTTTATCAGTCCTCCCAAACCCGCTGCTTAGAACTGCATGCTCTGTTTTCTAAACCACGTTTTCACTTCACATTCAACTTCGGCGTCATTTGCGAAATGTCTCCCACCAAGGTGGGTTTTCAGTGTTTATGCTGACAAATGTTTCCATTAAAGCAGTGCTTAGCTGGGTAGAAAATGTTACGAGGGAGAGTTAATAAGTAAGTCACACAGTTCTGTGGGATGGGTGGTAAATGAGAACAGAGCACGCTTTTCTATGCAGCCTTTTTGGGAGGACGGATAAAACGATGGGATAAGTGCATCAATGTTTTTTCGAAAATATGTTGAGAAATAAAGGGACAATCCATCCATCCATATTGTGCCATGCTGGTAAGCGTGGGCGGTCATGTTCTGCCATCTAACTCGATCACCAGAGTCGTGGATAAGCTCAGTATTCCTGTCTCGACCATGTCACGTGGCCAAGCCATCCAGGTATTTACTTCACGGTCTTCCCCTTGGGACAATGGATGTATTAAAAAAAACTGGTTTCATGTTGTTATCATGTTTAGTTATTTTTCTAAAGCCATGTGTGGCTTACTTATTAACTTACCCTCGTATAATATCATCAAATGTCAAATCAGAAGACGAGATCGAAAATAGATGCAATAAGGCAAACCAACTCATTGGATAAATGGCACCAATATTAAAGAACAAACATGCACCAATAACTACTAAGAAAGCACTTTACAACACAATCTTCCTACCAACTCTATGTTACCAATGCCAAACCTGGACAATGACAGAAAAAAAAAAGAAAAAAAAAATCACAACAACAGAAATTAGATTACTGAGAAGAATACTCATTGTATCACGAAGAGATAAGATCAGAAATGAATAAATCAGGACTTAAGTGGGGGGGGGGGAAGGGTTATAGCTGCACTAGATTTTATTAGAAGGCAGCAAGTCAAATGGTTTGGCCATGCAAGTAGGTTACCAGTCAACAGCATGCCACAGCAAGCAATGATGTACAGACCAGATGGAAACAGAGGAAGAGGCCGACCACCTAAACGATGGACGCAGGGAATAACAGAGTCCATTGGAATATCGATACATGAAGCCCATAAGAGGGCACTCTCCCGCTGTTTATAATTCACCTAGACCCCGCAAGGTACAAGAGGAACATGATGAGATGAGATGAGTAAGGTTAATCAGTTCACAATATCATGTATCTTTCGATGTAGGGGAGACTGGGGAGAAATGGACCAGCAATTTTGTAGTTTTCAATTTTTGCTCATCACCGGAACAGATTTTATCGAAACATAACAAAACCATGACTAAAATGTTGTACATTCATTTATTTTAAAAGGGGAAAACATTTAGCAATCTATTTCTATATGTTTCTTTACAAAATGCATTTCAAAAATGTATATGAACATGGGGAGAAATTGACCACCATTGGGGTGAAATGGACCAGCACGTGGGGAGCAATGGACCATAGTGGGGAGAAATGGACCTTTTTTAAAAAGAAGCAGCAACAACTCATCCATATTGCTATAAGAAATAAATAATCATTAAAAGGATATTTGCAGTTTTTTTTTTATTATTTTAAGCGACAGTAAAAAAGTTTAATATGATATATTAATCTAATATAAAGTTTTATCGAACATTTATGCCTGCAAGACTTTCTTTGAAGACATAGCCATCTTTGGTCCTAGAAGTGGTTCCAGTGATTGTAGATCTAGTAAGCTGTGCTTTAATACATGTAATTGAGACACTGGCGACATCTTCTACCTTAGGCTTAACAAATTTACCAGCAACCTTCTCACTCTTGCGCAAGAACTCTACCTCAACATCACCATCATCATCAATGTCTCCCCTTACAATTCCTACATAGTAAACACGAGTCTTCTTTGTTCCATATTCACATAGCACACACTGGCCTTCAAAAACCTCACGCACACCAGTCAAGCTAACCGTACACTCCTCATTTTTACCAAATGAAACATCAGAATCTGTGTCATCACAAAACGAAATGTCAGTTTCTGGATCTGAATCAACATCAAGTTCTTTCAGCAGCTGTCTCTTTGCCTTTTTTGGGTGGAACTTTTGCTGCCTTTTCTTTCTTCACCGCTCTTTCCCTAATTCGATCCATTTCTGGCGTAGAAGTAGCCTAGCATAGTTTTTCCTCTTTTCCTCATATTATTTGAATCTTTTCGCGGACCAGCTTTTGGTAGTCCTCTGAAAACATGAGGCGAAGTAAAGGAAGAAGTAGCTTTATGTTGAAGACTCCCTGATATTTCCTGCAAGTCATCTACAAGGTTCTCAACATTACACTCTTTCTGATTTTCATGAAATTCTTGTGCAGTTTGATCTGTGCTGGTACCACAATGTGGAGATGCTGATCCTGTCTGTTCATTGCTTTCTAAAGTGGCATTTTCACTGTCCTTGCTGATGGGCCTGTTCGTTATTTCTGAAGGCATAAAATCATCTTCTGTAAAAACATCTTCGTTAAAGGGCCAAATACCTGACACTGCAAAGCCTGATTGAATGTTAATGGGAATTGCCGCTTTAAGAAAAGCGTGGCTTCCTAGATTTGCAACTTGATAGATTGTCAGTGGTGTCCCAACATTTTTCATCATCCATGAATCACACGCATTGTTGTAGACCGACTTCATGGGTCCAAAAACTGAACGGTCCAAGGGCTGAGTTTTAGATGAGGTGTGTGGTGGCAACGTGATCACATGAATGTTGTTTTTCTTGCACAGTTCAAGTGATTCAAATGAAATGTGGGAATCGTGATTGTCCAAGATCAAAATCAAAGGGAAGTCTTTGGAAGGTCTTGAATGTTTAATGAAGTGATTTATAACTTTGACGAAATTATCACGGGTCATCCAACCTGATTCATTCACAAGGCCAAGGGAACCTTCAGGTGCTCCAGCAAGCATACAATTCTTAAAATTTTTTCTGGGAAACACAAAAACTGGAGGGATAATGTGACCCGCAGCTGACACAATGCAACAGATTGTGACCAGTTCTCCTCTTTCTCTGGATGTCACCTGGCCTATTTGCTTCACTCCTCATGGGGCAATTACTTTTGGCACTTTCTGTACAGTGGTCAGACCTGACTCATCCAAATTGTAGATTTTAGCTCCACTCACATTTAGTTTTGTAATGGTTTCCTTCACAATGTTGAAGAAGGTGCAAATATTATGTTTGTTGAAAGCTGTAGCTCTAGCCAGAGATGTTGCCTCAGGTTGCCTTATGGTCAGCTCGGGATTCCGTCGCAAAAATCCACAAAGCCAGTCATTCCCTGCCATCATTTGCTCATCCCAGGTTAAAGGATGTGCAATGTTATTGACTTTCGCCATTTCGTACGCCAAAATACGAACGTTTTTAGTTGTGAGTCCATGGAACATTCTTGCACAATCTTTCAAGTAACTAGCAAAATCAGCTTCTTGCTTAGCTGTGAAAACAAGGCTATGCCTATAATTTGGTACGAGTCTAGTAGGCAGACCATTTCCTTCTCTGTCTTTTGTAAGATTGTTATTGAGGGTAGAGCGAGCAATGCCGTACTCCCTTGCAGCTTTCCTCACTTTCATTCCATTTTTCACAGCATTAACAGCTTCTCTCATACGTTCCTCCGTAACGAGACCCTTGTTGGTGTTTCTGATGTACAATCTTGGCATCTGAAACAAAAGAGTGACAGAATTATATAACATTTAGAATGGTAGGCCTATCATTTGCAAAGAAATACTGATCATAGCACGAATGGCGTGCATCTTTAATAAATCACTGAAATCAAATTTGTTAACAGTTTTATTGGTCTAGATTTAGACCCCAGTATTAAAAAGAATCAATAATGCTGATATTCAAATGCAATCTTCAACACTTTTAATAACAACAGACTGTCTTGTCAATTTCTTCTATGGGGAGAAATGAACCATGGGGAGAAATGAACCGGTCCATTTCTCCCCCATCAATGTATTAAACTATTCAGCCATAAAGTCTCTTAAATCTAATATTATATGCTATATTTTTTATATGAACTCTTAAATAACAAGTAAAAAAAGATATTAACGTAATTACCTTGTCCTGATTCCTGACTATGCGTCTGCTTTACGATGGTGTCTGGAACTGGAAAAAGAAACTTTAGTGCAGAAAATTTTTCAAACTTTGCGTGGGAACGACCTGTGCGGGAAGTCGATGGCAAATGAAAAATTCGGACTATGTTTGATGTGGAAAACAAACTTATTAATGTTTCACTTTCATTGCATCACAGCCAGGGGCCAGAGAGGGGGTGGTCCATTTCTCCCCTATGTCCATTTCTCCCCAGTCTCCCCTAACTGGTGACACATTTATTTTCGACGTGTCCCGTATGAAACTCACATTTTCCAATATGTCTCTAGGCCAACTATTAAATAATGAACTCTCATATTGCATTTTCTCGCGCACAGTCAAAATCGTCCGTATGAAACCAATTCTTCACGAATTCTTAATTCTTTACCACTTTTGTAAAATGTTTATGTTCTTTGTATAAAATTTTAATATACGTAAAGATTGTTAACAGTTCTCTGCTTTAGTATAATATAGTTTCACTGTAATTCCTCTGTTACTATACATTTCTTTTATTAAACGCTAGTTACTGGACCTTCCGTTAATTGGCCTTACCAGCCACATTCGCCACCGCCATGGGTTGTAGTTATTAAGCCCCCTCCCCCTTTTTTTTTGAAGCACAATGTACCAAACTATCGCCTGTCAAGACGCAAAGGTGCCAATGACCAATGACTTGATCTTCCGTTATGGCCGTTGATACTCTCATTATTACTGCTTTTCTTGAACAACATTTTCCGTCTAGGGTGTTATTGTCCCGGTATTTCAATTTCCGTTGTCTCGTTCCCCCATGTTGCCAAAGTAACTCATCTGTTGCCATAGGCGACAGATGGTCGTCAAAACGAATGGACGAAGGAATCGGCGCTAGAATCATCGTTATTACGCCTATGGCTACCACGGCTTCAGCTTGGTATATATATATTATCTTCTGGTATTTATATTTGTTGCTGAAACTGCACTCCGTGGTTTTCTATTGGTATTGGTTAATGTAATCATTCTTTACTTCAGAGCAACTCACACCGTGCACAATTAGAACTCAGGGCTTAATACACAACTCGGCACTCTTCCGAAAGACGGGTCTAAATAGTCCCGCAGTGAATAGGTTAGGGTTTAGGGTTAGGGTTAGTGTTAGTTATATAAAATTATTCACTGCGGGACTATTTAGACCCGTCTTTCGGAAGAGTGCCCACAACTCAGATCAAGTTTTCCACAATTTATTGACTAATCACGAAATACACTTCGTTCATACTAGCACAATTTCTCAAAGCTACGAATTAACAAAACTACTTAAAGAACAAAACTCCTAACACCATGTTCGTAGCGGCGCAATTTGTGGCCGTGCTACTAAAACAAAGAATCATGTCCAGACTTGACCATGGCTCTCCGACACACACACGTTTTATAGTACATTATATGTGGAGACTTACCACACACACACACACACACGTTTTATAGTACATTATATGTGGAGACTTACCACACACACACACACACACACACACACACACACACACACACACACACGTTTTATAGTACATTATATGTGGAGACTTACAACACACACACACACACACACACACACACGTTTTATAGTACATTATATGTGGAGACTTACCACACACACACACACACACACACACACACACACGTTTTATAGTACATTATATGTGGAGACATACCACATACACACGTTTTATAGTACATTATATGTGGAGACTTGCCACACACACACACACACACACACACACACACGTTTTATACTACATTATATGTGGAGAATTACCACACACACACGTTATACAGTACATTATATATGGAGACTTACCACACACACACGTTTTATAGTACATTATATGTGTAGACTAACCACACACACACACACACACACACACACACACACATACACACACACACACACACACACACGTTTTATAATACAATATATGTGGAGACTTATCAGACACACACATTTTATAGTACATTATATATGGAGACGTACCACACACCCACGTTTTATAGTACATTATATGTGGAGACTTGCCACACACACACACACACACACACACACACACACACACACACACTCACACGTTTTATAGTACACTATATGTGGAGACTTATCACACACACACGTTTTATAGTACATTATATGTGGAGACTTATCACACACACACGTTTTATAGTACATTATATGTGGAGACTTATCACACACACAGACACACGTTTTATAGTACATTATATGTGGAGACTTACCACACACACAGACACGTTTTATAGTACATTATATGTGGAGACTAACCACACACACGTTACCACATACACACGTTTTATAATATATTATATGTGGAGACTAACCACACACACGTTTTATAGTACACTATATGTGGAGACTTACAACACACACACATACACACACACACACGTTTTATAGTATATTATATGTGGAGACTTACCACTCACACACACGTTTTATAGTATACTATGTGTGGAGACTTATCACACACACACGTTTTATAGTATATTATATGTGGAGAATTACCACACACACACAAACACACACACACACACACGTTTTATAGTATATATTATATGTGGAGACTTACCACACACACACGTTTTATAGTACATTATATGTGGAGACTTACCACACACACCCATACACACACACATTTTATAGTATATTATATGTGGAGACTTACCACACACACACGTACACACACACACACACACACGTTGTATAGTACACTAGCTGACCCGGCCCGGCTTCGCCCAGTCCCTGGCGGGGATCTATCTATCTATCTATCTATCTATCTATCTATCTATCTATCTATCTATCTATCTATCTATCTATCTATCTATCTATCTATCTAATCTATCTATCAAATCTATCTATCTATCTATCTATCTATCTATCTATCTATCTATCTATCTATCTATCTATCTATCTATCTATCTATCTATCTATCTATCTATCTATCTATCTATCTATCTGTCTGTCTGTCTGTCTGTCTGTCTTCCTGTCTGTCTGACCCGGCCCGGCTTAGCCCAGACCCTGGTGGGGAGCATCTCATTTAAATCATATAAGTAGTCATATAAGCTCCCGTTCCCGTTCCCGACTATCTGTCTGTCTGTCTGTCTGTCTGTCTGTCTGTCTGTCTGTCTGTCTGTCTGTCTGTCTATCTATCGATCTGTCTTTCTGTCTGTCTGAACCGGCACGGCTTCGCCCAACCCCTGGCGGGGAGCATCTCATTTAATGCATATTTGGCCCCTGCTCCCGTTCCCATTCCCAAAGCGGGTATCGTCTCATTTAATTCATATTCGGCCCCTGCTCCCGTTCCCGTTCCCAAAAAAAGACGACACGGCCCGGCTTCGCCCATATTCCTGGCGGGGAGCGTCTAATTTAATTCATATTCGGCCCCTGCTCCCGTTCCCAACAAAGACGACCCGGCCCGGCTTCGCCCAGCTCCTGGCGGGGAACGTCTAATTTAATTCATAATCGGCCCCTACTCCCGTTTCCGTTCCCAAAGCGGGGAGTATCTCATTTAATTCATATTTATTGGTTGCAGTTAGAACAACCTTAGATAAAACAAGACCAACTTACAAAAAGCATTAGAAAGGGCACTTGAAAGAGCTTTACATCTTCCCCCAACAATTAAATTGGGTAAATGGAACGGCGACAGCAGCAGCAGCAGAATAAAAAAAATGAGGAGGAGGAGGGAGGAGGAAGAGGGAGGTGGAGTAGGGAGGAGGAGGGAGGAGGAGGAGGAGAGAGGAGGAAGAGAGAGGAAATGGAGGGAGGAGGAGGAGGGAGGAGAAGGAGGGACAAGGAGAGAGGAGGATGAAGGAGGAAGGATTAGGAGGAGGAGGGAGGAGGATGGAGAAGGAGGAAGGAGGAGGAGGATGCGGGAGGAGGAGGACGGAGGAGGAGGAAGAGGGAGGAGGAGGGAGGAGGAGGAGAGAGGGGGAGGAGAGAGGAAATGGAGGGAGGAGGAGGGAGGAGGAGGAGGGAGTAGGAAGGAGGAGGAAGAGGAAGGTGGAGGAGGGAGGAGGACGAGGGAGGAGTAGAGAGGAAGAGGAGGAGGGAGGAGGAGCAGGGAGGAGGAGACAGAGGAAGGAGGAGTAGAGGGATGAGGATGGAGGAGGAGGGAGGAGGAGGGAGGAGGAGGGAGGAGTGAGGAGGAGGAGAGAGGAGGAGGAGGGCGGAGGAGGAGGAGGAGGGAGAGAGAGGAGGGGTGAGGAGGAGGGCGGAGGAGGATGGAGGAAGAGGGATTAGGAGGAGGAGGGAGGAGGAGTGAGGAGGAGGGGGAGCGGGGAGGAGGAATGGAAGAGGATGAGGAGGGGAGGAGGAGGAGGGAGGAGGGGAGGAGAAGTGGGAGGAGAGGGAGGAGGAGGGGAGAAGAGGGGGGAGGAGGAGGAGGGGAGGAGGAGTTGGAGGTGTAGTTGGAGGAGGAGGGGGAGGGGGAGGGGAGGATGGGGAGGAGGAGGAGGATTATAACGCATATGCCTGTAGATAACTGTAGCGAAAAGGTCCACCTATTTGAGAAATATGCAACAATTTTACATATATAGCAATGCTATTAGAAGTTATGACCCCTCGCTATATATACATTATAATGTAAATTGAAATATTAAATAATAGTAAGTAAATAACTGTTTTTACACTAACAAACTATGACAGTTGGCAGCACGGGAATGAGAGGAAGACGTGTAGAAAATTTCATCTCAATCGGATGGACCGTTCGCGAACGCATAAAGGACATACATACATACATACATACATACATACATACATACATACATACATACATACATTCATACATACATACATACATACATACATACATACATACATACATATATACATACATACATACATACATACATACATACATACATACAGACAGACAGACAGACAGTCTCTTTTATATATATAGATTATATGTGGAGACTTACCATACACTCACACGTTTTATAGTACATTATATGTGGAGACTTACCACACATACGCGCAAACGAACACACATGCAGTATAGTCTATTATATATGGAGACTTCCCACACACACACACACACACACACACACACACACACACACACACACATGCAGTATAGTACGTTATATGTTGAGACTAACCACACACACACACACACACACACACACACAAGCATGGAGTATAGTCTATTATATATGGAGACTTGCCACACACGCACACACACACACACACACACACACACACACACACATATACATGCAGTATAGTATGTTATATGTGGAGACTTACCACACACACATACACACACACTCACACACATGCAATATCGCCTAATATATATGGAGATTTACCACACACACACACACACACACACACACACATACATGCATTATAGTACGTTATATGTGGAGAATTACCACACACACACACACACACACACATGCAGTACAGTGCATAATGTGTGGAGAATTACCATGCACATACACACGTGGATTATAGTGCATTATATGTGGCGACTTACCACATACACACACACATGCAGTGTATTACATTATATGCGGAGACTTACCACACACACACGCACACACATGAGGTATAGTACATTGTATGTGGAGACTTACCACACACACACACACAAATACAAACACACATGAAGTATAGTACATTATATGTGGAGACTTACCACACACACACACACACACACACACACACACACACACACACACACACACACACACACACACTCACATGAAGTTTGGTACATTATATGCCAAGGCAGACATACCACACATGAAGTGTAGAACATTACATTGGGGTTCTCACCATTCTATGTAGTTAGGAATTATGTGCTCATAATCAGTCTCGATGATAAAACCGAACATGTACGGGAAATCACAGACGATGGAGACAACAACAGCTATGCCATAAACGTATGCTGGGTCAATCTCCGTCTCCGCTCCAGAACGTACGAGCTCAGTCGACACGGCATCTGTAGAGCTCCCCCGGCTGAAGCGCCTATGTCTCAACATTGCTGCAATGATGACCAGTGTAAACGAGAGACACAATGGGATCGCTGTGTCAATGCAATTGAAAATGGCTATATCTCTCGACCTTATATACGTGCAATAGCATTTGTCACCTGAACGAATGTCGATCACATAAAAAGCATCGGGAACAATTGTATATATATCCATTTTGTTTTCAGCAACCTATCACAATGAGTAATTATTAATTATTTATAGGTTATTAAGCAGTATAAATAACTAATTATTGCAATTTTATTTTTTTTATACACTTATACATTATATTTGACAATACGGACAAAAACTTTTACTAATTTGTTAACACGATTTTACAACTTTTTATTATAACAAATATTCTTTATTGTCTATCAATGACTTTAATTTAGACACACAGCGACAACATTGTCACTACAGTTATTGATTTTTTATGAGATGTTTGTAACTGCTTGCAATTTTTGGCAATATTCTTGAAATCTGGAGCAAGTTTACTTGTTGAGATTCGCATGACAGCATGCAAGTTGCAGTCCGACAATAAAGACCTATTCTTAGATTTTTTGATCTTCAAGCAAGAGAATGCTTGTTCGCAAATGTATGTTGATCCAAATAATGATAAAAGTTTAGCTTCAAAGTTTTTCAAGTTGAGAAATGATTCTTGTGATAAAGATACATAGAAATCCAGCAAACCATCTGTCTTGAATTTCTCTTTCAGGTCATGATCTGCTTGTAAGTCAAGCAGCTCCAACTGTATGTCCTCTGTGGCTGTATCAGCTTCTGCACTAAAAGGTGAACTGAGAATACTGAACTATGGCTCTAATTTCTTTAAATCTTGGAATCTCCATCCAAATTCTTCAATCAATGCATCTAATTGGGCTTTGTATTTTTCAGTCATTTCATCAGAAATGGTTTCTTGTTTCAGAGTTTTGCCTGAAATGATTTTACATATATATACAATTCATGTGCAAACACACAATTGCCCTGAAGTTTGACATTCAGTTTATTTAACTTTTCCATTATTTCAATGGCAGACATAAAGTCTAACTGCCACTCTTTATTGACAATGTTAGTGTTAAAGTCACATGCAATGCCCTCCATCTCTAGGAACATCACTATTTCTTCTCTGAGTTCCCACACTCGCCTCAATACCTTGCCGAGACTCAGCCATCGACCATTGGTGTGGTTCAGGACATCGGAATGTTCAGTTTCCAAATCGTCAAGTAATGACTTGACCTGTCTGTGATTAAGTCCTCTTGATCTGATGAGGTTGATGACACTGACAACTGGGTCAATAACATGCTTGATATTCAAAACAGTTTTACACAGACTTTCTTAATGAATCACACGGTGAAGTGGTAATAAAGTGTGGTATGGATATTCTGCTTTAATCTTATCACTTATCAACTTTACCAGACCTACATTTTTTCCATTTAAAGCACGAGCTCCGTCAGTTGTAACACTTGCCATCTTGTTCCAAACCAACCCAGTTCATTCAATACAGTTAGTAACAGCATTGAATATATCATGGCCTGTGGTTATGTCTTTGAGTGACTCAACACTCAGTAACTATTCAGTGAGTTTGAAAGAAGTGTTTATTCCACGTATAAATATCAATAATTGGGCAGTATCATGTACATCGGTACTCTCATCCAATGCAAGAGAGTACCACAAACATTATTTACTTGCATCTTGAAGTTTATGCATCAAATTGTCACTTATCTTGTCAACATGTCTGACCACAGTTCTCCTTGATAAAGTAATGTTGTCAAATATGTTTTTTGTTTTTTTTGTTCTAACACATAATGTTTGCTGCATCTAGCAAACATTCCTTGATGAACTCGCCATCAGAAAATGGCTTGTTCTGTTTTAAAATTCTGTGTGACAGCACAAGACTAGCTTCAGTTGCAGCATCTTGAATTGAAGACTGTTTAGTGAAAACAGTTTGCCGTTTCTCCAAATTTTTCACCAACTCAAGGCATTTCCTTTCCTTCTCTTCGGTCGTTAAATTGTATCCGAAATCGGAATGTTTTGTTTGATAATGTCTTTTTAAATTGTACTCCTTGAAGACAGCCACTGACTCACGACACAACAAACAAACTGATTTGCTACCAACTTTTATAAAACAGTACTTAGTTGTCCATTCATCATTAAAACACGGCATTCATCTTCAATCTTACGTTTGTTATTGACACTCATCATAACGGTACATGAAATTCTGTACAATTCAACAAAATAACTTAAAAACGAATTTAAAAGTTTTATTTCTAAATGC
Organism: Cepaea hortensis; assembly: GCA_963921405.1. Classification (NCBI taxonomy): domain Eukaryota; kingdom Metazoa; phylum Mollusca; class Gastropoda; order Stylommatophora; family Helicidae; genus Cepaea; species Cepaea hortensis. Next base: position 73,788,573 of record OY992884.1, on the reverse strand, counting down.
CCTCGCGGGCCTCATAAAATCACTTGGCGGGCCGCACGCAGCCCGCGGGCCGTAGTTTGCCCACTCCTGATATAATGGATATAATGGAAACGGTTTATTTTGAACTGAATTGAATTGGCAAACGTATTCCACATGTGTTATATTGTTGAAAATTATCATCATCACCCACCGCAGACAACGGCATGGATGGAAAGTGTTCAGAAGGCTGAAAGCTAAAACCAAAACTAACAGTAAGAGAGTTCCTGATTGCTGATGACTGCGCTCTAATGCCAACTCAGAGGCAGACATGCAACACAATGTTTCAGTTTTCTCATATGCCTGTGTCAACTTTGGGCTCAATATCAACTTGGAGAAGACTGTAGTTGTGTACCAGCCAGCCAAAGGGAATAATCACACGGTGCCGAATATCAAAGTGAATGATCATAGACTAAGTGTTGTGGACAAATTCACCTATCTTGGCAGCACTGTGTCACAAGCTGCCACAGTTGATGACGAAGTGAATGCAAGAATCTCCAAAGCCAGCGCGGTCTTTGGCAGACAGTACAAGAATGTATGGGACAGAAATGGAATAAACCTGCAAACAAAGCTGAAAGTCTACAAAGCAGTTGTATTAGCCACATTGCTATATGCTTGGGAGACCTGGACTGTTTATCAGCGACACGCTAGGAAATTAAACCACTTTCACATAGTCTGCCTTAGGAAGCTATTGAAGATTAAATGGCAAGACAAGATCCCAGACACTGAAGTCCTAGAAAGAACGTCCGTGCCCAGTATCCACGCTCTACTAATGAAGAATCAGATTCTATGGACTGGTCACTTAACTCGCATGCAAGATCACAGGCTCCCTAAACGATTGTTTTTTACGGCGTGCTGCATTGTGGTAAACGCTCCCAAGGCGGACAGAGGAAACGCTTTAAAGACACTCTGAAAATCTGAAAGCTTTTGGAATTCATCATGACACCTGGGAGACTGCAGCCAGAGACCGAACTTCGTGGCGTGCATCATTACGCAAGGGTGTAGTCACTTGTGAAGCAACCAGCAAGTGCTGTGAAGAAAAGATTGGACAGAAAAACCACCTCAAGAGATCCTTCTCCTGGAACGTAAAGCATTCTTTGCCCACATTGTCAAAGAACATTTCGAGCCAAAATAGGCATTATCAGCCATCTTAGAACTCACGGCTCCAAACTTTCAATCCCACTGGATGAAGTAAAAGGTCATCATCATTTTTGATGGACAAACAGTAACATGTTGAGACCGCGTCCTCAAGTCTGCAATACAACACAGGTGTTTAGTTACGGCTGATGAAAAGATTTATTTCAAACATTACTTACCCTCTTTGGAAAACAATCACGTTTAAATTAATATCCTATTTGTGGTTACGAGCGCTAAAGAACATTGGTCTGTCTCTTGCGGTGATACAGAGCAAAGTGAGTTTATAGCAAGTAACCTGGTACACTCACCCTCGGAAATTTGGACCTGGATCTCGATCATATCGAGTCTGCAATAATACCCATGGTTTAATAAGGAAATTTGGCCTCAACATCTGGAGACGTTGATTCAAGCAATACTCGGTTGATATTGGATTTAAAAAACTTGACTGAACCTTCAGATGTCGCTGAATTGATTGGTGTACTAAAAGTGTACACACTTTATTCCCTAATTAAGTAAATCGATGTGTTTGATTGAGAAAAAAAAAAAACACCATCGTGGCTGACTCAGTCACGGGATTATTAATGTGAGCTAGGGGATGGATCCTAATATAACTTCTCTGCTGAGGTTGAACGGGGTACGGGTAATAGTATAATGGATATAATGAAAAAGGTTTATTTTGAACTGAATTGAATTGGCATACGTAATTCGCACATGTGATATTATTGAAAATTATCATCATCATGTGGCAGATCTGTTGTGGAATGTGGCTATGATAACTACGTGTCGAAATGTCTCAATCTCTTGCCAGTTCTCCTGCCATGCACCCTCATGTTCATTTTGTTTGTTATTATTGATGCTGGTTCAAATCTGGCTTTTCTTCCAGAACCGGCTCCCCCCTCCCCCAATCAATGTTCTTCCGAAATCACAATGATATTGACTGGCCGAGGAACTTCAGCTGACGAGACATGGTCACAGAAATAGAAGGCTTACATCTTGGTATTCCAATGTTCTTCCGAAGCCACAATGAAATTTACTGACCAAGGAGCTTCAGTTGACGAGACATGGTCACAGAAATACAGTTTCTGTTCAGTTTTCCGTTTCTGCTTATTTATTCATTGTCAAATAACCTCTTGTATCTGTCTGGTAGTTAGTCATCTGTCTTCAGTGTCTCAACTGTTGGGAACCTTGAGACCATTGAAATAGCATGAATAACAGATGTTGATGGATTCTCGTTGAAGTAGAGGTAAGAAATACAGACGAGAGACCAGTCAAGTTAGTTGCATATCTTTTACAGGACGTCGCAGTCAACTCCAACATTTTTTTTCTGTTTGTGATCTCTTGGCAACTTTACATTCAGTAGTTTGCCATTGCTTTTTGAATTACCAGCACCCATACCAATTTATTTAAAAAAAAAAAAAAAAAACTCAGCGCAAGGTGGTCTGCTGCCAAATCCCCGCAGATGTGTTTCGAACGTGGTAGGCGAGATTACAAAGTGCGACTGTAACCCCTTCGCTTATCAAATTGATATCTGTGGGGATTTGAACCTGTCGTCTCCAAATGGCGACAGCAGTAGAAACAGTGTATTTTGATTTACGGCTAACTTTTTTTTTTCAAATTCGCATATCCTTTTTACAGGACATCGCTGTCAACAGCAGCATCTTTCAGCTGTCTGTTGATTTCTTGGCAAGATTACGCTCAGTAGTTTGCCATTGCTTTCTGAGCGGCCGGCTCAGTTATCCCGCAAGTCACCAGCGGGGGACGAACCGCTCCCAATTCTCGCCCGCTACGAGACTCTGCGTGATAAACGGGATTACGGAGAAAGTGGTGTAACCCCTCGGCCAGAGAGACCGGCTACGGCTAACTAGCACCTCTAAACAAGAGTTTGTAGATTAGCATCTAGCATCAACATGAACCCACAACTATGGAAAATGGATAGAATTTGTACCTCATTATTCAAATAGCACTATGGGTTTCATAAATTTATATTAACCAAACAGGTTACAATCCGCTTCGTGGCTAAAGGCTTGCGAACGCGGTACGTGAGCCAGGTACTAGGCGTTCGAAGCTCAGCTGCGACCGATTTGTGCAGCAGACTGTGTCGCGTTGTGATATAACGTGCTGGTATGGGAGCCGGTCGTTCAGAAAGCAATGGCAAACTACTGAACTTAACACTTGCCTAGTACATAAAGAACAGCTGAAAAAAATACTGGTGTTGACTGCAACGTCCCGTAAGGGATACGCAACTTTAAAAAAAAAACAGGTTACATAAACCAAGACATAATCAATTAGCACTATGGGTTTCATAAATTTATATTGACCAAACAGGTTACATAAACTAACACATAATCAAATAGCACTATGGGTTTCATAAATTTATATTGACCAAACAGGTTACATAAACTAACACATAATCAAATAGCACTATGGGTTTCATAAATTTATATTGACCAAACAGTTTACATAAACTAACACATAATCAAATAACACTATGGGTTTCATAAATTTATATTGACCAAACAGGTTACATAAACTAACACATTGGATCATACCACTCAGTCTATCACATTATGAACATTTAAAGAAGAGACTTGATTGGTTGGATCCATTGTGTTATACAAATACACAGAAGTGTCATTTGTTTAGGAACCAAACACTGTGAGAAAAAAGACAGTTGTAATACAATTAAATGCAGTTGATAGTAACATGAAGAAAGCAATATATGGGAAGTCAGTACTGATAAGCATTGAAAGAAATCTAATTTTCTTGTCATCATATCTTTGTAAACATTAAAATTAACACATGTTTAAGCTAAGTAAAAATATATATATACATTGCTCATATTTTTGAAAGAATTAATGATGCACATTTGTTGAGTCCCAATATAATGTATATTTTACTCATATAACAAAACGAATAATACATATTTTTATATCCCCCTCCCCCACACAATATATATATATATATATATATATATATATATATATATATATATATATATATATATATATATATATATATATATATATATTACTCATATTACAAAAACAAGTAATACATATGTGTTTTTATTATCAGTATATGGGCACATAACTGATAAGCGTTTGCACAGATAATGTCATCGGTATAGTCGATCGAGGATTCATGTTTTGTGTACCGCTTTCGACAGGCCGCCCTGCGGAAAGAGACCGAACCATATGGGATGAACTCGTTGCAATGAAGTCGATCCTTTTTTCCATCCTTTTGTTTTCATTGTTCCTGTTTCTGCACCTTACAATAATGAAGAGTAAGTGTAAGATGTAATGTTTGTATGTTGTATTTCGTATTGAATACACAGAAAGAAAATGTTTTTTTCTATGTTACTAATGTTTGTGCTCTCATTATACAGGTAACTGAGATTGAGAGCCTGCGGCTGCTGGAAGTGGCGCCTCACTATTACAAGTCCAAAGATTTGGAAGATGGTTCTGGGAAGAAAATGCCAAAGAAGCAGGGAAAAGCTTAAGAGGAATTTGAGAGAAACTATTGATCATGACAGATTGGGCTGCATCTAGTTCGTCATGCGTCGAAGTACACTTGTTCCCGCAGTGAGGCGCTGTCGCCATTTGGAGGTGACAGGTTCGAATCCAGGTCGGTAACCATAGCTTTCAAATGTTATGTTGTTATGTGCGTCCTCTAATGTCTACTTCCTTCTCCTTCTATGAGCGTGAAACAATACTATATGTGTTTATTTATGTACTGTCTCAGTGGCCTCAAAGGGTTACCCAATGTATTCTTTTAATAGTAGCACTTCAGCTGGTGATAATCAATGAGTGTCATTTAATAGTAGCACTTCAGCTTGTGATAATCAGTAAGTGTCATTTAATAGTAGCACTTCAGCTGGTGATAATCAGTGATTATAATTTAATAGTAGCACTTCAGCTGGTGATAATCAGTGTGTCATTTAATAATAGAATTTCAGCTGGTGAATTCAGGGAAGGTAATTTGTATATACGTATATGTGTATGTATGTTTATGTATGTTGTGTTGTGCTGTGTCTTATTAAATGTTTACGGTGCTCTTTAACAATAAATGTGTAGTTCTCAGCATCCTGGAGTGTGTTCCGTGCTATTGTTTGATGACAGCAACTCTGAGCTAGTTTTGTAATTCCCATTATATGTGTAAAGAAATGAAGGCATTGACAAGAAATGTTCAACCTCAATTAAATGTTATCTGTGACAAGTTGGGAAATACCTTAACAGAATCTAGATAGATTCTAGAAACACGGCAGGAATACTGCATTAGAATGTATGCTATGAATGACAGTGAGGATATGACTGAGATACATGTACCAATGACAGCAGAGACTGAACCTGAACCCTCATTAGATGAAATTGCATGGGCAGTAAAGAACCTGAAGAATGATAAATCACATGGATGTTATGAGATACCAGCTGAACTAATTAACTGATTCAGTGCCATGGGATGATTTATTGTCTTATGCGAATTCCCGTAACTGTCATGGGCTTATATATCGCCAAAATATTGTCATTGTGTTATAATACACCATGTCTGCTACCATATTAACAATTTGTAAGTCATAACTGTGACAAACCCCTACCTCCCATTTCCGCCATCAATTTTTGTTTGGTCCAAACCTTCTTTTTGTTTGGCACAGAATCTGTTAAAGCGGGAGAAGAAGAAAGCAAACAAATCTATGACACATTATGTAAAAATGTATGAAAATATGGTATATGGCCAAAAGATTGGAAGAGAACTATCTTCATTCGAATACCAAGAAAGGGCAACCTGAAATTATGCACCAACTATAGAACTATTGCCCTGATCAGTCATGCAAGTAAAATTCTACTAAAAATCATAATGGGAAGACTTCATAAGAAAATGGAAGAAGAGATTAACGTGGTTCAAGCTGGATTTAGGCAAAGATGAGGAACGAGAGATCACATACTCAACATGCGTTTAATAATAGAGAAGTGCAGAGAATTTAATGTAAACTTATTCTCGTGTCTTGTGGATTATTCAAAGGCATTTGACTGTGTACAACATCAGAAACTTTGGGAAATCATGAGGAATATGGTCTCTCCAGCACATGTAGTACAACTCATAAAAATGCTCTATCTAGACCAACAAGCAGCGGTTAGAATAGATGGTGAGACATCAGATTGGTTGGACATCAAGTAAGGAGTCCGTCAGGTCTGCGTGCTGTCCCCCTATTTGTTTAATCTGTACTCCAAAAATATGAGAAATGTCAGAGATGATATAACCAGGGATGCCCTAAATATCGGAGATGAAATACCAGAGATTCGATATGCTGATGATACAGTATTGCTATCCACATCACAGAATGGTATAGAAAACCTAATAACCTCAACCGAATTGAATAGTGAAAATCACAACTTATATTTTAACATAGCAAAAACAAAGATATTGCATACAGATAAAACTACTATGGAGACAGAAATATATGCTAATGAGAAAAATTCACATCAGAAATGCATCAAACATACAACAAGTTAGAAGTTATAGAGGAGCTTAGTGCCACAGCGACCACTTCCTCGTTGGAGCAAAATTTAAAATAAAACTTAAGAGAGCTTTCTATACTAAATTACAAAGATTGCACCCAACATATAACATAGAAAAACTACAAGAAATTATAGTCAAAGAGAAATTTATATGTATAATAATAAATAAAATGTAAACTTGAAACTCTGCAAAACCCTTTGGAGGAAAGCGTTGACCAAACTTGGTTGAACATCAAGAATACAATTCAATCTACCGCAGAAGAATGTCTCGGTGTGTTAACCACGCATAGAAAGAACAGATGGTTCAATCAAATATGTGAAGAAGTAGCCATTCGGAAAAAGAATGCCAGACATTTATGGTTAAATGACATCAACAACATCCAAAAGGAAGAGCAATATAGAACTGAATGTAAAGAGGCTACAAAAATAGTTCGACAGCAGAAGCGAGAATATATGAGTAATATAATCAAAGATATGGAAACTAATCAGCAAAAAAATTAATCCAGAATGTTTTTTAAAGAACTGAAGTCAATGAAACGAGGGCACCAACACAACACATATGGTGTAAAAGACAAAAATGGGAATATGATAAATACCAATGAGGAAATGTGCAACACATGGAAAGAATATTTTGTTGAATTACTAAATTGTGAAGCTCCAAGTAACACTTTCCCACAGGAAGAGGTTCTAACATGCGAACCACAAATTGAAGAACCTACATTTGAAGAAATCCTATATGTAATAACACGACTTAAAAACAATAAGGCAACAGGGGCTGATGGAATTGCTGCTGAATTTATAAAGGCAGGTGGCCATGCATTACATCTAAAGCTATACGAACTAATAATAAAAATCTGGAGGACTGAAGAATTACCGCATGACTGGAAAGAGTCATTATTGATACCTATCTTTAAGAAAGGTGACAAGTTCCAGTGTGAAAATTATAGAGGAATATCACTACTGTCCACAAGCTATAAGATACTATCCGTAGTATTACTAAATAGACTAAAACCATATTCAGAAGACATATTAGGTGACTACCAGGCGGGTTTTTAGACAAAACAGATCAACAATAGATCAGATATTTATCTTACGACAAATAGCCGAGAAATATTGGGAATATAAAAGAGATCTCCATAACATTTTTGTGGATTTAAAAAAGGCTTATGGAAGTGTCCATAGGAATAGTCTATGGAATGCTATGCAGGAATTTGAATACCAAGGAAGTTAATCAGCATGACCAGACTATGAATGGGAGATACTTATAATATAGTAACATATAAAGGCAGGAAATCAGACCCTTTCCAAATAACATCTGGCTTGAAACAAGGTGATGCACTATCGCCACCACTTTTCAATCTGGCTCTAGAGAAAGTTGTAAGGAAGATAAAGGAGGAATGTGATATTGGAGGAACATCCTAGCTGCTTGGTTATGCAGATGATTTAGATATTATAGGGGAAAATGAACAAAAGACATTGAAATATTGACTCACTTAAAGGAAAAAGCCCAACAGATGGGGCTGGTTATCAACCAAGATAAGACAGAATGGTAATTTCAAGAGAAGGAATGGCTAAAAACCCTGGCCACATAAAAAAAATAATATGACCATTAAAAGAACGGAAACATACAAATACCTGGGTACAATCTTCAACTGCTCCAACATCATAAGGGAAGAAATACAAACTAGAATCAACTCTGGAAATAAGATATACTATGCACTACAACATCTACTAAAATTAAATGCGCTATCTCGTAACACCAAAATCACAATATACAAAACACTGATCAGACCAGTTGTGCTGTATGGCTCTGAAACCTGGAGTACAACGAAAGGAGACGAAGCCTTGTTACAAACTTTTGAGAACAAAGTTTTAAGACGCATCTTTGGACCCATTAGGAATACACAAAGTGGAGAGTAGAAAAGAAGAAGTAACAAAGACATTTATGATCAGTTTAAGTCCCCGCTAATCACTGGTATCATGAAGGCTAATAGATTACAATGGCTGGGGCATATAGAAAGAATGGAAGACAATAGGGAAACAAAACTCGCTTACACTCAGGAAATAAATGACCGTAGACCCCGAGGTAGACCAAGAAGACGGTGGAGAGATAATATATACACAGACCTACAAGTACTTGCAATCAACGACTGGCAAGAGAAGGTCAACCTGAGAGACGAATGGAGACGGATTGTATCTGCAGCAAAGAACCTCAATGAACAGGAACGCTGAAGAAGAAGAAGAAGAAGAAGAAGAAGAAGAAGAAGAAGAAGAAGAAGAAGAAGAAGAAGAAGAAGAAGAAGAAGAAGAAGAAGAAGAAGAAGAAGAAGAAGAAGAAGAAGAAGAAGAAGAAGAAGAAAAGGAAAAATTGGAGGTGGTGGAAAATTTTGGATATCTTGGGTCATTAATTACCAACAATGGTGACACAATGAAATAAAATAAAGAGACTTAAACAACTGAATAAATTGTGGAGTGGGACAGATAGAACTACAAAAATTAGATTTTTAAGAGCATGCATCTTTCCCATTGCAACATACATCTGGACACATACTAAACAAGCTGAACAGCGCATAAAGCCTTTGAATATAAATGTTATAGACAGGTTCTAAGAATATCTTGGATACAGAAAAAGAACAAATGCATCCATACTTCAAGAGCTGAATATTGAAGAAGGTTGGCTATTACAGACGATAAAACAAAGAAAATTGAAATATTTTGGTCAGTTAAAACATCATGAAAGTTTGGAGAGAATAATAATGGAGGGGTAAATGCCTGGGAAGAGAGGAAGAGGAAGGCCAAAGAGAAGATGGGTGCAGGATGTGGCGGATGATCTCCAGATGGGTATATCGGACGAGGGACATCTTGCTTATGATCAAGACGTTTTCTGGAAGGTTGTTAAGGGAGCGAGGTTCTGTAAAGGATATGCTACTGAATGAATGAACTGTATGTATGTCATTAAACAGTCTGCTGTATTGTGCCTCGGTGATTATTTACATACGTGCATCAGTGCTGTATTTGGTGCATCTATTACATGATGATGATGATGGTGACCGCTTGTGTATCATATTGTTAGTCTACATATACTAAATCTTGTCTTAGACCATGCATTATGATTTAAATTAAAGAGTTAAAAGATTTATACATTTTGTTAATTCAGTATATAAACAAATGCATTGTTTGTTATAAAAAAAATTACACAATATTATCCGATTTGTTGTATACAATGCTCATGCTGTGCGTTTATGTATGGTGGATTTTGTCTCAGATTGTGTGTATAATAATATTATAATTTTGGGTGCATGATTTATATATGTTATGTTTGTCAACAATTCCATACATAAACAATAAACTGTTGATAACAACAAGAATCGCCATTGCGAAAGTAGCCTTTAGCAAGATGAAAAACATTCTGACCAATAAAATGATGTCAATTGAAACGAGAAAAAGAGTGTTGAGGGGATACATAGAGCCTGTTCTTTTGTATGGATGTGAAACTTGGACAATGTGCAGTCAAGCTGAAAAACATCTGATGGCTGCAGAAATGTGGTTTCTGAGGAAAATGCAAAGAATACCATGGACAGATAGAAAAACCAAAGACCAAGTACTACAAGAGACAAATGAAAATCGTAGATTGATTAGAGAAATTAGACGTAGACAGTCACAATTTTTTGGACATGTTATGAGAAGAAATGGACTGGAGAACTTAGTGACAGCTGGCAAGATCGAAGGGAACAGACCAAGAGGAAGACCGAGAGGAAAATACCTGGATGGCTTGGCCACATGGCATGGACGAGACAGGAACACTGAGCTGATCCACGACTCTGGTGATCGAGTGAAATGGCGAATCATGACCGCCCACGCTTTCCGGCATGGCACATGATTGATTGATTGAACATTCACCAACTGGTGTGTTGTGTGCAGTTATCGTATACCACCTGTTATAGAGCCATGGTGGTGTGGCTATTAATACATTGGTTTGCCAGCATGGTCGGTCTGGTGCCATTCCCATCTGAGGAAGATGTGTCTTGTGACGACAACATGTGACTTGTCAATTGGTATCATTGATGTTTTGAACCAGGAAAGGCCATGAGAATGGGAGCTGTCCTTTCTACGTCATGATGCTGTGACGTAGTATGTGTGAAGCCTCATTATGTCACACACATTCACCATGGGATTACTTTGTACTGCATATAAGAAAGTCAGAATTGCATTTTGTAAAAAAACAAACATTGCCAGCTAGTGTGTATTTTATAAGATATATCTTACAAATGTTTTTAAATGTGCATAATTTTTAATTTGTGAAGAGGCATGATAGCCGTCGCCAGCCAAAAAAGCACTAAATGGATGATAATTTGTAATGTAGATGGTCAAGTTTTGTTTGCCATGTTATGATGAGAAATAAACTTGAAAACTTAGTGACAGCTCTAACTTAGTAGGAAAAGAGGAAGACAAAGCAACAAATACGTAAATGGCTTTGTCAAATGACATAATCATGACAAGAGCACAGACCTGATTCAAGATTTTGGTGTTTTGTGTAAGATGGTGAGCAGTGATCACCTATGCTTATTGGTATTTCATAGATGATTATGATGAATAAAATTGTAAGAAGAGTGTAGTTTTTCATAGCATGTGATGAGATGTTTAGATGGGAGGAAAGGACAGATAAGCAAGTTCTAGAAGATCGTAGTTTTAAAAAAGAACCTAGCTGAAAGAAATACAAATAACACATATAGAGCTTTGGTCGCATCAGATAACATAACGGTCTGCAGTAAACCATAGTAGAGAAAAGGAAGTTCAAGCAAAAGAGGTAGATAAGCATCAATTATATAAATGGACAGCATCAAGATATTGTCCGTCTGTTACCAAACAAATGAGAAATTGCGTATTTTTCAAGTGTTAAAAACTATATATATGCTCAATGAGTTATAATCCATGTGGATTCAATCAGACACCCTCCTGTATGTTACTGTCATGTCGGTGCCAAGGGGCGGGCGGCGACAGGGTCTCCATGTTTTGATCTGTTGTCTGATGTCAGGAAACAAAAGCCAAACCAGTGGCAGGAGGACAACTCGGAATTTAGTCATTGTTGCTGAGATCAACATGAAATGAAACCTGCAGGTTATGTGGGGGATTAACAAAGAAAATTATTAATAAAATAATAGAAATATAATTTAACATGTCTATTTAAAAAAAATGTTTTAGCATTTACTCACTTTGAACACAAGCGGTCCATACACATGCTACTACTTCTGGTGTACTTGACTGATATTTGCATGTGGATTAGCTTTCTCGTGTCCCTCGCCTTCAGGTGCACCAACTCTGACTTCAGAGGTCTTGTAATTTACGTCCCAAAGTCAAGGACGAAATTTCAACATTTTATTCCAACTGACCAGTGTAAGGGTAAACCCGCTACCTCGGCATCAGCACACCGGATGTTTAAGAATAAGTGCTCTTATCCGTTGTGGCATGCTGACCTCCACATGTATATTTTGTCATTGCTTGTGTCACAGGCTTAAGTTTTGTGATCTACAGCTTCAGTTTTGTGATTTACATCTTCAGTTTTGTGATCTACAGGTTCAGTTTTGTCATCTACAGCTTCAGTTTTGTTATCTACAGCTTCAGTATTGTGATATACAGCTTCAGTTTTGTTATCTACAGCTTCAGTTGTGTGATCTACAGCTTAAGATCGCCTGCTGGTATTGAACCACAAGTCTGTAAGCTAGGTTTCTATGTTACAACCACATTCTTGCCCTGGCAGGGATTATACCTCACATCTTCAGAATTTATAGACCAGTATCTCAACTGCTTAATGTTTGTTCATATAGTGGAAATATACAACAGCTACAAGTGTGCAGCCATTAAACAACTTCTTCTTCATTCATGCTAAATGTTTTGTGTTGGGAATCATTCTGTTGTGTCTGTTTATAGCAGAGCTGCGATAGGCGCACCCTTCAGTCGTCAAATTTGGCTTCTTCAGGCATTTGTTGACCAGATTTATCTTCTCAGGTGTTTCCTTCTCTCAATGTTGTAATGTTTTCTTCTTCCCTCCATCAACAAAAGATCCCCCACCTGGCCCACCCAGAACTACCAAACGCATGCAAGTTTATACAATAACTATATCTGTGGCACCATAAAACAACTATGTCTGTGGCACCATAAAACAACTATATCTGTGGCACCATAAAACAACTACCACTATGGCATCGCAGAAACAATAACCCCGGGGCACCTAACAACTTCAGCAATGACAAAATAAAATAGCTGCAACTGTGGCATCATGAAACTGCAACCATGGCACCATAAATAGCTTTGTCTGCGACACCATAAAAGAACTATATCTGTGGCACCATAAATCAACTACCACTCTGGCACCATAAATCAACTATATATGTGACACCATAAAACTATATTTGTGGCACCATAAAATAACGTTATCTGGCATCATAAATCAACTAATATCTGTGGCACCATCAATCAATCAATCATGTGCCATGCCGGAAAGCGTGGGCGGTCATGACTCGCCATTTCACTCGATCACCAGTGTCGTGGATCAGCTCAGTGTTCCTGTCTCGTCCATACCTTGTGGCCAAGTCATCCAGGTGGCACCATACATCAAGTATATCTGTGGCACCATAAAAATATTACCACTCTGACACCATTAAAACGACTATATCTGTGGCATCATAACACTACTACCACTCTGGCATCATTAAAACAACTATATCTGTGGCACCATAAACTATATCTGTGGCATCATAACACTACTACCACTCTGGCATCATTAAAACAACTATATCTGTGGCACCATAAACTATATCTGTGGCATCATAACACTACTACCACTCTGGCATCATTAGAACAACTATATCTGTGGCATCATAAACTACTACCACTCTGGCATCATTAAAACAACTATATCTGTGGCACCATAAACTATATCTGTGGCACTATAAACTATATCTGTGGCATCATAACACTACTACCACTCTGGCATCATTAAAACAACTATATCTGTGGCACCATAAACTATATCTGTGGCATCATAACACTACTACCACTCTGGCATCATTAGAACAACTATATCTGTGGCACCATAAACTACTACCACTCTGGCATCATTAAAACAATTATATCTGTGGCACCATAAACTATATCTGTGGCATTATAACACTACTACCACTCTGGCATCATTAGAACAACTATATCTGTGGCACCATAAACTACTACCACTCTGGCATCATTAAAACAACTATTATCTGTGGCACATAAAAAAACTGTACCTGTGGCACCATTAAAACAACTGTATCTATGACACCAAAAAATCTTAAAGTTAGGAGCATGAACTTCATTGCACCGGGATTAAACTCATCAGGCTCGGTCTGTTTCCGCAGGGCGGCCTGCCAAAAGCGTCACACAAAGCACGAACTCTCTAGCTCCAGCGACGACATCCAGCAGTCTACTTAGAAAAATGCACCCGTGAACCGAAAGACGTAGCCCAGAATAGAACCCACGACCTTCAGAGCGCGAGGCAAAAACCAGTGCAGGGTGGTCTGCTGCCAAATCACCCGCAGCTGTTTTTCGAATGCGGTATGCGGGATTACGAACTGCGTCCATAATCCCTTTACCAGGGAGCCGGCTATGGAGCTATAGCACCATAAAACTATATCTGTGGCACCATAAAATAACTACCACTCTGACACCATAAAACAACTTGATCTGTGGCAACCAAAACTATATCTACGGCACTATAAAACTATATCTGTGGCACAATAAAATAGCTATATCTGTGAACCATAAAATTATATATGTGGAACCATAAAACTATATCTGTGGCACCATAAAATAATTACCACTCTGGCAGCATAAAACAGCTATATCTGTGTCATAATTAAAACAACTACTTCTGTGGCACTATAAAACTACTATATCTGTGTCATAATTTAAAAAAAAAACACTATTTTTGAGGCACTATAAAACAACTATATATGTGGCTTGTAAAACTATATTTATGACACTAGAAAAGTAAGTATGTGGCATTATGAAACTATCAGTGGCACCATAAAATAACTATATCTGTTGCATAATAAAATAACTACCACTCTGTCACCAAAGAACAAATATATCTGTGGCACCATAAAACTATATCTGTGGCAGCATAAAACTATATCTGTGGCCGCATAAAACAACTACCACTCTGGCACCATAGAACAACTGTATCTGTGGCATCGTAAAACCATATTTGTGGCACCATCAAACAGCTACCACTCTGGTACAGTAAATTAATCATATCTGTGACACCATACACCAACTATGTCTATGGCGCCATAAAACAACTACTACTCTAGCAAAATAAAACTATATATATGGCACCATAAATTAACTATATATCCATCCATGTATGTGTGTGTGTGTGTGTGGGGGGGGGGGGGGTTGTGTGGTGGGTGGGAGATGTGTGTGTTTGAGGAGATGTGTGTAGGTGGGGGTGTGTATGGGTGTGGGATGTGTGGGTGGGGGATATGTGGATGGGTGGTGCATGCCTGTCCCACGTATGTATGCCTGTGTGTGTGTGTGGTTGGGTGGGGATGGGTGGATGGGTGGTGCATGCCTGTCCCACGTATGTATGCCTGTGTGTGTGTGTGTGGTTGGGTGGGGATGTGTGGGTGGATGGGGGATGGGTGGGTGGTTGGGGTATTGTCGCATAACATGGTAATATGCATTGTTTATGTTTACAACATTCATTTGACATTGGTTTTTTCCCTATGTGAATGTATTATGCATTATTGATGAACGAAAGATGAGTGATTGGAAGAGCCGAATGTAAGACAGGCATGCGTGCCCAATTTGTTATCCTTGGAAAATAAAGTCCATTCGTTCGTTCGTACGTTCGTTTATGTGCCATGCGAGAACAAGTGGGCGGTCATGACTCGCCATTTCACTCGATCACCAGAGTCGTAGATCAGCTCAGTGTTCCTGTCTCGACCATGTCATGTGGCCAAGCCATCCAGGTATTTGCTTCACGGTCTTCCCATCGGTCTGTTCCCTTCGATCTTGCCAGTTGTCACCAAGTTCTCCAATTCATTTCTTCTCATTATATGTCCAAAAAATCTTGACTATCTACGTCTAATTTCTCTAATCAACCATATCTATATCACTATTTAAAAAACTACCATCTGGCACCACACATCTATATCTCTGGCACCCTAAATCAATTATATTTGTGGCACCATTAAACAACTATCTTTCTGGCACCATAAAACTATATATGTCAAATCATAAACACACACACACACACACATACACACACAGACACACACACACACATGTACATTGGATGTGGAGACTTGCCACACACACACGCTTTTTATAGTACATTATATGTGGAGACTTATCACACCTATAGACACTCACAACCGTTTAATAGTACATTATATGTGGAGACTTATCATTACTACTACTACTACTGCTACTACTACTACTACTACTACTACTACTACTACTACTACTACTACTACTACTACTACTACACACACACGCACAAACGTGCATACAAACTCACATGCAGTATAATCTATTATATACGGAGACTTACCACATACACCATACACACACGTAATTCTGTGCTAAAAGCGGCATTACTTTGTGTTATTTTATATTGTTTACACACATGCTGTATAGTAGGCTACGTTATATGCGGCGTCTTACCATAAACACGCATGCAGTATAGTACATTGGATGCGGAGACTTACGATACACATACATGCACGTGTGTGCGTGTGTGTGTAGTAGTAGTAGCAGCAGCAGCAGCAGCAGCAGTAGTAGTAGTAGTAGTAGTAGTAGTAGTAGTAGTAGTAGTAGTAGTAGTAGTAGTAGTAGTAGTAGTAATGATGTCTCCACATATAATGTAATATAAAAAGCGTGTATGTGTGGCAAGTCTCCACATCCAATGTACATGTGTGTGTGTGTGTGTGTGTGTGTGTGTGTGTGTGTGTGTGTGTGTTTTATGATTTGACATATATAGTTTTATGGTGCCAGAAAGATAGTTGTTTAATGGTGCCACAAATATAATTGATTTAGGGTGCCAGAGATATGGATGTGTTGTGCCAGAGTGGTAGTTTTTTTTAAAATAGTGATATAGATATAGTTGATTAGAGAAATTAGACATAGACAGTCAAAATGTTTTGGACATATAATGAGAAGAAATGAATTGGAGAACAATTGGAGAATTGGAGAAACGACACACACACACACACACACACACACACACACACACACACACACACAAACACACACACATGCAGTATAGTACATTGGATGCGGAGACTTACCACAGACACACACACACAATCCCACACACATACACATGCTGTATAGTACATTGAATGTGGAGACTTACCACACACACACAGACACACACACAATCACACACACACACACACATGCAGCATAGTACATTGGATGTGGAGACTTACCACACACACATACACAAACACACACATGCAGTAAAGTACATTGGATGTGGAGACTACCACACACACACACACACACACACACACACACACACACATGCAGTATAGTACATTGGATGTGGAGACTTACCACACACACAAACACAGACACACATGCAGTTTAGTACATTGGATATGGAGACTTACCACACACACACACACACACACACACACCGACATGCAGTTTAGTACATTGGATGCGAAGACTTACCACACACACACACACACACACACACACACACACATGCAGTATAGTACACCAAGGTGCCGGTGGGGCACACTGGGATACCACGATAGTGACCACTACCCTTGTGTCATCCTGATCAAGAAAGACGGGGCCATGAGTCAAAGAAACAAGACCAATGCCTTCCCGTACGACACCACTGGTCAAGACGCCATAAGCAAGATCAGAAGAAGGAAACTAACTTCCTCCCGTAGGAGACAAGAAAGATGGCTGCAGCCACCGTGGTGGAATGGAGAGGTCGAGAAAGTGTGGCTGGGAAAGAGGCAGGCTGTCAAAGACTGGCAAAAGGCCAGTAAGGCTAACATGCCACAGGTTGAGTTGGCGAACCTGAAGACTGAGGTCGTTAGGACGACGACTTTATTCAAATCCTGCGCCAAACAGGCCAAGGCCGACAAATGGGACGAGTTCTGCAGGAAGGTGTGCTCCGAGCAATCTCTTACGACATTCTGGCGCCTCCACAAGAGCATGAACGGTGCTGCACAACGTAGGGGTATTCCAGACTTTCAAGGCACAGACCTCGCATGGAAAAAGTCGGATGCGGATAAAGGTAAGGCCCTTCTTGCACGCTACATAGAACAGACTGACCAGAAAGACGAGCCCGCCAGACAGAGGACCACAACAACACTCTCTCCGTTGTGGGAGGGGGTCGGGACAGACGAAGAATGGACAATCACAGTTGAGATATTGCGTGCGATGCTCAAGAAATCACCTAACACCGCCCCAGGCCTAGACGGCATCCGATATGGTGACCTAATGGTGATATCAGATGATGACATGGAAGAACTGGCCAGAGAATTCAACACCAGTATCCAGAGGGGTCAGGTCAAAGAAGAATGGCTACACAGCTACTTGCTGCCGCTGCCAAAACCGAACAAAGACCACTCCAAGATAAGCGGCTACAGAATCATTACGATGCAGAATACTGTTGGCAAGCTACTGGAGAAAATTGTAGCACACAGACTTGCTTGGGACTTGGAACAGCTCGGCTGCTTCCCGCCCACACTTGGAGGATACAGACGCAACAAAGAGTCATGGCTGAATGCGGCGGTCTTTGCTCAAGATGTTTACGAAGGATTTCAGGTCAGAGAAGAGACATGTGCTGCCGCCATAGACTTAGAGGACGCATATAACAGAGTATCTTTCGAGCACTTGATGCAAACCCTCCTCAGACTGAAAGTGCACCCTCACCTTGTACGATGGATGGCTGCAGTTCTACTCCAAAGGAAGGTGGTGCTAAGATGCGGGAGTTGGTCTTCTGAGCCGATAACGATATGTCCAGGATTGCCGCAGGGTTCACCACTGTCATCAGTACTATTCAACGTGTATACGGTGCCGATCACTGAACAACAGTTGGATGGGAGGGGTAGGACTCTATCATTCGTTGACGACATCCTCGTGTATCGACAGGGTCGAGATAGATAGGCGGTTGCCAACTATATGCAGGGCGAACTAGATCGAATTTCCTCATGGTGTCCTGATGCCGATGCCCTTGTCAACCCTGCAAAGGCAACGGTTACATGGTTCTCACTAAACAACCATATTGTGAAAACAGACCTACCGGCAGTAAGAATGGATGGGAGCATTCTGAGTAGAACCCAGTCAATGACATATCTTGGCGTGAGGCTTGATCGTAGCCTGTCCTTCAGAGATCATGTCGATTATGTCATAACGAAGGCTCGAAAAGGTTTGGCAGCAATGAGAGTCATGGCGACTGCCAATATCGAGCAAAGACTGCTATTACTTCTGTTCCAAGGACATGTGCTTTCACGCATCGAGTATGCCCTGGCCATCCTCACTGTCAGCCCTACACAGATTGGAAGACTTGAAAATGTACAAAACGAAGCCATGCGCATCATTTTGGGCTGCACGAGAGACACCAGCTGTGTAGCAATGAGATACCTCCTTGACTTCCCGACAATGGAACACAGGATCAAGATCTGGAGAGCTCGTGCATACTTAAAAATAAGTGCAGATGAGCAGCACCCTCTGCATGACGCTGTATTCAGAGAAAAGGGTGACAGGCTAAAGAGGGGCAAATCATGGATGGGTTGGGCGGAAGATGTCGTCAGACAGGTCTGCAGTCTTACCAGTATCAACCCCGGCAAGGAATGGGTGCCGGTGCCTCCAGCTTTTAAGTGTACCTTCTCCTGCATTATCACACTCGACAGACGGTGCAGAGAGCAGAACCCTGCCGCTGTCAATGCAGAGGTTAACGCGCTCATCTATGATCACTCAGATAGCCCCGAAGTGCTCATCTATACAGATGGATCTGTTGTAAAGCAGCAGAGAAGTGCGTGGGCATTTACAGCCCGTTCAGCGGGCCGAACCGTTCAAGAATCCAGTGGTGCCCACTCTATGACCACGAGCAGCATGACGATGGAGGTGATGGCAGTTACACAGGCTTTCATATGGCTGGAATCACAGCATTATACCAACGTGTGTGTACTAAGTGATTCAATGAGCATGATTCAGAAGGTCGAAGCTGGATCTGTACGTAGACAGTGGACTGAGTCGCTGCGGAAGTCCGTTGTCCGCAAAGTCACCTTCATCTTCGTCCCGGGACATGCGGGAGTCGAGGGAAATGAACGAGCTGATAAATTGGCTGGCTCTGCACCCCCTGTAGATGGCCAGCCCATGGATCGTGCCGATGTTATTAACGCCCTTAAAGATATGGCGAGAACAGAGGATTTTGACGCCAGTGATTCCACGTAGACAGTCACAATTTTTTGGGCATGTTATGAGAAGAAATGATTTGGAGAACTTGGTGACAACTGTAAGATCGAGGGGAACAGACCAAGGGGAAGACCTAGAAACAAGTATCTGGATGGCTTGGCCTTGTGGCATGGTCGAGACAGAAACACGGAACTGATCCACGACTCTGTTGATCGAGTGAGATGGCAGAACATGACCGCCCACGCTTACCGGCATGGCACATGATGGATGGATGGATTCCACATCGCTTTCCAGGATGAAAGACCTGGGAGTAAGAATCGGCACAGCCAGACGCGAGAGGTACATCGGGAAAACAAAGCGCCTCGTCAACCAACACAGAACTGGCACTATTAGCCACCGGACGCTGATGCATATGCTGGGGGGAGGATCTGAGCACCTATGGACATGTCCGGAGTGCAACGAAGATACCCCAACTGATAACTAACTAACTAACTAACATTGGATGTGGAGACTTACCACACACACACACACACACACACACACACACACACACACACAATCACACACACACATGCAGTATAGAACATTGGATGTGGAGACTTACCACACACACACATGCATTATAGTACATTGGATGTGGAGACTTACCACACACACAATCCCACACACACATACACATGTTGTATAGTACATTGAATGTGGAGACTTACCACACACACACACACACACACACACAATCACACACACACATGCAGTATAGTACAGTGGATGTGGAGACTTACCACACACACACAGACATGCAGTATAGTACATTGGATGTGGAGACTTACCAAACACACACAATGCAGTATAATACATTGGATGTGGAGACTTACCACACACATACAATGCAGTATAGTACATTGGATGTGGAGACTTACCACACACACACAATGCAGTATAGTAAATTGGATGTGGAGACTTACCACACACACACATGCAGTATAGTACATTGGATGCGGAGACTTACCACACACACACACACACACAATCCCACACACATACACATGCTGCATAGTACATTGAATGTGAAGACTTACCACACACACACACACACACACATGCAGCATAGTACATTGGATGTGGAGACTTACCACACACACACACACACACACACACACACACAAACACACACATGCAGTATAGTACATTGGATGTGGAGACTTACCACACACACATGCAGTATAGTACATTGGATGCGAAGACTTACCACACACACACACAATGAAGTATAGTACATTGGATGTGAAGACTTACCACACACATACTCATACACACACACACACACTTACACACGTAGTATAGTATAGTACATTATATGTTTAGACTTACCACACATGAGGTATAGTACATAACGTGGAGATTTACCACACACACAGACTCACTTTTCTCTCTCTCTCTCTCTCTCTCTCTCTCTCTCTCTCTCTCACTCTCTCTCTCTCACACACACACACACACACACACAAACATTATATGTGGGGGGTCTTACCATTCGATGTAGTTGTGCGTTATGTTGTCATTGGCATTCTGGATGACAAAACCGAGCATGTACGGGAAATCACAGACGACGGAGACAACAACAGCGATGCCATAAACATATGCTGAGTCAATCTCCGTCTCCGCTCCAGAACTTATAAGTTCAGTCGTCATGGCATCTGTAGAGTTCCCCCGGCTGAAGCGCCTATGTCTCAACAATGCTGCAATGATTACCAGTGTAAGTGACAGACACAATGGGATCGCTATAATGATGGTTATGAAAATTGTTATATCGCTTGGCTCTATGTACAAGCAATGGAAATTGCCACTTGAGCGAATGCCGATGGCATACAAAGCTACCGGAAAAATTGTAAGGGAAACAATCCAAGGCAAAAGTAAAAGGGCCGACGAAGCCACAGTGATGATCCTTTGTGAAAATGTTCCTGACGGATGGACATTTTGGATTTGTGCAATAAAAATGGCGAGCAGCATCACCAGAATCCAGTTCTCCATGAAGTCTTGAATAAGCCCGAGGTTTATGATGACTAAATAATGGATACAGGTGTAAGAGTGGCCATGATTCACATGCCACAATGTTATATTTGACAGGGGCTCCACCAACAGACAACCCAAAAGACTGATCAGAAGTGTGTTGCAAATGATCTTGTTACGCAGGCGTGATCTCACTTTTTGTGAGCGAAAGATGGCTACCAAAAACCAAAGATTAAGAAAAGCTCCAGCAATGAAGATAACAACTTCGGTAATTAAATAGCCTTTGTAAAGAGCATCAAGCTGGTCTTGCATGTTGTGTGAAAATTCATAAAAACTATTGTTTATAATGTGTGAATAATCATAATAACTAATGTTTTCCATGTCCCAGTACAGCTTAGTTGAATCACTTGCCATTATTGAATGCACACGTTATTTTAAAATAGTCTGTAATAGTTTTTACTACTCAGATTTCTTCTTAGTGAGATGTCTTCCCGGGCCTCTATTCTGAGAGTCTGATTCATGTAACATGTCTAGGTCACTGTCGCGCAGGGGTCATTATGTTGAGATCGTGTCGCCAAGTCTGCAATACAAGACAAGTGTTTAGTTACTGGTGAAGAGAAGGTTTATTTTAAATATTACCTACCCTCTTTAGATAACAATCACCTTCAAATGAATATACTATTTGTGGTTACAACCGCCCGACAATATCATTCTTTCTCTCTTGCGCTGACACCCAGCAAAATAGGTTTAAAAGCAACCTGGTACTCTCACCCTCGAAAATTTAGACCTCGACCTCGATCATGTCGGGTCCGCAATAATTCCCATGGTTTAATAAGGAAATATGGCTTCCACATCTGCAGATGCCGCTTCGGGCAATACTCTGATGACATTGGATTCGAAATACTTGTTGACCCTTTAGATCAGTGTTTCCCAACCTTTTTTGTGCTATGCCCCACCTAAGACTTTCTAAAATTCTTATTCCCCCCCCCCCCTTCCCCCCCCCCCCCCAACATATGCATCATTTTTAATATTCAAAAAATGAAATGTTCACTAAAGAAACTTGAATTTTTTTTTTTGAAGGGCTCACGGCTCCCAGAGGGGCCAAAGCGCCCCCCCCCCCCCAACAGGTCCCGCGTCCCTTGTGTGTCGGGTGTGTTGGGTGAATTTTTTGTTTGTTTTGGCTTTTCTTTTTGGTTTGGCGGTTACCCCAGACAAGCTGGTTCCCCCGCCTCCCCCATTTTTTGTGTGGACCCTTAGTCTAACTGTGAGCTATTGCCCACAGTGGTCCACCAGGCCCACATCTAAGGTGAAGATATGTGATGGGTTTTTATTTCATCATCCCGGCCCCCGACCAGACCAGGCGCACTACTGGGGGGGGGGGGGGGAGTAGCAAATGCACCCGATCCTAGCCAAAGGACCGATAGTTTTTAGAAAGAAAGCACTAGGAAATTATTGAGCAAACACAGTAAGTAAATTTCCAAACATATAATGGAGAACTGAAATTCAAGTACAAAATAATTTTAATGAAAGATTTTTCTATATTATTTTAATTATTAGTAATTATTTAAATTTAGTGAGATCCTTGCTCTTGATGCTTGCTGCAAAGAGATATTATGTCATGTTCCAATTTAGTTAACTTCAGTCTCAAGTCTCCCCGTTTTGTTATATCCAGCTGATTTCTTTCATTTTCGAGTTGCCCCCCTTAACAATCGAATTGCCCCCCTGTGGGGCGTGGGCCCCACGTTGGGAAACACTGCTTTAGATGTTTGTTGCTTTATTGTTGTACTAAATGTGTACACACTTTATTCGCTAATTCAATAAATGGATATGAGCCAGACGATGGATCCTAATATAATTTTCTTCTGAGGTTGACCGGGGTAGTGGTAATAATATAATTGATGTAATGGAAAAGGTTTATTCTAAACTGAATTGAATCGGCATACGTAATACGGAAATGTGAAATTGTTGAAAATTATCATCATCATGTTTCATTGTTGAAAATTATCATCATCATGTTGCTGGGACGAAGGGGTGTTTCCAAGGCACAAGGGTCAGGTTTTATACTGGCCAAGACCCACTGACACGTCCTAGTCGTGCGTCCTGGGCAACAGGTTCCTTCAGGGTCCTAGTTAACGTAGTAGGATCGCTGATTCTCTCTCTCTCTCTCTCTCTCTCTCTCTCTCTCTCTCTCTCTCTCGCTCTCTCTCTCTCTCTTCTCATATATACCTTGCACATGTCCATGTATACTATTGTATGAATGTCTGTTGACTGATGTAGATGTATGTATGTGCGCTCACGCATATCAGCCCACTCAGACTTTAGGACTCGCCTCACAATAACATAATGGAGTACATAATGTGAGTTTGGTTAGTATCACCATCATACTTGGATGCACACTCCATTGCTCTTCAATATTCGTCCACTGGCACCCACTCATGCTTTGTTAGTACACCCACTGCGATTACTCACATACCATTCTCAGACTACTATCACAGGTTGCCGTCTTACCTTCCTGTCTCCGCCCCCCCCCTTTTTTTTTTTTTCAACGTGATCACTGAATCGTTACACCCACCACTCCGTCATCATCCTACACCCCATTACCTCGGTTGGGTATAACAAGAAGACATCGGGGATAATTGCGGTTATACACAGCTCGGAATTCTGAGGTAAGTATGAAAATTTCTTCAAATTTTCATTTTCTCTTCATTGCTTTCATTTTTTCATCTTTTTGTTCTTCTTGTCCTGTCGTCACGTTTTGATGTAGACATAGGAGATCTCCTTGACTATATGTTGTGTTTTGTGAATGTGTTTCTTTGCTGATGAAGGCAAATCGCCGCAACGTCCTGTATGTGTCGTAATTATGTTATGTAAAGCTGCACTACTTTGTGTCATTTTATATTGTAGGCATTGCTGATACCGATGTTCCTCCATACCATTATGTCAAACTGTCCACATCTTCTCTCTTGGTCTCCTCCCCTGCTTCTTCTCTCCCCTCCCCCCCCCCCCCCCCGCCAACTTTCTCGTTGTGATGACATTCTCCAGCCCTCCCTTTCCCATGCCATGCAAAAGTATGTAGACCTCTTGTGATGCCAGTAACCAGTTCTATTGTGAGTGGACTTCTTTCAAGATATCGCCATTACTCTTTCTATCCGACAACGGGGTTCTCATCATTCTTCTAGAAAACCACATCTTGCCAGCTTCCACATAATTCCTCACTTGTCTGCTAATTGTGTATGATTTGCTTCCGTACTTGGTATGATTTGCTTCCGGATTAGATGAATACAGCTCTTAAGAATTCTTGTCAAAACCCTGACTGACACATTTCATCATTACTAAAATAATGGTGCCAGAACCTGGACCTGAAGGGTTAAAGCTAATAAATTAAATACTCAAATACTGAATAGATTAAATAGTCAAATACTGAATCAGCCGTTTTCCCTTAAAGGTTCTGGTGGGAAACTTACTGTATATGTGTAGATTCGCTAAGATGGCACGATGGTTAGTGGTTTGACTTGTCAAGATAGTGGTCGGGGTTCAAGCGTCAGCAGTGACAGAAATTCTTTTCACAATAGGATAACCATAAAGTCGACCGAGACACATACAATAGGATGGCCCTGAAGTCTACTGAGTCACATACAATAGGATGACCATGAAGTCGACCGAGTCACATACAAAGGATGGCTATGAAGTCGACCGAGTTACATACAATAGGATGACCCTGAAGTCGACCGAGTCACATACAATAGGATGGCCCTGAAGTCGAACGAGTCACATACAATAGGATGGCCCTGAAGTCGAACGAGTCACATACAGTAGGATGGCTATGAAGTCGACTGAGTCACATACAATAGATTGGCCTTGAAGTCGACCGAGTCACATACAAAGGATGACCATGAAGTCGACCGAGTCACATACAATAGGATGGCCCTGAAGTCGAACGAGTCACATACAGTAGGATGGCTATGAAGTCGACTGAGTCACATACAATAGAATGGCCTTGAAGTCGACCGAGTCACATACAAAGGATGACCATGAAGTCGACCGAGTAACATACAACAGGATGGCCCTGAAGTCGACCGAGTCACATACAATAGGATGGCCCTGAAGTCGACCGAGTCACATACAACAGGTGGGTATCAGATCATGTAAAAAGTGCCGGCACTGTGGCGAATGAGTTACAAACGCTGTTCGTAATCCCGCATACTGCATTCGAAACATGTTAATTATGTGGTAGTAAATAGTGTAAATTATCTTATGCTTGGCTGCTTGTTATTTCTAGGCGTTTACGTTCAGTAGTTTCGCATTGCTTTCTGAACGACCGGCAATCATACCATTTTATTAAAAACAGCGCAAGGTGGCCTGCTTTTGAATCACCCGTAGCTATGAGTATAAGCTCTGCAGATGCTACTGTGCTGACTGGAGATACTGAGCAGAATCTGCAGCATTGAGTAGAAGCGGTTACTGCACACAGAAAGTTCTTCTTTCGTCATGTATCCCCCCATTGTGACAGCGGTCCTCAAGCAACTCACCACAAGCCCTCCTATCATTAGCTATCCCATACAGCCTTGTCCATGCGCTCCTCATATTATTTATGTATGTCCCCACTTCTCTTTCTCCGTGTGTTTTTATGTCTTCTTCTATTTCTTTTGTCCTGTCGATTCTAGACAAAGTCCTTTCTAATTAAAGTAACCACAGGTTTTCTCAACGTATGTCTTATTAAGCGCTATTGTCTTTTTTTTTTTTTTTAAACTCTTGATTCACTGGCTTTTGCTTTGTTCTTTCCATGTGGGTGATTCGCCATACTTCTACTTTGTGCAAGCACCAATTAATGAATTGTTGTAGTTTATTTGTAAGTGTTTTATTAGTGATTCCCCGTGTTTCAGATCCACATATAGAACCGATTTAATGTTAGAGTTGAATATTCCAAGTCTAGTGCCAACTTTCACATATTTCCTAGTGCTATTACAGCTTACGGATTGTATCTGCAGCAAAGAACCTTAATGGCTCGGAACGCTGAAGAAGAAGAAGAAGAAGAAGAAGAAGAAGAAGAAGAAGAAGAAGAAGAAGAAGAAGAAGAAGATTACAGCTCCTTTTGCCTTTTCTTACTTTGACATATTTATCTGTTTTCCCATCTTTGTCTACATTGCCGCCTAAACAGGCATATAATTCCGTATGTCGAAGTGAGGTTTCACCAAGTGAGATCGGGTTATAATTTGCTTGATTTATTCTCATTATCTTTATCTGTCCTTTATGGATGTTAAACTAATTGTTGTGACCTCTAATCAAGTGTAGTTAGATTATCTTACGTCTGACAGACAAGTTCTTTCACTACCGGAGCCGTAATTCAGTAACACGTAGAAGACTAATGTTGCTTTCGGTGTCTGTAAAAATATTGAACGGGTCATCCTGGAGAAACTAAGACATGTCATTAACAAAAAAAGCAAACCTAGCTGATGAACAAGCAAGTTATCGAATGAATAGACCCAGCAACGGCCAGTTATTCAGATTGCACATAATAATAGAGCAAAGAATCGAATTAAATTCGCCACTTTATAAAGAAAAAGAAGAAGAAGAAGAAGAAGAAGAAGAAGAAGAAGAAGAAGAAGAAGAAGAAGAAGAAGAAGAAGAAGAAGAAGAAGAAGAAGAAGCAGCAGCAGCAGCAGCAGCAGCAGCAGCAGCAGCAGCAGCAGAAGAAGAAGAAGAAGAAGAAGAAGAAGAAGAAGAAGAAGAAGAAGAAGAAGAAGAAGAAGAAGAAGAAGCCACCTCTGCACACAGTGTTATATATTGAACGATAATTCCAAACAAAATGCGAACCCAGCAGGATATTTCCAAATGTCCTTAACAA
>OY992884.1:73590631-73755631 GCA_963921405.1 Cepaea hortensis | reverse complement strand
TGGAGAGACGTGAAAGTTTCCATCAGTTTAAAGGCGCATGCAAACAATAATAAATCATTTTTGACCAATATAATTAGCTGTTGTAATTTGGTTCTTTATCTCTGTGTAACATTGTATATCTGTTGTCACCGTTAAGCTTAGCTCTTGGGAAATTCAGCTGTTTGATATTTGCAACTTTACTATAGTCAGCACCGGCTCCGTGGCCGAGGGGTTAGCAGCTTTCTCCGCTAACTCCGAATACTCTCGTCACGTGACGCGACGAGAATTAGCAGTGGTTCGAATCGCAAAAGTGACTTATGAGAGTATGGAGCCGGTCGCTCAGAAAGTCGTGGCGTGCTGATGAGCGTAATCTAGCCTAGGAATCAACATACAGCTGAAAGATGCTGGTGTTGACCGCAATATCCTGAAACAGGATGGAAACGCGGAAAAAAAAAAAAAAAAAAAAACTATAGTCAGCCCCAACAATGTTTGGCTGTTTGTGATTTCTTGGCAAGCTTACGTTCAGAAGACTTCAAGCAAAACGTCCGCTTCGTGGCAAATGCCGGATATAACGTCCTCTTCGTGACCCATGGCGGACAAAACGTCCTCTTCGCGGCCAATGCCGGACAAAACGTCCTCATCGTGGCCCATGACGGACAAAACGTTCTCCTCGTGCTCCATACCGGATTGACATAAGCCTGGGTCATTGACAATGAGTTGAGTGACCGGGCATGAGAAAGAATGGAGATGAAAGTGGGAGACAGTAAAGTGACTGACCTGGCTATGAGAAAACAGCCAGTCCTGAGAAATAAAATAGTGAGGGTAGAGAAAAACCTCTAGGGTGGATGGGGCGAGAGATAGGGTATTTGTGTGTTGAAGTCAAGGGACTTCGGGGAGTTGAGTTTTAGATACCGAACGAGTCGATAGTGGGATTCTCCGATCTGTGAAGGGAGTCCTAAAACCCAGAGTGGGTTACATAGAGAGCAGAGGCTCCGACCCAAGTGGGTGGGTCGTATTGTGGGAGATCCAGCCGTGGATAGTAGCTGGACTAAATGTCTTGTGAATTTGAGATTCAGCAGGCCGTGAGAAGACAGTGATGTGTGCTGGTTAAATTGTGAGGAGGATATTTATATTCTATGGATTACATTATTTCTGGATGTATAAACATGTTCCGTCTGTCCGTGTTCTTTCTGGATTAAACGATTATGTGCGCCAACTCAATCTTGTTTCATGACTGGTGAAGGTGCACTGCTGGGGTGAGTTGGATTAAGAGACAGTTAGATAGCTCGATTGACACACCAGGAGCATCGTTACCTAGACAACGCCCATCACACGCCCTTATCATAAAGTACGACGTGTGACACGGACAAAACGTCCGCTTCGTGGCTAATGCTGGACAAAACGTCCTCTTCGTGACCCATGACGGACAAAACGTCCTCTTCGTGACCAATGCCGGACAAAACGTCCTCTTCATGGCTCGCGCCGGACAAAACGTCCTCTTCGTGGCCCATGCCCGATAAAAAGTCCGCTTCATGGCCCATGCCGGACAAAACAAGTCAGCTGTCTGTCCTTAACAGGACGTTGCAATCAACGTCAGGAATGTGTGTGTTTGTGTGTGTGTGTGTGTGTGTGTGTGTGTGTGTGTGTGTGTGTGTGTGTGCTTTTTTCAGTTCGTGATTTACTAGGTAGTTTGTATACAGTCTGTAGTTTGCCATTTCCGATCTCCGTGGCGATGGCTTTGCGGACGCTATCCGTAATGTCGCTTACCCGCGTTCGAAACACAGCGGTGACCGACTTGACAGCATACCGTGTCGAGCTGGTGTTAACGTGTGGGAGCCGGTCGTTCAGGAAGCAATGGCAAACTGCTGAACGTAAAAACTTTCCAAGACATCAACAACGGTAGTAAAATGCTTGTGTTGACTGCAACGTCCTGTAAGGGATATGCAACTGTAAAAAAAAGGTTGCCACTTACTGTAATAAAAGACGGTTTGTTTTCAAATAGTCTGCAGGGGATTCCACCGTTATTTGTTTAAGAAGAAGAGGAGGTGAAGAATAAGAAGAAGAAGAAGAAATCTATAGTTACCGGCAAGGATTTGAACCTGTCATCTCCAAATAACAACAGCGCCTCGCTGCAGGAATAGGTGTACGTATTACAATCCCCTCCCACACACACACACACCCTCCTTGTCTGGTGTGTCCTTTACTATCTACTTTTTGTCGTCTACTTCCACGGATGTCAAAAAATACATGTGGCACTACATAATAAATAGAGGAGATTGAACCTCTCGGCCAGGTCAGTGTAAGCGTTATCCTGGGTGTCAATAGCTTAAATGACAGCACTTTATAAACAGTTAGCGAATTTTAACACCAACAACAACAACAACAACAACAAAACTGGGTTAGAGCGAGACAACCTAGGCAGTAGGATGGGCCTCCGCACGGCCAGATACTGCAAATTCAGACTCGATACCCATAGCTTGCAAGCGAGTACTTCAGCCATTTAACAAACTGTTTACAGCTGAAGCAAATGGAACCGGTGTTGAGGGAGGTGGCCTCGACAGTAGCTCTGACCTATATCCCTACATCTGATTTATAGAGGTTCAACGAACTCTAAAGGAATAGATAAAATGTAATAGCTTTGTAGAATATAAGAGAACGCTCTACATACAAAGTGTAGTGAGACTTTACAAACACCCTGTACATAAAACAGGATGTAAGCAAGAGACATCTTTATTCTGGGTTCGACCCATCCTAAAAAAAATGGGTGAATAAGATTGTCTGATTTAAGAATTGACTTCATAGTACTCCGGGCATATACATACTCCCGGAGCAAGACTCGAAAGGTGTAGATCAGTGTTTCCCAACCTTTTTTGTGCTATGCCCCACCTAAGCCTTTCTAAAATTCTTATGCCCCCCCCCCCCCCAACATATGCATCATTTTTAATATTCAAAAATTGAAATGTTCACTAAAGAAACTTGAATTTTTTTTTTTTTAGAAGGGCTCACGGTTCCCAGAGGGGTCAGAGCATCCCTGCGTGTCGGTTGTGTTGGGTGAATTTTTTGTTGTTGTTGGTTTGGCGGTTACCCCGCCTCCCCCTTTTTTTTGTGTGAACCCTTAGTCTCACTGTGAGCTATTGCCCACAGAGGTCCACCAGGCCCACATCTAAGGTGAAGATATGTGATGGGTTTTTAATTTGATCATCCCGGCTCCCGACCAGACCAGGCGCACTACTGGGGGGGGGGGGGGCAGCAAATGCACCCGATCCTAGCCAAAGGACCGATAGGTTTTAGGAAGAAATCACTAGGAAATTATTGAGCAAACACAGTAAAGAAATTTTCAAAACATATAATGGAGAACTGAAAATCAAGTACAAAATAATTTTAATGAAAGATTTTTCTATATTATTGTAATTATTACTAATTATTTAAATTTAGTGAGATCCTTGTGCTTGATGCTTGCTGCAAAAAGATTTTATATCAGGTTCCAATTTAGTTAAATTCAGTCTCAAGTCTCCCCGTTTTGTTATATCCAGCCGATTTCTTCCATTTTCGAATTGCCCCCCTTAACAATCGAATTGCTCCCCTGTGCGGCGTGGACCCCACGTTGGGAAACACTGGTGTAGATGCTGTTCATTCCAAGAACAAATCGCTTGTAAACACATAGTTTTCGTGGCTGACTGTTCTATTGGCATTCTAGCAGCGGTCTTATGCATGTACTTGCCCATGCGTGCTATTGGTTGGTCGGGACTGCTGTCTGTTCCACTTTTCACATTGGACAATTAGGAGCATTTTATGTGATATTCACTGGCACAGGAAAGGAGCATTATGGGGGTGACCCTTTGCCGTGAAGTTGGAACCGCGACAAATTACGGTTATAATCCCTTGTACTTCCCTCTTTGTCAGAATCACACCTAAATACAAATTAGGGCATCCGTAGATGTTGTGTTTCAAATGCTATTGTACTTTCAACTAACAGTCGTTCATAAGCTGTCTTCGAAATATCTGCCTGATCTATTGTGAGTGCTCCAGATACAGGCATTCTTGTAGCAAACAAATCTGCTGGCTCGTTACCTTGCATTCCTGCATGGCCAGGGCCGTGTATCCATGTAAATCCATCCAAGAGAGCAGTGTCTATGTATCCACTTTTGCCACATCTGTCAGTGTTTTGGGAGTCTCCGTGGCGAAGTGGTCAAGCCGTCTGGCTCGCGCTCCGAAGTTTATGGGTTCGATTCCGGGCTACGGCTTTCGGTTTACGAGTGCATTTTTCTCGGAGTCTCCTGGGATTCGTCGCTAGAGCTACGGAGTTCGTGCTTTGTGCGACGCTTTCGATAGGCCACCCTGTCGAAAGAGACCGAGTTTTATGGGATAAATCTCTGTGCAATGAAGTCGATCCTCTCGACATTTAAGACGTTTGTTTTTATCAATGTTTAAATTTCCGCAGTAAGACTGAGAATCGGACACTATAATTGCTCTGCTGGCTTGAGCACCCGTATTTGTCAATTCAAGGATGTGTTTAAAGTTGGCACTCCAAGTTCAAGGTGCTTCCTTCGTGCCAAAGAAGTGCCTGGTTGTGGGGAGCACATTCGGTAACCACGGTAGCCAGCTTATTGTCGGGAGGGCCCTGGGGTGTTGGACGTTGTGTTTCAGGTTCCTTCTTTAGATCGGTGGAGCTACTGGGACTACAGTATTTTTTAAAAAGCTATTAGCCAGACATACACAAATGAAGTTCAATTTTATACCACCTCCCTTTATGTTTTTATATCGCTGAAATCGAATTTTCTGGAAAGAACATGCGTCTAAAAATGGAACTGGCCATATTATCTCATTATACCACAATTTGATAAGGTGAGGTGGCCAGTACAGTTCCTCGCCGCCTTGCCTACCCAGTTACTTTACATAAGCTTTAAAATATTATCTGGTATCCAGATAATGATCCTTACCTATGGGGATAAATAATCCAGCAAGTGTTGAAGATTGAACCCGGATCATTATCTTGGTAAGCACGAGCACTAACCTTTAAGCCACCGTGGTTCTGCAGGATTCAAACCTGCTGGTTATATATTTTTTGTATTTTAATATTCTCCTGTAGTTGCCAATTGTCCTATTACAACAAGTATTGTTCCGTTGTTTTTGAACTTACATTTTTCAAGAAAAAAAATATTAGAATAGCGTGAACCAAGAAGACGAAAAATACTGGACTCAGCAAGATCTGAATATAGGAGAAAAATCTTTTTATTATTCAGTGTGTTTTCCAGTTTCAAAAGGCCACCTTTGCCATAGCGATTCGCATTCTAATCTCTTCAACGCATCTCCCATCAGATGTTATGACACTTCCGAGATAGTTGTGCCGATTCACTTGTTTAAGAATATTCCCATTTATCCTGTTATTACATTGTGGTATTTCTTTCTTCTTAGGGACAACTATAATCTATGTCTTCTTACAATTTAATTCTAACCATAATTATTCACTGTGTACAATAATCGTATCTACTAAATGCTGTAGATCCTGTTCATTGTCTGTAGTCAATACTGCATCATCCGTATACTATATTTAATGTTATTGATGTTATGTCCCCCAATGGTGATTCCTCTCACATCTTCTTCATTTCTAAAAATATTGTCACTGTATAGGGAAAAAGGTCTGAAGACATTACACATCCCTGTCGCACACATCTCTTAATAAGCTGATTTTGACCTACTTCATTATCATTCTTTATGGCCGCTTGTTGTTTCCAGTTTTTATTTTTACAAGTGCAAGGTCTTTCCCATAAATTTGTAGAGCTGTAAGCATCTTGATAATGTTGACATGTCTTACTTTATCAAAAGCCTTTGTGTAGTTAATGAGGCAAAGATGCAGGTTTGTGTTCCCTCTATCGAACAGCTGATTAATATCCTCATCAAGTACATTGCATTTACTGTGCCTTGTCTTCTACCAACCCACATTGTTCGTCCCCTATTTCAGATTGTATTTTCTTCCTAACTCTTTGCATGATAATTCTTGGCAAAATCTTCGTGATCTGGTGCATTTTGCTAATTTTTCGATGTTGATAACATTCCAAGATTCCTGATTTCTTTTGGATTGCTATAAATATAGATTTACATAATTCAAGAGGTATATATATCCAGTATCATATTTTGTGTCCAGCAGTCTAATGACTTGGTCTTTTCCATATTCTTCTAAGGCATTGATCATTTATGGTATGAATTAACTTGGACTCGGGATCTTGTCAGTTTTCAGACGGTTAAGAGCTTTCTGAACCTACCTTGTCAGAATTGATGGTCTTTCATTTTTATTCAGAATAGCATACTGGTCGTTTCTTGTATCATTATAAAGGTCTTTCACATAACCTGACCATGCATTTAAAATCTTATATTTTTCTATTATGGTTTTGCCACCCTTGCTTTATAGGCAACCCATTGATGTGTGTGTTCCTTTCTTAGGAATGTCATTAATTCTTTTGTATACTAATTGTGTATTCCGGATGTTGTTTTTCAATGTCCTTGCAATTTTCTTAAAGCCATACTTCTTTTGCCTTTTTGCTTCCTAATTTTCCGGTAAATCTCTTCATATTTTTCATGGTTATTTTAATTTTTTCTTCGTATTTCCATTAGTTTTAAGATGTCTTCCGGCCACCATTTCTTACGTCCAACCATTTTCAATTTTGGGAAAGTTTAAGCAGCTGGCTGACTTACTTCTTCAATATTTTACGTTATTTTCTAGAACATTTGTTGGTATCTAAAAGGCTGACAGCCGTAGTGACAAAAGATGTGCATTCATCAATACCTATATATTTATGTCTCAAGTGGTATTTTAGCACGTCTGACAGTTACTGCTTCATGTTGAAATAACAAAACAACTACTCAATCTTTTGTACTGTTTTATTTACACTGCTGATATACATTATCATGGCAATGTGTACAAACAAATAGTTTTCTTTTGTTTATACAATCTCAGTGAATATATATATATATATATATATATATATATATATATATATATATATATATATATATATATATATATAAACTGGCACTTTGCTGTCTTGGCAGAGAATAGTGTGTTACATTGTGTTTTTAAATAGGTATAATAACTACAACTAATTGCGGGGACCAGCGATGGAGTTAAACATCTCTATAGTACAAAACATTGGCTGAATTGTAGAGACCATGTGTTGCAGCATGATCCCTCTCTTGGCCTGCTTAGTTTCTTCCAGAGAAAAGGTAACACCAATACATCTGGAACAAGACAAGCTGTAGAAGCTTGTGGATCAGCAAAACAATTTTCTAACTGTCCGCCTGTCGGAGCTTCAATCCAAACCAGTTGCTGACCAAGGCTTAGGGCTTGGTCTGCTCTGCCATGACATGTAGTCTTTAGGTTCAATTTCTCGCACAGTTACAAGGCTTGGACCCTCTCAATTACGGTCCTCCAACCGAAGCCGTTGGCACAATGTGGGGTTCCGGGTTTGGTGAGTACCACCCTACATTCGGTGCTAACAGAAAGCAGGTAGTACCATCTACTTTTACACGGTAGTTCAGTCACATGTAACAAGTCATATCTTCAAGCTATCACAAACATAAATCCAAGAAAAATACATCTCACCGTACCAGTCAATGTTCTCTATACTGTTTTGAACGGAGAAAACCTGAAAGGAGTATTATTAGAAAGTGCCATCGCTGGAATCCACAGGGCAAATAAAATACATGTATCCTAAAATACACAGAGAAAAGAACTGTAGGTGAATGACATAGAGTAAGCTGCAGGAGAAAAATTATAGGACAGCTGGGTGTGAGTTGGTCGAGGGCCTATGCTCAAACAGCGGATAAAAGACATAAGATGAATAACATATGAAGAGCTGTGTTAAAGTTGTGACTAACACCTTTGTTTTCCAGTCCCGTGGTAAAGTTGTGACTAACACCTTCCTCTACTAGTCCCGTGTTAAAGTTGTGACTAACACCTTCCTCTACCTGTCCTGTGGTAAAGTTGTGACTAACACCTTCCTCTACTAGTCCCGTGTTAAAGTTGTGACTAACACCTTCCTCTACTAGTCCCGTGTTAAAGTTGTGACTAACACCTTCCTCTACTAGTCCCGTGTTAAAGTTGTGACTAACACCTTCCTCTACTAGTCCCGTGTTAAAGTTGTGACTAACACCTTCCTCTACCAGTCCCGTGTTAAAGTTGTGACTAACACCTTCCTCTACCAGTCCCATGTTAAAGTTGTTACTAACACCTTCCTATACCAATCCCATGTTAAAGTTGTGACTAACACCTTCCTCTACCAGTCCCGTGTTAAAGTTGTGACTAACACCTTCCTCTACCAGTCCCATGTTAAAGTTGTGACTAACACCTTCCTCTACCAGTCCCATGTTAAAGTTGTGACTAACACCTTCCTCTACCAGTCCCATGTTAAAGTTGTGACTAACACCTTCCTCTACCAGTCCCGTGTTAAAGTTGTGACTAACACCTTCCTCTACCAGTCCCATGTTAAAGTTGTGACTAACACCTTCCTCTACTAGTCCCGTGTTAAAGTTGTGACTAACACCTTCCTCTACCAGTCCCGTGTTAAAGTTGTGACTAACACCTTCCTCTACCAGTCCCATGTTAAAGTTGTGACTAACACCTTCCTCTACTAGTCCCGTGTTAAAGTTGTGACTAACACCTTCCTCTACTAGTCCCGTGTTAAAGTTGTGACTAACACCTTCCTCTACTAGTCCCGTGTTAAAGTTGTGACTAACACCCTCCTCTACCAGTCCCGTGTTAAAGTTGTGACTAACACCTTCCTCTACTAGTCCCGTGTTAAAGTTGTGACTAACACCTTCCTCTACCAGTCCCATGTTAAAGTTGTGACTAACACCTTCCTCTACTAGTCCCGTGTTAAAGTTGTGACTAACACCTTCCTCTACCAGTCCCATGTTAAAGTTGTGACTAACACCTTTCTCTAATAGTCCCGTGTTAAAGTTGTGACTAACACCTTCCTCTACCAGTCCCATGTTAAAGTTGTGACTAACACCTTCCTCTACTAGTCCCGTGTTAAAGTTGTGACTAACACCTTCCTCTACCAGTCCCGTGTTAAAGTTGTGACTAACACCTTCCTCTACCAGTCCCGTGTTAAAGTTGTGACTAACACCTTCCTCTACTAGTCCAGTGGTAAAGTTGTGACTAACACCTTCCTCTACTAGTCCAGTGGTAAAGTTGTGACTAACACCCTCCTCTACCAGTCCCATGTTAAAGTTGTGACTAACACCTTCCTCTACTAGTCCCGTGTTAAAGTTGTGACTAACACCTTCCTCTACCAGTCCCGTGTTAAAGTTGTGACTAACACCTTCCTCTACTAGTCCCGTGTTAAAGTTATGACTAAAACCTTCCTCTACCAGTCCCATGTTAAAGTTGTGACTAACACCTTCCTCTACTAGTCCCGTGTTAAAGTTGTGACTAACACCTTCCTCTACCAGTCCCATGTTAAAGTTGTGACTAACACCTTCTTCTACCAGTCCCGTGTTAAAGTTGTGACTAACACCTTCCTCTACTAGTCCAGTGGTAAAGTTGTGACTAACACCTTCCTCTACTAGTCCAGTGGTAAAGTTGTGACTAACACCCTCCTCTACCAGTCCCATGTTAAAGTTGTGACTAACACCTTCCTCTACCAGTCCCGTGTTAAAGTTGTGACTAACACCTTCCTCTACTAGTCCAGTGATAAAGTTGTGACTAACACTTTCCTCTACTAGTCCAGTGGTAAAGTTGTGACTAACACCCT
The DNA here is from genome assembly GCA_963921405.1 of Cepaea hortensis. Lineage (NCBI taxonomy): Eukaryota > Metazoa > Mollusca > Gastropoda > Stylommatophora > Helicidae > Cepaea > Cepaea hortensis. The sequence continues at coordinate 73,745,900 of OY992884.1, read as the reverse complement.
CCTCTACCAGTCCCATGTTAAAGTTGTGACTAACACCTTCCTCTACTAGTCCAGTGGTAAAGTTGTGACTAACACCTTACTCTACTAGTCCAGTGGTAAAGTTGTGACTAACACCTTCCTCTACTAGTCCAGTGGTAAAGTTGTGACTAACACCTTCCTCTACAAGTCCCATGTTAAAGTTGTGGCTAACACCTTCCTCTACTAGTCCCGTGTTAAAGTTGTGACTAACACATTCCTCTACCAGTCCCATGTTAAAGTTGTGACTAACACCTTCCTCTACTAGTACCGTGTTAAAGTTGTGACTAACACCTTCCTCTACCAGTCCCATGTTAAAGTTGTGACTAACACCTTCCTCTACCAGTCCCGTGTTAAAGTTGTGACTAACACCTTCCTCTACTAGTCCAGTGGTAAAGTTGTGACTAACACCTTCTTCTACTAGTCCAGTGGTAAAGTTGTGTATTAACACCCTCCTCTACCAGTCCCATGTTAAAGTTGTGACTAACACCTTCCTCTACCAGTCCCGTGTCAAAGTTGTGACTAACACCTTCCTCTACTAGTCCAGTGGTAAAGTTGTGACTAACACCTTCCTCTACTAGTCCAGTGGTAAAGTTGTGACTAACACCCTCCTCTACCAGTCCCATGTTAAAGTTGTGACTAACACCTTCCTCTACTAGTCCAGTGGTAAAGTTGTGACTTACACCTTACTCTACTAGTCCAGTGCTAAAGTTGTGACTAACACCTTCCTCTACTAGTCCAGTGGTAAAGTTGTGACTAACACCTTCTTCTACTAGTCCAGTGGTAAAGTTGTGTATTAACACCCTCCTCTACCAGTCCCATGTTAAAGTTGTGACTAACACCTTCCTCTACCAGTCCCGTGTCAAAGTTGTGACTAACACCTTCCTCTACAAGTCCAGTGGTAAAGTTGTGACTAACACCTTCCTCTACTAGTCCAGTGGTAAAGTTGTGACTAACACCCTCCTCTACCAGTCCCATGTTAAAGTTGTGACTAACACCTTCCTCTACTAGTCCAGTGGTAAAGTTGTGACAAACACCTTACTCTACTAGTCCAGTGCTAAAGTTGTGACTAACACCTTACTCTACTAGTCCAGTGGTAAAGTTGTGACTAACACCCTCCTCTACCAGTCCCATGTTAAAGTTGTGACTAACACCTTCCTCTACTAGTCCAGTGGTAAAGTTGTGACTAACACCTTACTCTACTAGTCCAGTGGTAAAGTTGTGACTAACACCTTACTCTACTAGTCCAGTGGTAAAGTTGTGACTAACACCTTACTCTACTAGTCCAGTGGTAAAGTTGTGACTAACACCTTACTCTACTAGTCCAGTGGTAAAGTTGTGACTAACACCTTCCTCTACTAGTCCAGTGGTAAAGTTGTGACTAACACCTTCCTCTACCAGTCCCATGTTAAGTTGTGACTAACACCTTACTCTACTAGTCCAGTGGTAAAGTTGTGACTAACACCTTACTCTACTAGTCCAGTGGTAAAGTTGTGACTAACACCTTCCTCTACCAGTCCCATGTTAAAGTTGTGACTAACACCTTCCTCTACCAGTCCCGTGTTAAAGTTGTGACTAACACCTTAATCTACTAGTCCAGTGGTAAAGTTGTGACTAACACCTTCCTCTACCAGTCCCATGATAAAGTTGTGACTAACACCTTACTCTACTAGTCCAGTGGTAAAGTTGTGACTAACACCTTCCTCTACCTGTCATGTGGTAAAGTTGTGAAACACCCTCGTCTACCAGTCCCGTGGTAAAGTTGTGGCTAACACCTTCCTCTACCTGTCCCATGTTAAAGTTGTGACTAACACCTTCGTCTACCAGTCCCATGTCAAAGTTGTGACTAACACCCTCGTCTACCAGTCCTGTGGTAAAGTTGTGACTAACACCCTCGTCTACCAGTCCTGTGTTAAAGTTGTGACTAACACCCTCGTCTACCAGTCCCGTGGTAAAGTTGTGACTAACACCTTCCTCTGCCTGTCATGTGGTAAAGTTGTGACTAACACCTTCGTCTACCAGTCCCGTGGTAAAGTTGTGGCTAACACCTTCCTCTACCTGTCCTGTGGTAACGTTGTGACTAACACCTTCGTCTACCAGTCCCATGTTAAAGTTGTGACTAACACCTTCGTCTACCAGTCCTGTGGTAAAGTTGTGACTAACACCTTCGTCTACCAGTCCTGTGTTAAAGTTGTGACTAACACCTTCGTCTACCAGTCCTGTGGTAAAGTTGTGACTAACACCTTCGTCTACCAGTCCCATGTTAAAGTTATGACTAACACCTTCCTCTACCAGTCCTGTGGTCGTACGTTTATATTGCCATCTAGGTGGAATTTGTTGTCATGGCTACGGAGCTCTGGGTATAACCCAGTCTTATAAAATAGGCAACAGAAAATGTCCTGATATGTAAGGCTGTCCGTGATAATGTCCTTCAAAAGGCGGCTTTATGCGTCGACCCAGCCTCATAAACATGAGTACCAAACAGTTTTGTTGGGAATTGTCTGAGAAGGAAAGGTGATGTGGAAAGCAACTGGCCACCACACTTCATAGTTTATGGCTTAGAATATGTGAAACCCCAACACTTGACAACCCAATAGCAGTATCTGCTTTGGGACTTGAGCCCCTATGTATAATGTAGGTAACAGAATTGTAGAGAATGGTTAGTTTCTGAGTTAATTTTTGGACTGGGCCACAGCTTGGGATCAAACACTACTCCACGGCAACTGCTTATTTTATATCAATCACCACATCACACATTCTTCATCATCCTAGTTTGTTCTAATAAGGATATTTGCTGTGTGGCGGCCCTTGTTTCATGTGTTTAAGTTGTGTTACTTGAATAATTTTACCAACATGACAGTCTTCTGCACCACTTATTTTTAGAACTGAGTTTGCCTGCCCTGCTCAGAACATGCTGTGAATAGTCTGTTATGGGTGGGTTTTATAATTTTAACATTTTGCCAGAGCAGAGACTTTTTTAAGACCTACTCTTTATCATGTGAAACACTGCAGGGAATTTCATCATGTGCAATATGCACATCGTGCCCCTTAGTTAGCAAGGCCTCAAACGGAAGCAAAGAATAGTAACACTGTCATCTTCCAAGCATGTCATAGGAGGCAGTTAAGGAGGGTTGGCATGGGACTGGCCACCTCATCCTGTAGAAAATATTAGCTGCAACATCAAACCAATCATGGACAAACTTAAAAAGTTCCTGGCATGAGTTGATTGACAATCTATGCTCAATTGGGAACTGAAAGACAGGAAAAGAAGAAGATATTAGACCTCTTGGTATTTACCCTCATCTGAAAAACCTAGGATCCAAATCAGTTACACTCTGTATCAGTGTGTGTGTGTGCTGTGCTGTGTGACAATGAATGTGTTATTGCTCTCTAACAATGAATGTGTACGGTGCTCTCTAACAATGAATGTGTAGTTCTCAGCAATCTGGAGCGTGTACCTTGCTACTGTTTGATGACAGCAACTTGCTAGTTTTGTAATTCCAGTTATGTGTATGTCATTAAACAGGATGCTGTAGTGTGCCTCGGTGATTAGTTACATATGTGCATCAGTGCTGTAATTGGTGCATCTATCAAATGATGATGGTGACCACTTGTGTAGCATATTGCAAGTCTATGTATACTGAATCTGGTCTTAGATCGTGCATGATTTAAACTCAAGCGTTAAATGATTTATATATTTTGTTATTTCGGTATGTATAAACAAATGCATTGTTTACAATTTAAAAAAAAATAAACAATATTATCCGATTTGTTTTATATAACCGCTCATACTGTGTTTATGTATGTCAGGTTTGCCACAGATTGTGTGTATAATATGATAAATTCAGGTACATGATTTATATATTTTATGTCTGTAAACAATATCACACATAACAAATAAACTGTTTATAACATTCACCAACTGGTGTGTTTTGTGTAGTTATCGTATTCCACCTGTTATAGAGACAAGGTGGTATAGTTGTTAATACATTGGTCGGTCTGGTCCCATTCCCAGCTGAGGAAGATTTGTCTTGTCACGACAACATGTGGCTTGTCAATTGGTATCATAGATTTTTCTAACCAGGAAGGGCATGAGAATGGGAGCTGTCCTTTCTATGTCATAATGCTGTGACCTAGTATGTGTGAAGCCCCTTTATGTCCCATCTATCATGGAATTACTTTGTACTGTATATAGGAATATCAGAATTGCATTTTGTAAAAAAATTTGCCAACTCGTGTATATTTTATAAGGTATATTTTACAAGGTTAATTTTACAAATGGTTTTTAAATGCTCATACTTTGTAATTAATGGAGAGGCATGATCGCCGTCGCCAGCCAGCAAGGCACTGGATTGATAATAATTTGTAATGTAGATGGTCAAGTTTTGTTTGCCATGTTATGATGAGACATAAACTTGAAAACTTAGTGACACACTTGGTAGGAAAAGAGGAAGACAAAGCAACAAATACGTAAATATCTTTGTCAAATGACATAATCATGACAAGAGCACATACCTGATTCAAGATTCTGGTGTTTTGTGTAAGATGGTGAGCAGTGATCATATATGCTTATTGGTATTCCACAAGATGATGATGAGATGATGATGATGATGATGATGATGATGATGATGTTGATGATGATGATGATGATGATGATGATGATAATGATGATGATGATGATGATGATGATGATGATGATGATGATGATGATGATGATGATGATGATGATGATGATGATGATGATGATGATGATGATGATGATGATGATGATGATGATGATGATGATGATGATGATGATGATGATGATGATGATGAATAAAGTTGAAAGAAGAGTATAGTTTTTCATATCATGGGATGAGCTGTTTGGATGGGAGAAAGGAGAGATCAGAAAGCTCTAGAACAGTGATTCTCAACCTTTTTTGGCCCATGTCCCCCTCTACCATATGTTCAGAACGTCATTCCCCCCTTTCGAATGTCCTCCCTATAAATCCCCCCCCCCCCAATCCTTACACAGTATTCATAAAAATGGAAGCTAAATTTAATAACACATATTAGAACAACTCTAGACATCTATATAAAACGTGATTTGCGGGTCCACTTACGTTATAAAACGAATTTCATTAGGACGAGAAGTACAGAACCGTAAAATTTAGAGGGAAAGACAATATCAAGTAACTGGTTCTTGTATTAATGCGATCTTGAAATAATCTTCTTCTTCTTTCATTCGCTTGAAATATGTCTATAACTGCAATGTTGTCTCTTGTATCAATCTAACAGTGAAATAATCTTAATTCTCTCTCTCCCCCCCCCCCCTCCCCCCCCCCCCCCCCACCTTGGAAACCTTAAAATAGTGGGAATTCCACACGGCTGAGAACCACTGTTCTAGAACATCTTAGTCTAAAAAAAAAAAAGACCTAGCTGAAAAAAATACAAATAACATATACAGTGCTTTGGTCGCATCAGATGATCTCAGTTTGCTGTAAACCATTGTAGAGGAAAGGAAGTTCAAGCAAAAGAGGTAGATAGCATCAGTGATATAAATAGACAGCATTAAGACATTGTCCGTCTGTTACCAAACAAGGGAGAAATTTTGTATCTTTCAAGTGTTAAAAACTAAGAAGTCTATATGAGTTATAATCCATGTGGATTCAATCAGACACCCTCCTGTATGTTACTGTCATGTCGGTGCCAAGGGGCGGGCGGCCCCAGGGTCTCCATGTTTTGATCTGTTGTCTGATGTCAGGAAACAAAAGCCAAACCAGTGGCAGGAGGACAACTCGTAATTTACTCATTGTTGCTGAGATCAACATGAAACGATACCTGAAGGTTACGTGGAGAACAAGAAAGACAATATTATTCAATAAAACAATAGACATATAACTGTAACATGTCTATTTTTTTTACATCTTTCTTGTCATTCACTCACTATGAACTCAAGCATAATCCACAGCGCAACTACAACTCTGGCACCACAAAAATACAACAACTCTGGCACCACAAAAATACAACAACTCTGGCACCACAAAAATACAACAACTGTGGCACCACAAAAATACAACAACTCTGGCACCACAAAAATACAACAACTGTGGCATCATAAATCTACCATTGTGCCACACACACACATACAACTACAGAAAACAACTATATTTGTCGTACCATACAACAACTAGAACATCTTTATTTCGCCCCCCCCCCCCCATCCCAGTCGGACATAAGTCCTCAGCCAACCCATTCCAAGACATCCAATCCTTAGCTGTCCCTTGCGGCTCCGTCCATGCCCTCCCTATTTTATTCATTCCCTACTTCTCTTATCCATGTGTGTTTGGTTCTTGCTCTGTTTCTTTTACCTTGTGCGTTCCAGACAAAGGTCATTCTAGCTATTCTTGTCTATGTTTCACAACTTTGACACCATAGAACTACTGCAGCTGTTAGCACCATAACACACACATTATGTAGTTGAGTACATTGCCAGGACAGTTAGAAATGCTGCTGAGACATCCCCCCCACACCACACATGTATGTGGCACCATAAAACACACACACACATTATGTAGTTGAGTACATTGCCAGGACAGTTAGAAATGCTGAGACATACCCCAACACAACACATGTATGTGGCACCATAACACACACATTATGTAGTTGGGTACATTGCCAGGACAGTTAGAAATGCTGAGACATACCCCCACACCACACATGTATGTGGCACCATAACACACACATTATGTAGTTGAGTACATTGCCAGGACAGTTAGAAATGCTGAGACATCCCCCCACACCACACATGTATGTGGCATCATAAAACACACACACACACACGCATATACACATACACACACACGCATACACACACGCACACGCACACTCACACGTACACACAATTCAGTATAATGCAACAAAATGTTGAGTGAGCCCCACCCACCACCACCTCTACACATATATATCTATCCGTATAGTACATCACACGTAGAACCATGAAGTAACGTAATCCCACCACCACCTCTACACATATATATCTATCCGTATAGTACATCACACGTAGAACCATGAAGTAAAGTAATCCCACCACCACCTCTACACGTATATATCTATCCGTATAGTACATCACACGTAGAACCATGAAGTAACGTAATCCCACCACCACCTCTACACATATATATCTATCCGTATAGTACATCACACGTAGAACCATGAAGTAACGTAATCCCACCACCACCTCTACACGTATATATCTATCCGTATAGTACATCACACGTAGAACCATGAAGTAACGTAATCCCACCACCACCTCTACACATATATATCTATCCGTATAGTACATCACACGTAGAACCATGAAGTAACGTAATCCCACCACCACCTCTACACATATATATCTATCCGTATAGTACATCACACGTAGAACCATGAAGTAACGTAATCCCACCACCACCTCTACACATATATATCTATCCGTATAGTACATCACACGTAGAACCATGAAGTAACGTAATCCCACCACCACCTCTACACATATATATCTATCCGTATAGTACATCACACGTAGAACCATGAAGTAACGTAATCCCACCACCACCTCTACACGTATATATCTATCCGTATAGTACATCACACGTAGAACCATGAAGTAACGTAATCCCACCACCACCTCTACACATATATATCTATCCGTATAGTACATCACACGTAGAACCATGAAGTAACGTAATCCCACCACCACCTCTACACATATATATCTATCCGTATAGTACATCACACGTAGAACCATGAAGTAACGTAATCCCACCACCACCTCTACACATATATATCTATCCGTATAGTACATCACACGTAGAACCATGAAGTAACGTAATCCCACCACCCCTCATACACATACACCTGCCAGTAAAGCACATCATACAGTCACCTCATACACGCACACACTCACATACTTGTCGGGTCAGACGTGTCAGAGACACATGCAATTCAGTATAGTAAGTATATCGTATGTGGAGGCTTACCACAAACTCATGCAGTATAGTACATTACATATGGAGACTTACCACACACACACACACACACACACACACACACACACACACACACACACACACACACACACACACACATATATGCAGTATTGTACAATATTTGGGGAACTTCTTCTTTTCGTTCATCCGGAGTGTTTTTTCAGATGTGATTGCGGTGTGTCTGTTATGCGCCCTTGGGCCGAAACCCGTAGGCCAACACATCGACTTTAGCGTGCATTTTTGACCAGGTAGCATTCCTGGGAGACTCTCACTTTTGTGGCGCCATCTACAACCATGCTGGCCAAGGTGGAACGGTCGAAGACAACGGTCATCCCTCAAAGGAAGGCAGGGACAGTCCATAGCATTTTCCGCCATCCAAGGTTGCTTCCATAGTTGCAGGGCCGACACATAACGCCCTGGATCTGGGCTCACCGAGGGAGATCGTCACGTCCTGCTCATGGCTGCTTTAAATCCTCACTTCAATATATTGGTCATTTCGTTTCCCCGGGTCATTCCCGCACAAACCAGACAGGTTTGCAGACGGCATCCACTCAGCGAGTTTTCGGACATGTGCTTGTCTTTGCGCCCATCAGAGCTTTTCCAGGCTCAACAGACATTCGGAAAACTACCCAGTCAGAGCTGTTCCGAATAAGAACGGCATTCGGAAACTAGGTAGTCAGAGCTGTTCCTAGCACGAGAGACATTCGGACGAGACATTTCACTCGGACGTAATTGCGTAGTGTCAATTTTTAGTTTGCCACCCGTAGGACGACACTTCCGACTTCCAGCGGGCATTTTTTAATGAGGTTAGCCATCCTCTGGTTTCGAGGCACGTTGGACTGTTGTGATGTCTCTAACATCTCAGCTGGTCAAGATAGAACGATGAACGACATCGTGGTCGGCCCTCAAGGAAAGGCAGGGGCAGACCATGAGCATTCCCTCGCTGTCCAAGGAGGCTTCCATAATAGCAGAGCCGGCACATATGCTCTGTGACTGGGCTCACCCGAGGAGTTATTTGGGGAACTACCACACTCACATGAAGCACATTACATTATACATGGAGACTTAACCTTCACACACCTGCAATATATTGCATTATGTGTGGAGACTTACAAAAAACACATGCCGTATTGTACATTATATGTGGAGCTTACCACACACACACTCACACACACACATACACACATGCAGTATTGTACATTGTATGTGGAGACTTACCATACACACACATGCAGGTTTGTACATTATATGTGGAGACTTACCACAAACACATTCTGAGATCTTTCCCATCAATGTTAAAATCTTCCAACATTTTAATCAGTTCATCATGTTTCACTTTATCAAATACGTTAGTATAATCTATGAACCAAAACGTTCACGACCAGATGGATCGACTTGCAAGTGGGCATTGCCATGGGATGTACGATTTCGCCGATATTATTTGCCATTGCCATGCAGGTCATACTGGATGCGGAATCCGACTGTGCACACGGTCCGAAACTCAGCGAACGGAAGAACATGTCAGAAATCGAGAAGCCTGTCGATCATGAAGGGTAAGGCGGTGGAAAATTGGTGGCCGGACAAGCGATTCCCATGGTGATGGCAGAACCTGTGAAGAGTCTCGGTCGTGTGTACGACTCAACCCTGACGGACAGGAACGCGGTGGCGGAGATACAAGTAATGCTGACGAACGGCCTGAATGCCATCGACAAAACCAGGTTGATAGGCAAGTTCAAAATCTGGGTCCTCCAATTCATGCTTATTCCGAAACTCCTGTGGCCGCTGCTGATATATGATATTGGCAAGTACACAGTGAGCACCATGGAAGGCAAGACAAGGAGGTACATACGAAAGTGGCTTGGAGTACCCACATGCCTCACGACTGTCGTATTGTATTGTAAGCAGAGCGAGCTCGTGCTCCCTTTCATGTCCCTCGTGGAAGAGTGTAAAGCCGGTAAATCCAGACTCGCGATGATGCTGCGCGAGTCTCCAGATATAACGGTCAGTGCCTCGATTCCCGCCTTGAAAACGAGAAGGAAGTGGAACGTCGTCAGCGTGGTCGAAGAAGTCCAGGCTAAACTCCAGCTGAAGGAGTTAATGGGACACACCCAGTTAGACAGAAAAAGGTTCGGCTTCCAGAGCAATGGTCAGATGTAGTCGAAGGCGACTGCCAAGGAACGCAGGGACCTGGTGGTTAACGAGATCCGCAAGGAGGAAAATGATGTTGGGCACAACAGGCGCAGCAGGCGCAATGGATGTCATGAGAGACAGTAGTGCAGAGATCCATTACGTGGAATGAGATCTGGTGCATGACACCACTGCTCTTAAGCTTCATCGTCCGATCCCTTTACGATGTTTTGCCATCAGGTGCCAACTTGGCCAAGTAGGGGGAAACCACCGACCCGTTCTGTCCCCTCTGTACAAAAGCCCAAATAGTCCAGGCAGCGGAACACGTGCTGTCTGGTTGTAAGGCCGCCCCGATCCAAGGGCATTTCACGTGGCGGCATAACAAAGTCCTGACCTAGTTGGCCGCCATATTGGACGTGGCACGAATGAAAGCAAACAGAGAGGAGCACAGACCGGGGCCGATGGAGATTTCCTTCTTCCGAGAAGGACTCAAAATTGTAAGGCTGACGAACTTGCCGCTTGCTACCGTCTTCGACCTAAAGAGCCGTGGAAAATACCCTGAGGTGATCCGAAAGTTTGGCTTGCAACCTGACACTGTACTTAGCTCCTCGTCAGCCATGCAGCTAACGCTGATTGAGCTGACCGCCCCTTACGAGTCCAATATTGAGGAGCAGCACGTGTACAAGATGGAGAAATACGATGACATGGTCGCAAGTCTTAGGCGGGAGAAATATACCGTCAGGCTATTCGCCGTCGAGGTAGGAGCAAGAGGTCGTGTCTCCCACTCCGTGTTTGATGTGCTGAAGCGAATGGGAATGAAAGGACTATGAAGAGCCCGTGCCCAGAAAAAATTGTCTGAGGCAGCCTAAAAGGCCCTGTGCTGGCTGTGGAACTGTCGCAACCTAGAGTGGAACGAGTCTCGAAACTAGTATGGTTAGAAGCGGTGATTGCAATACCAACAATTTCTCAATCAAAACCACGAACTTTACAACGTCTCGTGTTAGTTCTTTAGCCCTTCCCCCGAGCGTGAGTGGTGAGCCTGAGTGCAGTCAATCACAAAAATTTTGGCCAAAGCCCAACCTCCATAATATAGCGATAATCGACCGTAAGTCGCGCCCAGTCAGCTGCGGAGAGACCAAGAGGTGGATCCCGAAAGAAGGGAAGATCCGGCTTCCTAATAGGGTGCGGCGCAGTGAAAGGGGCACAGGGAAGGTACACGGCAACAGAGACATATCGAGGCGACAGAGGCCGTGGCGGGGGATGAAGCTGGCATCCCACGACCACACTCGTAAGGGGCAAGCACAGGCTGCACGGGCTCTCCCCACCGAGGTAGGGAGGGCTTGAGAGTGGACAAGGTAACAGTGAAGGGACAAGCACAATAACATCAAGGATAACTAATGTGACCGAACGTTTCCACGGCAGGGGTAAGACGCCCGGTGTCGTGACACGGACGGGATCTCCCCCAGAGAGTATTAAGAAATCAAAGGTCCGACATTCTTGGGGAAGGGGTTTTACTTCTGACGATAAGAAGCCCCTGCCGTGTTTGCTCAGCGTCGGAGTTTGTACGATTATGAAGCACAAATGTATGTCTTTCTTTGTCTCTACTGATCTTTCTAATAGTGTTTGTAATGTGTATAGTGCATTGTTTTTACCTTTTCCTTCCTCAAATTCATACTGTTCTTCACCCAATTTCCATTTTTATTTTCTTCCTTGTTCTTCTCATTATAATTCTGAGTATAAGTTTAGTGACATGACTTATTAGGTTAATCGTACGAAAATCTTCGAAATTAATTGCTCCTGGTCTTTTTGGTATAGCTATAAATACAGATTTCAACATATCGCATGGTATATATCCACTACTATAAATATCATTCAACATTTTGGTTAATACATCTACTCCACATTCTCCCAATACTTCTATTCCTTTTATTGTGATTCCATCTGGCCCAGCTGATTTTCCTTTCCTCATATGCTTGATAGCGTCATCAACTTCTTCTTTTAGAATAGGTGGACCTTCTAAGTTACTTTCTTCTGTTAATTCTGCCCTTTCTCCATCATATATGTCTCTTATATACTCATTCCACCTCTTCATTATAGCATCTTCTTCCAATAATAAATTTCCTGTTTTTGATTTTACACAACCTGTATTCATTCTTATTTTTCTTCCTGTAATCTCACTGATTTGTTTGTGCATATTTTTTTTTAATCTTTAATATAATTTAATTCAATTTTCATGCATTGTTCATTTAACCAATTTTCTTTTGCCTTCACGCAATTATTTCTTATTTCTTTATTTATCTCATTGTATACATGCTTATCATTTTTACTCTTTTTTCTTTTGGCCATCAACTTTAATATTTCTTCAGTCATCCATTTTGTCTTAGCCTTATGGCTTCTCTCTGGTAATATTTCTTTGCTCGTTTGATGAATGGAATCCCTTAATATTTCCCATTGTTCGTATATTCTGTGTTTTAGCTTTTTCATTATACCTATTTTTCACAATCACTCTGTATTGTTCTTGAATTTCTTTATCTACCTTCACAACCTGTTTATTAAGTCTCATGTTCCTAACCACTATTTTCTTCTATTCAGTCTTACTTTTATTATACCACATAGTGGTACATGATCACTATTACAATCAGCACCCGGCATTGTATTTACATTAATTAACGCATTTCGAAACCTTTTATTAATAACTATGTAGTCAATTTAGTTGAGTATTTTCTTATCTGGGCTTTTCCATGTGTAAAGTCGTCTTTTATGGTGTTTAAACCAGGTGTTTCCAATTATCATGTCATTAATATTTGCAAATTCTATTAATTGTTCTCATCATTCATTTTTTGTACCTAAGTTCTATGTACATTATATGTGGTAAGTCTCCACATATAATGGACATAGTACATTATATGTGGAGACTTGCCACACCCACAAGCGGTATAGTACGTTATATGTGGAGACTTACCACACACACAATAAGTATAGTACATTATATGTGGAGACTTACCACACACACAAGCAGTATAGTACATTATATGTGGAGACTTACCACACACACAAGCAGTATAGTACATTATATGTGGAGACTTACCACACACACAAGCAGTATAGTACATTATATGTGGAGACTTACCACACACACAAGCAGTATAGTACATTATATGTGGAGACTTACCACACACACAAGCAGTATAGCACATTATATGTGGAGACTTACCATACACACACATGCAGTATAGTTCATTATATGTGGAGACTTACCACACACATAAGCAGTATAGTACATTATATGTTGAGACTTACCATACACACACAAGCAGTATAGTACATTATATGTAGAGTCTTACCACACACACATGCTGTATAGTACATTATATGTAGAGACTTACCACACACACAAGCAGTATAGCACATTATATGTGGAGACTTGCCATACACACACATGCAGTATAGTTCATTATATGTTGAGACTTACCACACACACATACAGTATGGTACATTATATGTGGAGACTTACCACACACATGCAGTATAGCACATACGTGGAGATTTACCACACGCGTGCGCGCGCACACACACACACGCACACACACACACACACACATGAAGTAAGGTAGATGATATGTCGATACAAACATACTAGCACGCATGAAGTATCGAACATTATATGTGGGGATGGGGTCTTACCACACACACACACACACACACACACACACACACACACACACACACACACGCACGCACGCACGCACACACATTCATACACACACATATACACATGAAGTATAGCACATTATATTTAGAAACAGACATACCGCACACATCGAGTATAATACATTATGTTTGAGGGTCTTACCATTCGATGTAATTGTTCGTTATGTTCTCACTGGCAATCTCAATGACAGAACCGAGCATGTACGGGAAATCACAGACGACGGAGACAACAACAGCGACACCATAAACGTATGCTGGGTCAATCTCCGTCTCCGCTCCAGAACTTATGAGTTCAGTCGACATGGCATCTGTAGAGTTCCTCCGGCTGAAGCGCCTATGTCTCAACAATGCTGCTATGATTACCAGTGTAAGTGACAGACACAATGGGATTGCTGTGTTGATGGATTCGAAAATGGCTATATCGCTCGACTCAATATACAAGCAATGGTCTTTGTTACCTGAACGAATGCCGATTACATAAAAAGCAACGGGGACAGTTGTAAGGGAAACAATCCAGGGTAAAACTAAAAGGGATGACGTAGCCACAGTAATGGTCCTTTGTGAAAATGTTCTTGTCGGAAGGACATTTTGTATTTGTGCAATAAAAATGGCGAGTAACATCACCAGAATCCAGTTCTCCATGAAGTCTTGAATTGCCCCGAGGTTTACGATTACTAAATAGTGGATACAGGTGTAAGAGTGGCCATGAACATAATGCCAGTTTGTTGCCGCTACCAAGGGCGCCACCAACAGACACTCGAAAAGACTGAGCAGAAATGTGTTGCAAATGATTTTATTACGCAGGCGTGATCTCACTGTTTGTGAGCAAAAGATGGCTACCAAAAACCAAAGATTAAGAAAAGATCCAGCAATGAAGATAATAAATCCATAAATTATGCTGCCTTTGTAAAGAGCTTTTAACTGGTCTAGGTCAATGTCTTCCATGTTGTGTGAAACATCATAATAACTATTGTTTATCCTGTGTGAAATATCATAACTAATGTTTTTAATGTCCAAGTACAGTTTCGTTGAATTACTTGCCATTATTGTATGGAGGATTGAATGCGTACGTTATTTTAAAATTGTCTGTAATAGTTTTAACTACTCAGATTTCTTCTTAGTGAAATTTCTTCCAGGGTCTTTGTTAAGCGAAGCTGTTTCATGTACCAGTCTAGCTCACTGTCGCATGGGGGTCAATATGTTGAAATCGTGTCGCCAAGTCTGCAATACAAGACACGTGTTTAGTTACTGCTGAAGAGAAGATTTATTTTAAACATTATCTACCCTCTTTGGACAACAATCACCTTCAAATTAATATCCTATTTGTGGCTACGACCGCCCGACAACATCGTTCGTTCTTTCTCGCGCTGACACCCAGAAAAATAGGTTTTACAGCAACCTGGCGCTCTCGATCTCGATCATGTTGAGTCTGCAATAATTCCCATGGTATAATAAGGAAATATGGCTTCAACATCTGTAGATGTTGCTTCAGGCAATATTCGGATGACATTGGATTAAAAAAGCTGGACTTAACCTTCAGATGTCGCTGGCTTGATTGTTTTACTAAAAGTGTACACACTTTATCCGCTAAGTCAATAACTTGATGTGTTTAATTGAAAAACAAAATTGTGGCTGATTCAGTCAGGATTATTAATGTGAGCCAGACAGTGGGTCCTAATATAATTTCTCTTCCGAGGCTGAAGAGGGTGGGTTAAGGGTATAATGGCTATAATGGAAAAGGTTTATTTTGAACGGAATTAAATTGACATACGTAATCCATATATGTGATATTGTTGAAAATTATCTTCATCACGTAGCATCACACGCCCTGGTGTAGCACGCCCAGTTGTAGCACAACACGCCCCGTTGTAACACCACATGCCCAGTTGTAACACCTCACGCCCAGTTGTAACACCACACGCCCAGTTCGCCTTAAAGAGTGCAGAAGGGCCCGTTACTATTTGGATTTGATTTATTTGTTTGTTTCGGAATAAGGGTTTTGAAGATAAAGCACAACCCACTACTGGCAACGTTAATCGTATGCCGGTACGAACCTTGGACCTTGTCCACGTCAGACTGGAAGCACTGAACTCAGGATTCGCTCTCGTTTGAGCTCGTCAGTAGTGCATATCCCTGACTGAGGGGACATAAATGATGATATATTCTTTGCGGGCTGGTAGACCTGTGTTCGTATCCTCATGGATTTGTTGGGTGCCAGGGGATTTCTGTGGAATGAAAGGTGGCTTGGGTGAGACTGACCACGTCTTCCTTTGAGTGTCGACTGGTCAATTATAATGGGGACATAGCGCCACATACACAATACGTCTCAAGGCATTCAGTCATTGTCATTCTAATTTAGAAATCCACTGACAACGAGAAAAATGTCATACGACAAATAGACCAGTGATTGAACAGTCCTCGAGAAGATTAACCCGGCCAACAAATGCCTGAAGAAGTCGGATGTGTCGAGAGGTGCAAATATCGTAGCTCTACTATAAACAGGCACAACGCAATAATGTCCAAAACAACATTCTAAACGAACGCATAAGTAAAAGAAGAAGAAGAAGAAGAAGAAGAAGAAGAAGAAGAAGAAGAAGAAGAAGAAGAAGAAGAAGAAGAAGAAGAAGAAGAAGAAGAAGAAGAAGAAGAAGAAGAAGAAGAAGAAGAAGAAGAAGAGCTGGCCCTTAACTGCGTCCAGCGCCTCGAGCAACGCATGATCTGTGTCAGCAGCTACTCTGAGGTATGCCTTCGCCTGCATCACCTTGAGCCTACCAGCAACAGTCGCAAACCAAAGATGTACCGCATACACACCACTGGGGTGTCTCTGGTGCATCCCAGAATGACCCGCATAGCCTCGTTCTGTATGTGCTCCAATCTCACCAGCTGACGCTTTGAGACAGTGAGCAGTCCTAGTCCATAATAAATCACTGAGAGGATCAAGTGCTGGTATAGTCTGAAAAGCATTCTCTGCTCTTTGTCCAATGCAGACATAGTTTTAAGTGCGTTGAATCCCTTTTGAGATCTTGTCACAACCGTCTCCACATGATCCTTGAAGGACAGGTTCCTGCCAAATGTGATTCCCAGATACTTCAGTTTGTTCTCTCTGTTGACGCTTCCATCATCTATCGTGAGGCTTGGAACATCAGCTCTCACAATCCTGTCGTCCAGAGAGCACCACAAAACAGCTGCCTTTTCCGGGTGGATGACAGCACCCATTTCAGTGCACCAGTCAATCACTTTTTCTACTGTCACCTGTAGCTCCTGGGCTGTTTGCTCCCTATCTCTCCCCTGCCTATATGCAAGATTATCGTATGCAAATGTTAGTATCCTTCCAACACCTGGTGCTTCTAGGTTTGTAATTTTGCTTGTATGCACGTGAAAGAGCACCGGTGAGATTGCGGATCCCTGTGGCAGTCCCGGGGTTAAAATATGTGGCTCTGAGGTCCATGCACCCAGACGGAGAGCAATCCGACGAGAATGCAGGACGGCCGCTATCCAGTTCACCAACCAGGGATTGACCCCCTTCTCCATCAGTGCGGTCATCAAAATATCATAGCGAACTCTATTGTACGCATCCTCGAGATCAAGCGCTGCCGTCATCGTTTCCTGTCTACTCTGGAACCCCTCATAAACGTCAAAGGCAAAAGTGGCTGCATTTGACCATGTATCTTTTCCTGGCCTGTAGCTCCCCAGGCCTCTTGGAAGAAGCTTCCCCCTTTCCAAAAACTCTTGCAGCTTGACAGCGACTATCTTCTCTAAAACATTCCCAAATGTATTTTGAAGGGTGATGATCCTAAAGTCGCTAATTTTGAATATGATCCTTGAATGGTTTTGGGAGAGTTATGAGATAACTGTGCACCCAATCCTGCGGTACTGATGCTGTCCTAATGCTCTGGTTAAAGCAGTCGGTCATCTCCTTCAGGTCTACATCGCTCGAAGCCTTCATGTGGCCATACCTGACCCCATCAGGCCCTGGTGCCGTATCTTTTGCCTTTTTCAAAATATGTTTGACATCAAGAAGAAGAAGAAGAAGAAGAAGAAGAAGAAGAAGAAGAAGAAGAAGAAGAAGAAGAAGAAGAAGAAGAAGAAGAAGAAGAAGAAGAAGAAGAAGAAGAAGAAGAAGAAGAAGAAGAAGAAGAAGAAGAAGAAGAAGAAGAAGAAGAAGAAGAAGAAGAAGAAGAAGAAGAAGAAGAAGAAGAAGAAGAAGAAGAAGAAGAAGAAGAAGAAGAAGAAGAAGAAGAAGAAGAAGAAGAAGAAGAAGAAGAAGAAGAAGAAGAAGAAGAAGAAGAAGAAGAAGAAGAAGAAGAAGAAGAAGAAGAAGAAGAAGAAGAAGAAGAAGAAGAAGAAGAAGAAGAAGAAGAAGAAGCAGCAGCAGCAGCAGCAGCAGCAGCAGCAGCAGCAGCAGCAGCAGTAGCCTCTGTATACATTGTTATATATGGAACGATAATTCCAAACACAATGTGAACCCAAAAGGATATTTCCAAATTTCCTTTACATTACATAAATAATCTTTATTAAATATAAACAATATATGTGTGAACATATTCAGAAAATCACATGATTATTAATAACACTATTTGTTCACTACTAAATATAAAGTCACGTAGAGATTCTAGTACGCGCTCACTTACAGCTCTAGTTGCACTCCCAGGAACGTTGGCAGTGACCCAGCAGCAGATTAAAAATGCCTGTGTGCGATGCCAGTCGGTGAGTGTTATTTCTACAGCAGTGATTCTCTGTATGGTCACTGCTGGGAAGGAAAGCAATGGCAAACTACCTTCTTTACACATGCCAAGAAAATCATGTTGTGTTCGCAAAGAATACCATGGACAGCCAGAAAGACCAATGAACAAGTCCTTCAAGAAACAAATGAAGATCGTAAACTGATCAGACATTAGACGTAGACAGTCACAATTTTTTGGGCATGTTATGAGAAGAAATGATTTGGAGAACTTGGTGACAACTGGTAAGATCGAGGGGAACAGACCAAGGGGAAGACCTAGAAACAAGTATCTGGATGGCTTGGCCTTGTGGCATGGTCGAGACAAAAACACGGAACTGATCCACGACTCTGTTGATCGAGTGAGATGGCAGAACATGACCGCCCACGCTTACCGGCATGGCACATGATGGATGGATGGATTCTCTGTGGGTTTTATATTTTGAACGCTCGTTATTGTGCGCGTAGCGATAGTGTATCGATACCCACATTTCTAAGGCATGCACTAGCAAGCGTGTTATGTAGTTGATATGAAGATACGCTGATAACTTCATGAGAGAGATCGGACAAGGGTTTACTTCTGCGTTGATCGTTTCGCTAAGCGAGGAAAAGACCGGCCCCTATCGCTTCGTGCATTGAGGCCTGCAATATGTGGTGACCCTATCACATCACAGATCCATAGTCTGGTTAGGCACCCTTGGGTCGAAACCCTTAGGCCAACACATCCGACTTTTATCGTGCATTTTTGACCAGGTTAGCATTCCTGGGAGACTCTCACTTTTGTGGTACTGTCCACCTCCCAGCTGGTCAAGTTGGAACAGTCGAAGACTGTACGGTCATCCCTCAAATAAAGGCAGGGACAGTCCATAGCATTTTCCGCCATCCTGGGTGGCTTCCATAATTGCAGAGCCGACACATAACGCTCTGGTGCTGGGCTCACCGAGGGAATCGTCACGTCCTGCTCATGGCTGCTTTAATTCCTCACTTCAATATATTGGGCATTTCGTTCGCCCCGGGCCGTTTCCGCACAAACCAGACAGGTCTGCAGACGGTATCCACTCAGCGAGTTTTCGGACATGTGCTTGTCTTTGCGCCCGTCAGAGCTGTTCCAGGCACGACAGACATTACAGACATTCGGAAAACTACCTAGTCAGAGCTGTTCCGAACAAGAGTGGCATTCGGAAACAAGGTAGTCAGAATTGTTCCTAGCACGAGAGACATTCGCACGAGACATTTCACTCGAACATAAATGCGTAGTGTCAATTTTTAGTTTGCCACCTGTAGCACGGCATTTCCGACTTCCGCAGGTATTTTTTAATGAGGTTAGCCTCCCTCGGGATTCGAGGCACGTTAGACTTATTGTTGTGATGTCGCCCACATCTCAGCTGGTCAAGATAGAACGATCAACGACATCGCGGTCGACCCTCAAGGGAAGGCAAGGGCAGACCGTGGGCATTCCCTCGCTATCCAAGGAGGCTTCCATAATTGCAGATCCGGCACATATTGCTCTGAGACTTGGCTCACCCGAGGAGTTGCCACGTCCTGCTCATGGCTGCTTTAGTTCCTAACTTCCATGTGTTGGGCATCTCGCTTGCCACTGGTCGCTCAAGTACACACCAGGAGTGGTCAGACTGCGGGCGACATCCACTCGGTAAGCTTTTGCTTTTGATTTCGGACCACGCAATGGATTCGCTAGCCGTGCGTTCCATTTCGTGTTATTGAGACTATTTTCCCATTTTTGTCTAAACTCTCTATGAGTTAATTACAGACAGTTTTCGTAACCATTTCATTCGACTGGGGCATTTTCTGCATTTTAGTACTCGCTCACGAGGTAGGCTACATGTGCTGCCGGCTCAGCACCTTACCTCCGTGCAGCAGTGAACGGGAAACGGCCAGGCCCTCTCATCCGGGAACGCCTCATATTCCCCAGCCTAGAGCCTTCGAACAAGTATCAGAACTGGGCATGTAGCGTGCTCAGTATCTCACCTCTATTTCTCGGTAGGTGTGTATCGGCCCGGCTCTCACATCCGAGGGTTTGTGGCTTAGAGGCTTAGGGTATTGTCCGGACCTAGAATTTCTGCCTTCGTGCGCTTGATTTAAACTCTTGACTGCTATCCTCAGTCTCCCTGCAGAGCAGCAGGTTGTGTCTCTCTTAGTCTGGCCCCTATCCCATAAGCTGTCCGATATGTAGTTTTCATCCATCGGCAAGCAGATGGGGTCAATGGGACGCGTAATCTCCCCCACCACGGCAAGGTGGAGACACATCGGGGGAGGCTTACCGATTCTATTTCAAGTTTCCGTTGATTCGCTCTACTGTATTTTACAGCTTTACTGCATTTACGCCAATTTAATCTCTCGTCGTCACCCTTTCCCTGAACTGCTACTTGTTGTTTCCGTCTTGTCTTTATATTAATATTTGTATGTGTGCGTGCGTGCGTGCGTGCGCGCGTGTGTGTGTGTGTGTGTGTGTGTGTGTGTGTGTGTGTGTGTGTGTGTGTGTGTGTGTGTGTTTTACCGTTCGTCGCTAATTACTACCGCTTCTTTAAGTAACTTCTGTAAATTTTTAACGTATTTTATCACCGTCTGTTTATTGTTTATGCACTGATGTTTATTGTTTCTGCACTGACTAAGGCTCAATCCGCAACGGCGATAGTTTTTTTTTTTTTTTACTTCTGCTTCTGTTCTAGTAAAGCTTACCAATTCCACTTTTTGTTTTGATAAATTCACTCACTGTATTGTTGCATCTGTACCCCTGTTCCGCCAATTTCACTTCTCGTGATCGATACTTACATCTTTGCTTTATTGACTACACAAAGACTTTTGATAAAGCAAGGCTTGTCAACATGATAAAGATGACTGCAGATCTACAAATCGATGGGAAAGACCTTAGTCTTGTAAAAAGCATATTTTGGAAACAACACGTTGTCATAAGGCTTTATAATGAAGTAGGTCAATATCAGCTAATTAAGAGAGGTGTAAGACAGGGATGTGTAATGTCTCCATTTCTTTTTCCCATGTACTGTGAACATATTTTCAGAAATGTAGAAGATATGAAAGGAATTATCATTGAAGGATGTAACATCAATAACATTAGACATGCGGATTATACAGTTTTGACTGCAGACAATGAGCAATATCTGCAACATTTAGTAGATGCGGTTGTTGCACACAGTGAACTAGGGTTACAATTAAATTGTAAGATTATGCTCGTCACTAGGAAGAAGGAAATACCACAATGTAATATACAAGTGCCTGTCTCCGTGGCGAAAGACTTACGGACACGACTCGTAAGCCCGATTACCTGCGTTCGAAACACAGCTGGGGCCGATTTGGCAGCAGACCGCGTTGCCGGGGCTTACCAAATTGATATGCGAGCCGGTCGTTCAGAAAGCAATGGCAAACAACTGAACGTAATCTTGCCAAGACATCAACAACAGCAGTAAATGCTGGTGTTGATAGCGATGTCCTGGAAACATGATATTGTATGAAACCAACGCAAGGCGGTCTGCTGCCAATTCGTCCGCAGCTGTTTTTCGAATGCCGTATGCGGGATTACCAATCGCGTTTTTAACTCCTTTTCCACAATGTGAAATCACACAGCGACGTATTTTAATAGTAAGTGACATCAGACAATGAAGAATAACAATATTCGGTTAAAGTAACATCTCATAATGATGAATTCTAATATTACGTCAACCGACGCTGTAGCTTAGGAGCAATGACCAGGTTTCACAATTCCCCGACATTTGAGTTGAGCGTTCGGAATCAGCTGGAGACAATTTAGAAGCAGGCCGCATTGTGTTGATGCCCATGGTATGAGTGTCGGTCGTTCAGAAAGCAATGGCAAACTACTGAACGAAAAAATTATTGTCTGGTAAATCACAAAGACCCCCCCCCCCCCCCAAAAAAAAAAAATGCTGAGGTAGATTGTGACGTCCTGTAACAACTTTACAAAAAATGCTGAGATAGACTGCGACGTCCTGTAACAACTTTACAAAAATGCTGAAGTAGACTGCGACGTCCTGTAACAACTTTAATTATTCACTGGTGCTTTCTGATGTGAGGTGCCCCATTTCTTTAGCTTTGTTTGAGAACGATGTGTCCTTTTAAGCGTTCCATTACAGAAATAAGGACATATTTTATTTGGGGCGCTGGCGCGTTTATGAGCTCAAGCGTAGTCCATACATGTGCTGTTACCTTTTGTGCACTGGGTTGATTTTTGCTCGTGGATTAGCTTTCTCGAATACCAGTGTCTATCGCCATCAGTCGAATTATGAGATACTTGTAATTTACGTCCCCAAATCAAGGACGAGAAGTCAACATTTTAATCCAACTGACCGGTGTAGGGTTTGAACCCCACATCCCTACCTTGGCTCAGCACACCGGTAGTTTAAGAGCGAGCGTTCTTATCCATTCGGCCATGCTGAACTATATAAGGACATGTGAAGCCTATATTCACACACAACAATTGATTTAGAAGAAAATGTGTATCACAATTGACACAGATGATTCCATGGGAGATTATAACGAGCAAGAATATTTGTATAGACCAATCGGCACTCGGCACGTGATGTGGTCAGTATAACGCCGGCCGCCTGTACTTTCCACGTCATTTCCCGGGGCCCATTTTAGGCTGATTCGACCTTGGAGCGCCGGTCAATTAAAATAATTTTAAGTAGTCCCTAAACGTATCGAACACATGACCACGAGGTTATGGCAGACGAGCGTCAAATCTCTATGCCACCGCAGCTACCACTTTTACTGCGCGTAGAGAAACACTGGCGTTTGTGCTTTCTAGGAAACTACCATGCATTTACTGTTATTGATGTTTAATGATAATCTTCTATTCTGGGAAAATAACACTGTAATGTGTACTTCAGCTACACAATCTGGACCTTTAACGTTGTTTGACACCATTTCTCAAAATCTCTTCAAAATGTATATCTGGGGTCCCGCAAAGTTAAACAGTTAGTTGCATGTCCTTTACAGCATGTCGCAGTCAACCCCAGTATTTGTGGCTGTTTGTGATTTCTTGGCAAGTTTACGTTCAGTAGTTTGCCATTGCTTTCTGAAAGACCGAAAACTAATACTATTTTATACAAACTCACGCAATGCGGTTTGCTGCCAAATCGCTCACAGCTGTGTTTCGAACGCTGAATGTGGGATTACGAGGTGCATCCGTAACTCCTTCACCATAGAGCCGGTGACAAGTTAGGTGCATATCCTTTACATGACATCGCAGTCAACCCTAGCATTTTTCGCTGTTTGTGATTTCTTGGCAAGATTACGTTCAGAAGACCTCAAGCAAAACGTCCTCTTCGTGGCCCATGCCGGACAAAACGTCATCTTCGTGGCTCATGTCGGATAAAACGTCATCTTCGTGACCGATGTCGGACAAAATGTCCTCTTCGTGGCGCATGTCGGACAAAACGCCATCTTTGTGGTCCATGCCGGACAAAACGTCATTTTCATGGTTCGTGCCGGACAAAACGCCCTCTTCGTGGCCCATGTCGGACAAAACGCCCTCTTCGTGGCCCATATAGGACAAAACGCCCTCTTCGTGGCCCATATAGGACAAAACGCCCTCTTCGTGGCCCATGTCGGACAACAAGTCATCTTCGTGGCCCATGTCGGACAAAACGCCCTCTTCGTGGCCCATATAAGACAAAACGCCCTCTTCGTGGCCCATGTCGGCCAACACGTCATCTTCGTGGCCCATGTCGGACAACACGTCATCTTCGTGGCCCATGTCGGTCAACACGTCATCTTCGTGGTCCATGCCGGACAAAACGCCCTCTTCGTGGCCCATATAGGACAAAACGCCCTCTTCGTGGCCCATATAGTACAAAACGCCCTCTTCGTGGCCCATATAGGACAAAACGCCCTCTTCGTGGCCCATATAGGACAAAACGCCCTCTTCGTGGCCCATATAGGACAAAACGCCCTCTTCGTGGCCCATGTCGGACAACAAGTCATCTTCGTGGCCCATGTCGGACAAAACGCCCTCTTCGTGGCCCATATAAGACAAAACGCCCTCTTCGTGGCCCATGTCGGCCAACACGTCATCTTCGTGGCCCATGTCGGACAACACGTCATCTTCGTGGCCCATGTCGGTCAACAC
Source organism: Cepaea hortensis (assembly GCA_963921405.1). Classification (NCBI taxonomy): domain Eukaryota; kingdom Metazoa; phylum Mollusca; class Gastropoda; order Stylommatophora; family Helicidae; genus Cepaea; species Cepaea hortensis. The sequence goes on along the minus strand of OY992884.1, from coordinate 73,721,194 downwards.
GTCATCTTCGTGGTCCATGCCGGACAAAACGCCCTCTTCGTGGCCCATATAGGACAAAACGCCCTCTTCGTGGCCCATATAGGACAAAACGCCCTCTTCGTGGCCCATGTCGGCCAACACGTCATCTTCGTGGCCCATGTCGCCCAACACGTCATCTTCGTGGCCCATGTCGGACAACACGTCATCTTCGTGGCCCATGTCGGTCAACACGTCATCTTCGTGGTCCATGCCGGACAAAACGCCCTCTTCGTGGCCCATATAGGACAAAACGCCCTCTTCGTGGCCCATATAGGACAAAACGCCCTCTTCGTGGCCCATATAGGACAAAACGCCCTCTTCGTGGCCCATATAGGACAAAACGCCCTCTTCGTGGCCCATATAGGACAAAACGCCCTCTTCGTGGCCCATATAGGACAAAACGCCCTCTTCGTGGCCCATATAGGACAAAACGTCATCTTCGTGGCCCATGTCGGCCAACACGTCATCTTCGTGGCCCATGTCGGTCAACACGTCATCTTCGTGGTCCATGCCGGACAAAACGCCCTCTTCGTGGCCCATATAGGACAAAACGCCCTCTTCGTGGCCCATATAGGACAAAACGCCCTCTTCGTGGCCCATGTCGGCCAACACGTCATCTTCGTGGCCCATGTCGCCCAACACGTCATCTTCGTGGCCCATGTCGGACAACACGTCATCTTCGTGGCCCATGTCGGTCAACACGTCATCTTCGTGGTCCATGCCGGACAAAACGCCCTCTTCGTGGCCCATATAGGACAAAACGCCCTCTTCGTGGCCCATATAGGACAAAACGCCCTCTTCGTGGCCCATATAGGACAAAACGCCCTCTTCGTGGCCCATATAGGACAAAACGCCCTCTTCGTGGCCCATATAGGACAAAACGCCCTCTTCGTGGCCCATATAGGACAAAACGCCCTCTTCGTGGCCCATATAGGACAAAACGCCCTCTTCGTGGCCCATGTCGCCCAACACGTCATCTTCGTGGCCCATGTCGCCCAACACGTCATCTTCGTGGCCCATGTCGCCCAACACGTCATCTTCGTGGCCCATGTCGGACAACACGTCATCTTCGTGGCCCATGTCGGTCAACACGTCATCTTCGTGGTCCATGCCGGACAAAACGCCCTCTTCGTGGCCCATATAGGACAAAACGCCCTCTTCGTGGCCCATATAGGACAAAACGCCCTCTTCGTGGCCCATATAGGACAAAACGCCCTCTTCGTGGCCCATATAGGACAAAACGCCCTCTTCGTGGCCCATGTCGCCCAACACGTCATCTTCGTGGCCCATGTCGGCCAACACGTCATCTTCGTGGCCCTTGTCGGACAAAACAAGTTAGCTTCCTGTCCTTTACAGGACGACACAATTAACGCCAGCACTTATATTTTATTTGTGCTTTTTTTCACAGTTCGTGATTTACTAGGCAGGTTTTATACGGTCTGTAGTTGGCCATTGAATTCTTAACAATCGACGCTCACACCATCGAAATCAAACTAAGGCGGTCTGTTTTCAAATCGTCTGCGGGGGATCTTAACTGTATTCGTTGAAGAAGAAGAAGAAGAAGAAGAAGAAGAAGAAGAAGAAGAAGAAGAAGAAGAAGAAGAAGAAGAAGAAGAAGAAGAAGAAGAAGAAGAAGAAGAAGAAGAAGAAGAAGAAGAAGAAGAAGAAGAAGAAGAAGAAGAAGAAGAAGAAGAAGAAGAAGAAGAAGAAGAAGAAGAAGAAGAAGAAGTGCTGGAGAAGAAGAACAAAGCTATAGTTACAGACAGGGATTCGAACCTGTCACCTTCACATGATGACAGTGCCTCGCTGCAAGAACAAGTGTACTTCGACGCATGACATCTCTGCATTAATCTCCCCACTAGATCTCCCACACTAGTCTGGTGTCCTATCGTTCCTCCCTGTCACCTCCAAATAACGACGGTGCCTCGCTGCAGGAACAAGTGGCTTACTTCCACCAGCGTCAAATAATACAAGTGGCACTACATATTAAATAGAGGAGATTGAACCTCTCGGCCAGGTCATTGCAAGCTTTACCCTCGATGTCAATAGCTTTCATGACAGTACTTAGTTGGCGAATTGTAACAAAAGCAGCAGAACCAGGTTAAAGCGAGATAACCTAGGCAGTAGGATGGGTTTCCGCGCCAACAGATGGCGCAAATCCGATACCCATAGCTTGCAAGCGAGTACTTCAGTCATTTAACAAACTGTTTACAGCTGAAACAAATGGAACCGGTTTAGAGCGAGGTGACCTAGACAGTAGCTCTGAGCTATATCCTTACATCTGATTTATCAGAGGTTCAACGATCTTGAAAAGAATGGATAAAACCTGATAGCTTTGTACAATCTAGTAGAAAGACGGATTTTGATGGTTTTTGTGCATAATATTCATTTATTCATTCATTCAGTAGCATGTCTTTTGCAGAACCTCGCTTCCATAACAACCTCCCGTAAAACTTCTCGGTCATAAGCAAGATGTCCAACGTCCGATACACCCATCTGGAGATATCTGCCACATCCTGCGCCATCTTCTCTTTGGCCTTCCTCTTCCTCTCTTTCTGGACATACACCCCTCCATTATTGTTTTATAAAAACTTTCACGACGTTTCAACTGACTAAAATATTTCAATTTCCTTTGTTTTATAGTCTTTAGTAGTCAACCTTCTTCAATATTTAACTCTTGTCGTATGGATGCATTTGTTCTTTTCTGTATCCAAGTTATTCTTAGAACCCGTCTATAACATTTATATTCAAAGACATTTATGCGTTGTTTAGCTTATTTTATGCATATCATCATCATCATCATCATCATCATCATCATCATCATCATCATCATCATCATCAAGTGCCTTGCCAGCTGGCGTAGGCGTTCATGGCTCTCCACAGATCTCGGTCTTTGGTTTTCTGGATCAACTCTGCTGCTGATATTCCTCACTGCCACCTGTCTCAATCCATCCAGCATCATTTCTCTTGGTATGCCTTTGCCTCTCTTCCCCTCGATCTTTCCAGTTGTCACGATGTTCTCCAATGCCTCTCTTTTCATCACATGACCGAAGAAAGATGTTTGTCTCTGTCTTATTGTTGAATATAATGTTCTAGTTTCATTAGCTTGTTTCAGGCAGTCGTTGTTAGTTACTCTGGCAGTCCAAGGAATCCGCAACATTCGTCTCAGGAACCACATCGCTGTTGCTTCTAATTTCTTCTTAATTTGTTCATTTACATTCCAAGATTCACTGCCATACAGCAAAACTGGATCTACAAAGCATTTCAGCACTCTCTTTCTTACATTCAGTGATAGTGACTTATTACATAAGATACTCTTCATTTTCTGAAATGCGACATTTGCTTGCCCTATTCTGTCCTTAATCTCTGTTGTACATCTTCCATCTGATGTTATAAATGCCCCTAGGTATCTAAAATTATCCACTTGGTTAAGGATTTTCCCTTCTATTTCTATGTCACATTTTGGTGTCACCATTTTCTTTAATGTCACCATTGTTACTGTTTTATTGATATTCAGGGAGAGTCCTTTCCTTGCACTCTCTGTTACTACAATGTCCAACAATTGTTGTAGGTCTGTTGAATTGAATTATCCTCCACCAATACTGCGTCATCTGCATAACGTATATTGTTTATATTATAACCTCCCACTAGTATTCCTGGCATCTCTTTGAACTCTCTCAATATTACTTCGCTATATAGGGAGAAGAGATCAGGTGACAAGACACACCCCTGTAGTACTCCTAGCTTTATCTGTTCGTAACTGTCGTGAAATGTAGCCTTTACATCCCAGAACAATTTTCGGTTCACTTTTGATGGACCATGTAGAGAATCAAGAAAAGAACAAACTGTTTTCTCTATATTCAAGGCTATATAGTCTTGACGTAAGCTTGCAAAGTATGCAAGTAAACAAACCACCACAGATGGCTTTCTATCGGGGAAGTTTAATTTGACACCAGTACATGTCACCCCCAGAGTTTATCAATCCAGCCAGACTGGAGGACAGACTCAGTGGACTGAATGGTAATTAAAACCGACCAGGCATGACGCAAGCAAACCAGGTTTACCAACAGAGTTGTAAACTGGCAGCTGACCATGAGAACCTAATTGCTCCTTTCACATGACACCATGCAGGAAAACCGATCAACCGAGACGGCTGACCGCCATCTGAAACAGACTAGAGGTGCAAGGTGTAAACGAACTGATAAGACTCCCCGGGCATTGTGAGACTCACATGTGTGAGGGCTAGTGTGCATGCAGAAAGAATTTATGACTGGACATGCTGGGAGATAATGTGTCTGCATTGTAGGGATGTGTGAAACAAATCTGACCGAGGCAATTAACTGTGAAGTGTCAGGACTGGCCACACATAGTAAATGTTGGCTATTAAAACCGAATCAGGAATGCCAGAGGGTGTGAGGCCACACAGAGTAAATGTTGGCTATTAAAACCGAATCAGGAATGCCAGAGGGTGTGATGGCCAGTTTTGCAGTAAGAATTGCAATTAACGCCAGGGGGAGATCAGGAAGAATTTATGACTGGAATTCCCGGGAGATAAGTGTCTACTTCTAGGCTAGGTATAAAAACCCATGCTAGACCTGTTCCCTTTAGAATAAGTCAGACATTTGAACAGGTATGAACTCTACTTGTATACGTTTGTATCGCTAGTAATGATAGTTCTCGGTAACTATTGCAGTCTTTTAGATGTATGTACTGATTTTCAGTCTATATCTGACCTAGGTTATTGTAACAATTATCCTTGTATCAGGTTATTCGAGTGGGCACGATTCTTTCTCAGTTCTGTGTATACTTTCAGGTGTCTTAGCAGATGCTTGCCATTTCTTTGTAAACTAGACTAGTCTCTTTTTGGTGTGTGCATTTTTTGTACTGAATATAGTCAACTGACTATATTCCTTTTAATTCTTACCACAGTAGTGGCTAATTTGTGACTAAATCGGACAGATCAGCAATGTGCCTGTTCTGTGTGGTCACTTCAATTAGACTTGTTGTATATCTCATTTTGTAGTTATACAATATTATTACTAATTAGTAATGCACTATGCTATTATGTTGGGCATTATGATATGCCTATTTTGAATTAATATAATTTAGATTTAAGTGATGTTGATTTGTTATATGGTAACTTTCTAAGAAGAATTTGGTGTTGTGCGTGTGCGCATTGGCACATTGGCCATCGATTGCATTGGAAGCAGGTGTGTAATGGTACAGACATCACCCACAACTGGTACATGGTATATGGTGCTTAACCCTTTCAGTGTATTTTGGACTTAGAGACTGTACGACCCAGTCTGTATTAGCGACACGGACATGGGACGGCAGAAATGTAAGAATTACAGGCGTGTGAGACAATTGAAACGCCCGTCCTAGACTAAGAACGTATGACAGAGATATGTAGGGAGAAGGAGGATGGTGAGCGCAGTAGAGCTGGAAGATAAACTTGGCCAGACTGGTCATTGTATATAGGTGTACTAGGATATTTGTAGTACTATGGACTAGGACTGCTCACTGTCTCAAAGAGTCAGCTGGTGAAATTAGAGCGCATACAGAATGAAGCTATGCGGGTCATTCTGGGATGCACCAGAGACACTCCAGTAGTGTGTATGCGTTACATCCTTGGTCTGCCTACTGTTGCTGGTAGGCACAAGGTGATGCAAGCGAAGGCATACCTCAGAGTAGCTGCAGACACAGATCACCCGTTGCATGAGGCGCTGGACGTAGTTAAGGGTCAGAGACTGATAAGAGGGAAATCATGGATGGCTCAGGCGGAGGATACGATCAGACAGGTGTGCCCCTTGGAGAACATTAGGCGACGAGAGGAGTGGGTCAGAGTGCCAGCCGTGCAGTCAGACTTGTGCAGAGTTATAATCATATTGAGCCGGGAGTGCAGGGAGTGGCCAGCAGGGGCCACGGAAGTGGAAATTCAGCAATTAATTCAGGAAAATTCTCGCCCGGGTGATGAGATTATCTACACGGATGGGTCGGTGTTGAGAGGTAGGAGAAGTGCTTGGGGGTTCTTGGCAAAAACTAATGGTCGGCGTTTGGTGCAGGAGAGCCTGGCGTATGATGACACTACATTTAGCTTAAGAATGGAGGTGGAGGCGGTCAGTGCAGCTTTCCGCTGGATAGAAAACACGATACATACACATATTGTGATTGTAATGTGTGTGATACATACACATATTGTGATTGTAACTGACTCAGAAAGCATGCTGAGAAGGGTGAGAACAGGCAAGCTTCGCGCAGAGTGGCTTGCTTCGCTTCGGAGGTCACGGGTAGCAAGCATCACCTGGATCTTTTCTCCTGGGCATGCCGGTGTGCTGGGGAATGAACAAGCGGACAGATTGGCTGGCTCGGCAGAACTTGGTGGAGTATTGATTCATGACAAGGCAGATGTGGTTGCGGCCTTGTGGGAGCACGTGTACACCTCGGAGGAGCAAATGGATCACCATAGTCTGGTTAGAATGAGGCAGCGAGGAGTGACGAGGGGATCTGGCCGATGCTCGACGCTCAGAGGAAAGGCGAGACGGACATATAATCAGATTGCTACTGGAGCTATTAGTTTTGGAACTCTTTGCTGGTTGCTGAGGATGGGGACGGAGCGCTTATGGGAATGTCCCGAATGCTGTGATATCGGTTCCTAGATCAATCAATCAATCAATCAATCATTTGTAGTACTTAGGATTGTACTGATATAGAACTAGATATAACACATTCTTGACTATTTCTCCCTAGCTCTCAATAAGAGCGCCTGGGTATAGATCTCAAGAACGAGTGACAACCAGGTAGTGCCAGGACTGGCAGATGTCAGAATACCAGCAAGCTGTTTTCTTTCTACTGTAGAGTTCGCTGATCTGACCATGGCTGTTTGCTGATCGGAGCATAAGTGCTGTTAGCGGACCTCTCACTGATCCAGACAGGGTTCAGAGTTATGTATTTTATATTAATCATTTCACTTTCGTGATTTCTGTAGTGCATAACCTATACGCATTCATTATCATCATCAATTTAAAAACATCAGATGTCTAATAATATGATTAGTAAATAAATGTTGTAGTATTTTAACTCATAGTTCAGTCGTTATACTTTTTAATTCCAATTTTGCATACGTGTTGTGTATGTACATTGGTGGGGGCTTACTTACACACCAGGGAAGGGAGCAGTCAGGGAGAAAAACCTGTACTGGGATAGTTGTCAATTACTCTTAAATTTAGACTTAAAAATCTATCTTAGCTAACCTTCTCCTTCCTATTACTTGGTGAATATTCAGCACAGTTCATTTCAATTTTGTTACGAGCCATTTGGAGCTGTATGTTGGATATTCAGGGCTTAATCTGTAGTTCAGCCATATAGATTTTGTCCCTAGTCAATTTCTGACTATTTGGGGTTGCATGCCAGTGAATAATACTTTCATCTAGGCGGTGGGCACCCGGAATTCTGACAGTAACTACCCTCTTTATTTCCCATTTTAATTGCTGCTACTTGGTTCCAGTAAATATTCTTTATTATTCTTAAATCTTTCCCATCAATGTTGATATCTTCCAACATTTTAATTAGTTCATCATGTTTTACTTTATCAAATGCCTTAGTATAATCTATGAAGCACAAATATATGTCTCTCTGTTTCTCTATTGACCTTTCTATTAGTGTCCGTAATATATAAATTGCATTGTTTGTGCCCTTTCCCTCCACAAATCCATACTGTTCTTCACTAATGTCCATCATTATTTTCTTTCTGGTTCTTCTCATTATGATTCTGACTAGAAGCTAAGTGATATGGTTTATGAGGTTAATTGTACGAAAATCTTCACAATCAATTGCTCCTGGTCTTTTTGGTATAGCTATAAATACAGATTTCAGCATTTCACTGGGTAAATATCCACTGCTGTAAATAGCATTCAACATTTTGGTTAATATATCTACTCCAAATTCTCCCAATACTTCTAATTCTTCTATTGTGATTTCATCCTGCTCAGCTGTTTTTCCTTTCTTCATACGTTTCATAGCGTCAGCGACTTCTTCTTTTAGAATAGGTGGGCCTTCTAAATTACTTTCTTATGCATAACATATCGACAGAAAATACGAAATGCCGTATACGGACTTTGTGGGCAGAAGTGCAAAAGCAGAAATAATACATAAAACAGGATGTAAGCAAATGGCCTCTTCATTCTGGGTTCGATCCATGCTCATAAATTGGGTGAATAAGATTGGCTAATCTAAGAATCGACATCATAGCGCGCCTGGCACGTAGATACAGGCTCCGTCTCCAGTAGCAAGTCTCGAAAGGTGAACATTTTGTTCGTTCCAGGAGCACACCGCTTGTAAACGCAGTTTTCGTGGCGGACTGTTGTGTTGGCATGCTGGCTGCAGCCTTATGCATGTACTTACCTGTGCGTGCTGTTGGTTTGTCGGTACTGCTGTTTGCTACACTTTTCACATGGGGCAGTGAGGAGCATTTTGTGTGATATTCACTGGCACAGGAACGGAATATTATGGGGATGACCCTTTGCCGTAAAGTTGGAACCGTGACTAAGTAACGTTATATTCCCCTGTTCTACTTCCGTTCTTGTCGGAATCACACCTAAATACAAATTCGAACATCTGTAGAGATTGTTTTTCATACACTATTGTACTTTAAACTAACAGTCGTTGATAGGTAGTCTTCATAATATCTGCCCGATCTATTCTGAGCGCTCCAGATACTGGCGTTGTTATAGCTAACAAATCTGCTCGCTCATTACCTTGCATTCCTGCATGTTAGGACCGTTTATCCATGTAAGTCCCTCAAAAAGAGCAGTGTCTATGCTTGGTATCCACTGACGCCAAGTCTCTCAATGTTTAGTTTAGTTTAGTTTAGTTTAGTTTAGTTTAGACGACGGAGCAACATCACAACACACGGGTGTAACCCATAAGTGCTCCGTTCTACTCCTAACTCAAGCCTGAGTCCGCAGAATCTCAGCTTAATGCACGAACTCCGTAGCACCGGCGAGGATCCTGAAACACGTTGGGTAGATTTTTAACTCGAAATGTTTAAATTTACGCAATAAGACATAATCAGAAACTATAATTCCTGGCTCGAGCTCCCGCATTTGTCAATTCGAGGCTGTGTTGGAAGCTGGCACTCCAAGTTCTAGGTGCTTCCTTCGTGGGAAAGATCTGCCCTAGACATAATTAAAGTAGTTGAAGAGTAAGGAAAATGCATACTACATGAAGCACGAGAAACAGTACCAAGAGGAGCTCGTAAACAATATAAACCGTACTGAAGTTGTGAACAAGAACAGTTGCATAATGATGTGGAAGTGTGTAGAAAGTAAGCAGATTCCAAACCCAGCCAAGAACACCACAAAAAAATGCCAACATATAATAACCAAATTTCAAAGGACCAAGCCTCAGGCTAGACGGAAAAGCTGGCAAGAGAAAACAGTCACTGAACTTTGAAAGAGACACAAGGATGTTGTGGAAACTAATAAGACACCTTAACGATGATGTCACATGAGAAACTCAAAGATTGCACTACATAAAGACAGAAACATCTTGACAGGAAAGCAAGCAGCTAACCATTTTGCGGACTCATTTGCACGAGATAACAACATCGAAATTAGTCCACAGAAACAACAAGCGATTCGAGAGAAATGGCAGCAAACAGGACAGAATGAAATAGTACATGAGGCGCTGGGGGAACCTATCACAATCAGTGAACTGAGGAGCGCCTGGCCGAGAACCTATCACAATCAGTGAACTCAGGAGCGGCTGGCCGAGAACCTATCACAATCAGTGAACTGAGCAGCGGTTGGCCGAGAACCTATCACAATCAGTGAACTGAGGAGCGGCTGGCCGAGAACCTATCACAATCAGTGAACTGAGGAGCGGCTGGCCGAGAACCTATCACAATCAGTGAACTGGGGAGTGGCTGGCCGAAAGGCTAGAATGCCGGATTATCCTTCGGGAGACTCAGGTTCGAATCCTCGGTAAGGTGTGAATTTTTGTCTGTCGGGGACAAAAAGAAAACCCTAACCTGCACAGTTTGCGGCGGACTGCACTAGCCAGGCGGTCTTAATTCATCAGGCTCAAGACGCCCTGCCACACAATAAGGTACTATATAGTCAGTAAATGACAGTTGACAGTCAGTATAAACACTGACAAGTACAGCACCACTCTATTATCCTCTCTCCAAAACAAAAGACAAACATCATCCAGATAAATAGAAAACGCCTAAGAGAAGATAAAGAACCAACATACCTTGAAGTAGCATTTGATAACAGACTGACATGGAGAAAGCACATCAACAAAGCATTATCAAATACCAGAAGGAAAATTGTGAGTGGCACCTTGCAGTCTTGACAGACCAAAGTATGTGAGTTGGATTGTGGCCAAAATTCCATCACAATGACTGGGCAGAGCTTCAGAGAAACATGTGGTGCCCAAACGACATGTTCCGTCTCTCGGCCTAGCCTTGTGTATTCCAGAGGAATGAGTAACCAATACGTCTGGCACAAGGTAGGCTGCAGACGCTGGCGGCTCAGCGTCAACCCTCCGAGACCTCGCCTCCACGAGCAGGTGGCGAGTTGTGGCCAGACCCTGGAACCCAAGGGACCCGACTTAGAGGCGTTCAGCCAAGTCCCAGAGGTGAGGGCCTCGTACGCTCCTGTACCGTAGAACGCACATCTGTCAATCACAAGTGTCCGGACCTTGTAAAGCGTGTTCTACCGTCAGACTCCCCGCCTGACTTGTGCGGATCCCGCGACCACCGGGAATAGGCCCACCGGAGATTACACAGGAAATGTTGTTCGTCTGATGCGAGCAAAACTCCCATACTGAATAAGTAAAGAAACGAAAAAAGTAGTGGAAAATAGCCATCCTGAAAAGAAAAAAAAACTAAGTGGAACCACATGGGGAGACATTGGGAAAATACTTAACAAAGTTTATCAAGAGGTGGCAAGCATCGCTTGGATCTTTTCTCTGGGACATGCCGGTGTGCTGGGGAATGAACGGGCGGACAGATTGGCTGGCTCTGCAAAACTTGGTGGAGTATTGATGCATGACAAGGTAGACGTGGTTGCGGCCTTGTGGGAGCACGTGTACACAACGGAGGAGCAAATGGATCACCATAGTCTGGCAAGAATGAGGCAGCGAGGAGTGACGAGGGGATCTGGCCGACGCTCGACGCTCAGAGGAAAGGCGAGACGGACATATAATCAGATTGCTACTTGAACTATTGGTGTTGGAACTCTTCGCTGGCTGCTGAGGATGGGGACGGAGAGCTTATGGGAATGCCCCGAATGCTGTGATGTCGGTTCCTAGATCAATAAATCAATCAATCAAGAGGACATACAACCACATCTGGAATACGGTTCAACTGCGTGGTATTAAGCATCAAAAACCACACTACAAGAGCTGGCTAAGGTGTAAAATCAAACACATAGAGTCAACACATGGGGGATGAGATCAACCCTTATAGTGGAGAAGGAGAAGTTGGGGAGAACACAATTACTGAAAGCTCAGAGATAGGAAAATGCTAATGCAAACCGAAAAGTTCCTCAGCATGCCAGGCAACCATATGAAGAACAGATTTGAAAACTTTGATATGGGGCGGTTATCCACCAGGCCAAACAACTCTGCAGAGACACCACCGATCTACCCACAGTTGGTATCACTCTGAAAACTATTCCAGAACGAACTACATGGAAAGAAGAACAAAGACTATGACTACAAATCCGGGCACAAGTGAGAGGAATATTTGACAAGGATGAATAGAACAATGTACAACGCAGAACATCCACTCTCAGCTTCCTTGATGAACAGGACCTCTGGATCTGAATCTACAGAGATGGGTAAGCACTAAGCACAAAATGCTGTTCAAAATGGAGGAGCGGGAGTCTACATAGAATACCCAAATAATACTAAGAACATGGCCAGAGTACTAACAGGAAAGTACTATCATAACTATGATGCAGAAATACAGGTAATGAAAATAGCAACAGAGAAATTACTAAATAGCAACCATGGTACACGACCTGTTGTGCTATTGACAGATGCAAAATAAGTACTCGAGGCGCTCCTGAGTGTGAAATTGCCAGTACTACGGACACTACTTTCTGAACTTGGCAGCCAACGTAAGGTCACTATACAGTGGATACATTGTCTCAATGTGGAACACCCGGAAACGAAAAAGCTGAGCGATTAGCTAAGACAGAAACAAGACAGAAAATTACCATGGAAACTGGCGAATAACAATATGGATTTGTGGAAGATAATGGATCAAACAATGCAAAATACTCATCACGAGTTCCAATAGACAAGAGCTTGGAAGCAAAGGTGATGTGGTTCCTGAGACGAATGTTGCGAATATAAAACCTCGGTTTTCGTCTATAATCCGTCCCAAGACAATCGGCGAAACTCGAAAATGACGAAAATCGAGGCAATTATTCCCATATGAATCAATGTAAATCCAATTAATTCGTTCTAGACACTCCGATATAATACCAAAAAACACATTTTATGGAAAATAAATATAGTGTTTAATATTATTTTTCGGTCCCAGACGTGTCCGAACTCGCACCTTCGCCGTGCCAACACAATGTATGCCAGTGCGCCTCTTGAATTTTTCAAACCATAATCTGCTGGCCTTTAAATCACTAAGTACACGAGCATTCGTCCCAGTCATTTTCTTAATGCGATCAGCATACAACATATTGACCTTTTCACATATGATTGCCTCTGAAACATAATCGCCATCTATCTGTTTTTGATTTATCCAGAGTAATAATAACTGTTCGACATCTTCAATTGTTTGCTATCTCTATTTAGCACATTCTTGTCTCTCGCTACTTTAGCCTCTTTTAGTTGCTTCCTTTTTCGCCACAATGAAACTTATCTTGGATGGCGACTTCCCGTACATGCGGCCGATTTCAGCAATCTTAATGCCGCTCTCGTATTTTATTATTAACAAGTGATGCTCACACAACGAAAGACAACGCCAAACTGAGCAGAAGAACTCGCGGGTCCCCTTGTTTCGCAAAATTAGCAGCGAGGTCGTGTGGGCACGTCGACGAAAACCGAGGCAATCGACGAAAACCGAGAAAAACTTTTCGCCGAAAAAAAAATCGACGAAAACCGAAACCGACGAAAATCGGAGGTAACGAAAACCGAGGTTTGACTGTATCTTGGACTGCCAGAGTAACTAACAATGATTGCCTGGTAGAATCTAATGAAAGTAGAACATTATATGCAACTACAAGAAAGAGACAACGATTGTTCTTTGATCGGACAGTGAGAATAGATGCACACTGGGAAGCACTGTGAAGACAGGAAAGATCAGCTGTTGAAGTAACAGAGAGATGGAAAATAATGATGCTGGGTGGACTGACACTGCTACATGGAGGAATAGCATCAACCTAGTTGATCCAGATCATGAACCGTTAAGATATGTGGAGATGCCTGCAGGTCTACGCCAGTATGCGGGACACATGGTGGTGATAATGATGGCGATCATGATGGTCTACAACAGTGTTTCCCAACCTTTTTTGTGCTATGCCCCACCTAAGCCTTTCTACAATTCTTATGTTCCCCCCCCCCCACCCCCGCCAAAAAAAATATACATAATTTTTAATATTAAAAAATGTAAATGTCACTAAAGAAACTTGAATGATAGGTTTTAGGAAGAAATCACTAGGAAATTATTGAGCAAACACAGTAAGTAAATTTTCAAAACATATAACTGAGAACTTAAATTCAAGTACAAAATAATTTTAATGAAAATGTTTCTACATTATTTTAATTATTAGTAATTATTTATTATTTAAATTTAGTGAGATCCTTGCGCTTTATGCAAAGAGATTTTATGTCAGGTTCCAATTTAGTTAACTTCAGTCTCAAGTCTCCCCGTGTTGATATATCCAGCCGATTTCTTTTTTTTTTTTTTTTTTTTAGTAGCAAATCATTTATGGCACTAAATCCGCATTCTGCTAAATCAGCCGATAAAATTGTCAGATGATCGACAACAACATATATAGCTGTATCAGTCACTTCACATTTTTGGAGCCAATGAAACTTTACAAAATTGTTGTTGTAAACTGACATAATTCAATAAAGGTAATAAAACCAAATACCTTCGCTTTTGCATCGACAAGAGTTTTATTTGTTCCTTGAAGTTGTTTAATTAACATATTTAGTTTTTCAAAGATAAGGGCTAAATAACTCACAAATGCCTTACCATCGACCGTTAACAGATTTTTCATTTCAGGTTTGTCGCTTAAAAAATCACTAAGAGTATCAAATAGTTCCTTAAATCTTTTCAGGCAGTTCCCTTTCGAGAGCCATCTTACTTCAGTGTTAAATAAGTCTCACATGGTCTTCATTCTGTTCTTCACAAAATAACTTGAAGAGTTGTTAACATGTGGGACTAGCTTTAACAGCATTGATACACTTTATAACTAAATTTAGTACTTCATTTAGAGCAGGAGAAATATTTTTAGCTACCAGGTTTTCCCTGTGAATAACACAATGCACAAGAAGCATTTCTGGATTCTCATCTTTCATCAATTATAAGCAACCATTTTCTTCCCCATCATATTAGGAGCACCATCTGCAGCACAAGATGTTATATGTTTCATTGATATATTATTGGACGATGAGCAGTCATTGGTATATTATTGGACAATGAGCAATCAAGCTGAAACACATCTGATGGCTGTAGAAATGTGTTTTCTAAGGAGAATGCAAAGAATTCCATGGACAGACAGAAAAACCAATGACTAAGTACTACAGGAAACAAATGAAAATCGTAAATTGATTAGAGAAATTAGACATAGACAGTTAAATCTTTTTGGACATGTTATGAGAAGAAATTAATTGGAGAACTTGGTGACAACTGGCAAGATCGAAGGAAACAAATCAAGGGAATACCGAGAAGTAAATACCTGGATGACTTGGCCACATGGCATGGTCGAGACAGGAACAATGAGCTGATCCACGACTCTGGTGATGGAGTGAAATGGCGAGTCATGACCGCCCACGCTTTCCGGCATGGCACATGATGGATGGATATTATTGACATCTAAGTAATTTTTTAGCTTTCTATATATATATTGGTTTGACATCAAGCAAGGAGTCCGTCAGGGCTGCGTGCTGCCACCCTATTTGTTTAACCTGTACGCCGAAAATATAATGAGAAATGTAAGAGATGATGTAAACAGGGAGCTATATGATGCCCTAAATATCGGCGATCATGACATACCGGAGATTCGATATGCTGATGATACAGTGTTACTATCCACAACACAGAATGACATGGAAAACCTAATAGCCTCAACCCAATTGAATAGTGGAAATCACAACTTATATCTTAACATAGCAAAAACAAAGATAATGCATACAGATAAAACTACCATGGAGAAAGAAATATACATTAATGGAGAAAAATTGGAGGTGGTGGACAATTTTGAATATCTTGGGTCATTGATTACCAACAACGGTGACACAATGAAAGAAATTAAACGGCGACTATCAATTGCTCTTCAAAAACTAAAACAGCTGAATAAATTATGGAGTGGGACAGACAGAACTACAAAAATTAGATTTTTAAGAGCATGCATCTTTCCCATTGCAACATACGCCTGTGAGACATGGACACTTACTAAACAAGCTGAACAGCGCATAGACGCCTTTGAATATAAATGTTATAGACGAGTTCTAAAAATATCTTGGGTAAAGAAAAGAACAAATGCATCCATACTTCAAGAGTTGAATATTGAAGAAGGTTGGCTATTAAAGACGATAAAACAAAGAAAATTGAAATATTTTGGTCACTTGAAACGTCACGAAAGTTTGGAGAGAACAATAATGGAAGGGTATATGCCTGGGAAGAGAGGAAGGGGAAGGCCAAAGAGAAGATGGGTGCAGGATGTGGCGGATGATCTCCAGATGGGTGTATCAGGCGCGGGACATCTTGCTTATGATCGAGAGGTTTTCCGGAAGGTTGTTATGGGAGCGAGGTTCTGCAAAGGATAGGCTACTGAATGAATATATATATATCTATGGAGGTAGTGGTGCTTTGTAATGATTTACAGAACATCATTTCTTCAGCAAAATCACCTTTATCAATACATCTTATGTTAGTTATAAGTACGGCCTCACTGTCTCTCAAAGTTGATTCATGCATTTGCACTGAGAAGTTTCTTGTTTTCAGCTTTTCAACAAGTTGTATTTCAATATCCTCACTCATTTTGTCTATTCTTCTGCTAACAGTATTGTTACTTTGTGGCATAGCTTTAAAGTCTTTGTCATCTTTTTCCAGAACCATTTTAAGAAATGCTGATATTGATGGTTTGATTAAATTCTCCCCATTAGTATGACTTTTCCCAGATTTTGCAATGAGTAATGACATTTGATAACTAGCCTCAAGATTACAATTGACAGTTGCATTATGAGCAGTAAATAGAGACTTTAATGTTACTCTTTTTTTCAGAATTTTTCTTTAAAGTTTGAGAGTAATTCAAATCTTAATTAATATGAGCATTATGTTTTGTCTTAAAATGTGCCTCAAGATGACCACGTTTCATTTATTCGTTGGTCAAGCATTGTTGGCATAAAAGACAAAAAGGTGACCGTGCATCGTAGACAGCGGGTATGAAACCAAATTTTAAATATTTCTCCGAATACTGACAAATTGTTTTCTTGCTTGCACCACTCATTTCACCATGGGCTGAAATAAATAAATATAAGATCAATTAAAACCTTAAAAAAAAAACATGAACTGGAGTAAACGTAGACTAAAAATGATATTTAAATATGTATTGCACATTTACCCCACTAAAAAAAAAAAAAAAAAAAAACATACTTTTTCATGTGACAAATTTTTCTGGAACATGTTGCTTCTAAAACTGAAATTAATAAAAATTACCAATTGAATTTACATACCATTTATATATCACTTATATTTATACAATGTATATTTATACACTGATGGAAAAGATTTAAGAATAATAAAGAATATTTACTGGAACCAAGTAGCAGCAATTAAAATGGGAAATAAAGAGGGTAGTTATGAACAGATAAAGCTAGGAGTACGACAAGGGTGTGTCTTGTCACCAGATCTTTTCTCCCTGTATAGCGAAGTAATAATGAGAGAGATCAAAGAGATGCCAGGAATACTAGTTGGAGGTTATAATATAAATAATATACTCTATGCAGATGACACAGTATTGGTGGCGGATAATTCAACAGACCTACAACAATTATTAGACGTTGTAGTAACAGAGAGTGCAAGGAAAGGACTCAACTTGAATATCAAGAAAACAGTAACAATGGTAATATCAAAGAAAATAGTGACACCAAAATGTGACATAGAAATAGAAGGGAAAATCCTTAACCAAGTTGATAATTTTAGATACCTAGGGGCATTTATAACATCAGATGGAAGATGTACAACAGAGATTAGGAGCAGAATAGGGCAGGCAAAAGCCGCATTTCATAAAATGAAGAGTATCTTATGCAATAAGTCACTGTCACTGAATGTAAGAAAGAGAGTGCTGAAATGCTATGTAGAACCAGTTTTGCTGTATGGCAGTGAATCTTGGAATGTAAATGAACAAATTAAGAAGAAATTAGAAGCAACAGAGATGTGGTTCCTGAGACGAATGTTGCGAATTCCTTGGACTGCCAGAGTAACTAACGACGACTGCCTGAAACAGGCTAATGAAACTAGAACATTATATACAACAATAAGACAGAGACAAACAGCTTTCCTCGGTCATGTGATGAGAAGAGAGGCATTGGAGAACATCGTAACAACTGGAAAGATCGAGGGGAAGAGAGGCAGAGGTAGACCAAGAGAAGTGATGCTGGATGGATTGAGACGGTGGCATGGAGGAATATCAGCAGCAGAGTTGATCCAGAGAACCAAAGACCGAGATCTATGGAGAGCCATGAACGCCTACGCCAGCCGGCACGGCACTTGATGATGATGATAAATGTTTTAAAACAACGAGACTTTTACAACAATTTAACGGACTCTTATTTAAAATTAACACCAACGGTGAATGCTTAGCGTTATTGTGGACACTGCAGAAACTGAGATCCTGGCACTAAGCATTTCGCACCATTCAGAACAAATAGCGCAAAATACTTAGTGCCGGCCCAATATAACCAGTAGTTCGCCTCTAACGTCTAACAATGAAATCACGGCTACTAACATGGCGGACAGATCTGACTTATACTGGACGTTTATCCAGCTCGAGTAGCGACTGAGAGTCACCATACGGTTAACTTAAACTCTGGACGAGTCCATTTTCGAATTGCTCCCCTTAACAATCGAATTGCCCCCCTGAACAATCGAACTGCCCCCCTGAACAATCGAATTGCCCCCCTATGGGGCGTGGGCCCCACGTTGGGAAACACTGGTCTACAAGGTGTGAACTGCGCCTGGCGCTGCAGCCAGCAGGGTTAGAATCGGCTGGACACTCTCATGACGGGAGAAAAGTGAAAATTAATAGCCTGTCGATGACCCGCAGATTATACATGTCAACCTCACCTCCCCGCTGTTTAGACTGGGAAACCGTGACCGCGAGGTCATGGGCCAACGGAGCTCTGGCTGGCCTGTGGGGGCGGACTCCCTTTTGTCAGGTTTTTCTGTCCTAAACCTAGGACTTGCCTTACAAGCCGGCAGGAGATTTTTCCTACTGCCCGAAGAAAAAGAAAGAAGCTTAATCGGGCGAAATGATGAGATGATGTTTCATGTACTGAGATATTCCCTATTGCTATTGTAGTTACTCTATCATGATGCCATCTTCACTAACAGAACGATCTCCTCTCTTCTGTAATAGAGTATACTACTTCTAGAGCTTGATATTTCATGGCACTCAAGATCTGGTGAAGTGAATTAGGCGTCCCGGAACTGGTATACACCCCCATCACTTCCTATCGAGATGTCAGCTGTAGTGATTCATTTCACAAAACGCCGTGTTATTACAATATTACTTCCTTCAACACTTTAGCATTATTAAGTATACAAAGTGTTGAGTGGTCTTATTCACTATAGGCTAGGACTAAACATTTGCCTGTCAACTGTGCATGTCTGTCTGTCTGTCTGTCTGACTGTCTGGCTGGCTGGCTGGCTGGCTCACACACACACACACACTCTCTCTCTCTCTCTCTCTCTCTCTCTCTCTCTCTCTCTCTCTCTCTCTCTCTCACACACAAAATTAACGAATGTGTTCTATTTTGGGAGTTCTCATTATATTTCCGGGGACACAAGCAGTCCTGACATTAAGTAGCGACATTATGGAGCTGCGGACGAGATTAATGGCAGCAAAGAACAGCAACACTGTAACTATTCAAGTAATGAAGTATGTTATCAGATGCGACTAAGGAGGGTTTGTGTGAGACTAGCTCCCGCATCCATTATACAATGTTCGGTGGAAAATGCAACCAAACAAGAGCAAGACTCCACACAGCTTGAAGTGATGTTGGCTGAGAACCAATGCTTCATTGGGAGATTAAGGCTGTAGAAAAAGAAGAAGAAGCAGAAGATGTTATCTGGGTCACGGCACAACAGCTCTATGAAAGAAATACTCTAACCAAACAAGAAGATAAGAATGTGTAAGCTGGTCATATTCTATGTTCCGCATTGATGCAAAGAGTGAGTTCGACAAAACAGTGATTGAATGGGCACATTCTTAGGGCATTGATAGGAATAGCCAAATTACTTTGAGTTGAGTTAAGAACCAAAATCACAGCACTCTCGACACTTCAATACGTGCTACGTCCTCATCTTCAGCAGCCAGCGAAGAGTCCCAATACTAATGGTACTAGTGACAGTTTGATTTTGTGTCGGTCTGGCCTTTCTTCTGAGTGACAGTCACATCCTCTGTTCTCTCTCTGCGGAACCATTCTCTCCAGACCATGATGATTTATTCGTTCCTCAACACTATACACAAGAACCCAAAGGGCCTGATCACATTTATCTTATCATGCCCTAATATCACACCAAACAGTGCAGCCAATCGGTCCGCCTGCTCGTTTCCAACAACACGAGCATGTCCTGGAGAAAAGAGCCAATTAAAAAATTGAAGCCTACTATTGGCAAATGTACAAAAAGCCAGACTTGACGCCTTAGTCACAAGACGGTACACAGCGGTCAGCTTCTGAAATTACTGAAGAGCAAAACACAGAAGAGAAAAACAGCATGAGCGAGAAACACTGGGATATTGTTCTTCTGCGTACTTCCGGAGTCTTTTTTCGGATGTGATTGTGTTGTGCCTGTTTACAGCGAGCATCGATACTGCGCCTTTAGGCCGACACATCCGACTTTTGCGGGCGTTTGTTGACCTGGTTAACCTTCCCGGAGACACCAGGATGTGAAGTCACTAAAAATAAAGGAGGTAAAGGACCCCTTTACGCGCCTTCAGGCGCACTGGACACATTGCGCTAGAGCAATATCTGACAGACTCACTGTCAATAACATTAATGTCGCCTGTATTTCCCCAGACATTCCTTGGTGCCCAGTTTAAACTGGGTCTACCTGGAAACTCGGGTCAGTTTAACACAAAAAGAAATTCGCCTCAATGCTGATTCGAACATATGACCATCGGGTCGGCAGGCAAGCGTCAAGCCACTACTCTACCGACACTCTCAAAGTCAGTGTGGCTTATATTTAGGCTGCGCTGACAACAGGAGACAGTGAAGTGGCTTGATCAGTCAGTGAAGTGGTGTGATCAGACAGTGAGAGGACGTGATCAGACAGTGAAGTGGTGTTATCAGACAGTGAGGGAATGTGATCAGACAGTGAGAGGACGTAATCAGACAGTGACGTGGTGTTATCAGACAGTGAGGAGATGTGATCAGACAGTGACGTGATGTTATCAGACAGTGAGGGGACGTGATCAGACAGTGAGAGGACGTGATCAGACAGTGAGGGGACGTGATCAGACAGTGAGAGGACATAATCAGACAGTGAAGTGGTGTTATCAGACAGTGAGGAGACGTGATCAGACAGTGAGGGGACGTGATCAGACAGTGAAGTGGTGTTATCAGACAGTGAGGGGACGTTATCAGACAGTGAGGGGACGTGATCAGACAGTGACGTGGTGTTATCAGACAGTGAGGGGACGTGATCATACAGTGAGGGGACGTGATCAGACAGTGAAGTGGTGTTATCAGACAGTGAGGGGACGTGATCAGACAGTGAGGGGACGTGATCAGAGAGTGACGTGGTGTTATCAGACAGTGTGGGGACGTGATCAGACAGTGAGAGGACGTATTCAGACAGTGAAGTAGCGTGATCAGACAGTGAGGTGTCGTGATCAGACAGTGAGGTGGCATGATCAGGCAGTAAGGTGATGTGATCAGACAGTGAAGTGGTATGATCAGCCAGTGAGGTGGTATGGTCAGACCGTGAGGGGACGTGATCAGACAATGAAGTGTTGTGATCAGACAGTGAGGTGGCATGATCAGACAGTTAAGTGGTGTGATCCGACAGTGAGATGGCATTACCAGATAGTGCTGGGGCGTGATCAGACCACTTCAACATGTCTACCAACTAACTAACTTGACGATGAAGGCACTGATTTCCCCCAATGAAATTGCTCCCATTACATTTGTAGGGAGGTAAGGTGGTGTGTGTGTGTGTGTGTCACTGGTCATATCATCCATCGAGTGTTGTGTGCTCATGATAATGTGGGCTCAGGACCGTATACCCAATATGCCAGGATGTCGTGGACGCGGGGCCCACAACCTTCAACTATAAAGTTAGTTGCATGCTTTTTATACAGAATGCCGCAGTCAAACCCAGTCTTTACTGACTGTGATTTTCTAGAAAAGTATGCGTTTAGTAATTTGTTATTGCTTTCTGAACGGCCGACACTGGTAATATTGTGAAAATCAATGCAAAAATGATCTGTATTCAAATCACATGCGGCTCATTTTGAACCCGCTATGTCGGGATTGCAAACTGAGTTCACCACCCCTAGCCACTGATGCGACTTTTGGAACATTGTCTTTGATTATTTTAAAATGTATCAGTTCACAGTTAAATTTGCAAACATTCGTAGGACATTTTGACCTTTGCTGTACTGCATCCAGACAATATCTATGATACCCCTACTGTTGTCTTTAAGGTGCTTTTGTTCTTGTGGGTGAACTTAATAGTGCTAGCTTGTTGGTACAAGTGGACAATAGGAGTAGACATGTGTTCTACAAACTAACAGGATACATAGGCTATAATGATACCTTTATCGTTGACAATCCATAGACCCCTTTGGACTTTGTTTCCGAACCCCACCGTTGGGTGTCTGATGACTGCGTTGACACTTGCAGGACATGAGACTCTCGAATTAACCCCTACAACATGGTTGCCTTTAACGGAGATTCATACGCTTTCCGCGGGTCTCTCCATTGTCCCGGTCTCTCACTGACCTTAAGTCAAGCCACTGGTCAACACTATGGCACTCGACCCTACGTCGTCGAAACTTCCAGGTTCTTACCGATGTGGTGACAATGGCCGTAGAAGTTTTCTCACTGCAATTCAACGATTGGAACTGTTCAAAAGAAGTCACACGCAGGTTGGCCATCGCAATGCCGAAGTAAAACAGCATTAAGAACCTACTACACAACACCAGCAAACAAAATACATTTTTGAGAATATGCATCGTTCCTATGTTAGCATATGGTCGTGAGTCATAGACAGTTTAGTAACCATTAAAGAAGAAAATTCGGGCTTTTGAGCTTTATTTTTTCGGAAAAGTTCTTAGAATATCGATGACCAAAGAGAAGAAAAATACTAACAGCGTACGAGATTTGAATATCGAAGAAAACTGACTCACAAAGAGTATCATATCTCGAAAACTGAAATTTGGTCATCTTAAGCATCACAAAGAAAAGAAATATTACAACGGGAATAAGATTTCTGAGAATACTCAATGTATCAATAAAAGAGAAAATCAGAAATGATTAAATCAGGACTAAATTTTGGGGTTATAGCAGCGCTATTTGGACAGAGAGGATAACAGATCCATGGGAATCTCGATATATGAAGCCCAAGATGGGCACTCTTCCACTGTTATTCTTCATCTCGACACCACAAGATACAAGAGAAGCAGGATGCGATTTAGACTGAGATTGAAGCATCAAAGTGGCTTGGAAAGAACATTAATGAACATTAATGGAAGGTATAGTTCATGGACGAAGAGCCCGGAGTCGACCAGCACGAAGATGGAAACAGGATATTACGGGCTCCTTGGGCATGAGAGTGTGCACGAGGCAGGAGACCGAGAGACATTTCGGTGATTAGAGGTGACGTTCTGTAAAGGCCTGACAGTGATGATGATAGTCTAATGTCGAAGTAGCAAGTGAATCCGTGAGTCTAAAACTCAGTGGCTGATGAAATGTAAACTATTGTTATGAAACACTAGTACACCGACATCTGACGTCATTTAAATTATGAATACTCTTCCGTGTACAAGCTTTCAGGGGGCGTCTACCAAACACGGAATACTTTCGGTTATGTGACGATTTAGCTGCCGCCACATTTTCCCCGTGGGCCGCGGACGATGTTATCATTTAGCTGTTTCTGTTCCGTTGCACCGTTCTCACGCACTCTCTATTACATTGGACGGAAACATGTTTATAGTGTTGTGACGAAGTAATGTGCAAAGTCACTCAGTGTCCCAAACTAAAAAAATCCTTGAAAAGTCACTGAGCATGTCAACCGAAATCCATTATAGTTTTATACAAAACAATCATTGAACAAATGTATTTGGTCTTCATCTTGTATTAACACATTTCCGATACATTAAATAACTGTTCTATTTTTGTAGATTAATCAATAATTTAATATATATATAATCAAACACAAATATTATATTCTCCAAGATTTACACTCTGAACAAATTATTATGAAATTTTGTACTATTTTACATTTTGTTAAGACAGGGTGTCAAATAGTTTGATGAGCAAAACATTTTAAAGGCGCCATGTTACTTAACAACAAGATATTTGTTATGTTCGCGGTGACATAACACTAGCATGAATGCACTACAGCCTAAAGAACTATAGAGTTGATTGTAGGGGTGATCGGCAGAGAGAGAAAAAGATAGGACAACAATAGAACTTCATCAAGGTAATCCATTGCTGCTTCACACTCACTCAGTTTTGCATTAGATAACACATTCTTACATCTAATGTTTATGTGTAATGCTTTGAAGTGATGTGAAAACAGGACCGGCTTCAAATGAATTATATGCCTTGGTTTAATTAAAACTGATCTTTTTATGAGCTCATATACTGTATTTCCGTTCATTCTGCATGCCATCGAAAATCGTTCCACGTGCCACGCGAGGCATGCGTGCTATATGTGTACGTCTGCTCTGCTTTATACTCTTTTAACAATAAATCTCTCTAACCCCTTTACTGGGATGTTCTGTTGGCCTTAGCTATTCTGTCTTTTTTACACTCCATTGAAATAATTAGTTCGTTAATTACATACTAATGATGGGTTATGACAATATAGATAACTGAGGTTGAAGAAGAGCTTGTGTTTGTTTTCCGTAACCTTGCTGTATCTAGTCAAAGTTTTCCGTAACCTTGCTGTATCTAGTCAAAGTTTTCCGTATTCACTTTACCTTCGATTTAAAAACAAAATTATAACCATTGCTTTTGTGGTCAACCTAGACTCAGAATGACTATAAAAAATTAGTTGCATGTCCTTCACAGGACGTAGAAGTCAACCTCAGCATTTTCGCTGTTCGTGATTCCTGGGCATATTTTACTTTCAGTAGTTTGCCATTGCTTTCTGAACGACCGGCACCTATACCTTTTTGGAAAAATCCTGCACCGTTGTGTTTCGAACCCGGGTATTCGGGATTACCAATCTCGTCCGTAACGCCTAGGCCACGGAAACCGGGGCATATGGAATGGCTATAATCAAATCAAATAGGTGGAGGTCAGCATGGCCGAATGGACAAGAGTGCTCTTTTTTAAACATCCGGTGTGTTGATGCTGAGGTTGGGGGTTCAACACCTACACCGATCAGTGAACTAAAATGTTGACTTTTCGTTCTCGACTTGGAGACGTAAATTACAAGTACTTTTGAAGTCGGAGTGGGTTCGCCTGATAGCGAGGAACACTGGTAATAGAGAAGGCTAATCCACATGCAACATTCAGTCCAGTGTTACTAGTACTAGCGTGTATGGACTAAGCTTGGGTGCAAAGCAAGCGAGAGCGCCACACACACACACACACACACACACACACACACACACACACACACACACACACACACACACACACACACACACACACACACACACACACACACACACACACACACACACACACACACACACACACACACACACACACACACACACACACACACACACACACACACACACACACACACACACACACACACACACACACACACACACACACACACACACACACACACACACACACACACACACACACACACACACACACACACACACACACACACACACACACACACACACACACACACACACACACACACACACACACACACACACACACACACACACACACACACACACACACACACACACACACACACACACACACACACACACACACACACACACACACACACACACACACACACACACACACACACACACACACACACACACACACACACACACACACACGCGCGCACGCGCGCGCACGCGCGCACACGCGCGCACGCGCGCACGCGCGCACGCACGCACACACACGCACGCACACACGCACGCACGCATGCACGCGCACGCATGCACGCACGCGCGCGCACACACACACACACGCTCAAGTAAGTGATACCTCCAGACCCTCATCAATAATGGTATTACATTTATTATTAATTGAAATCAAACACAAAGAAAACAGTGACAAAAGATGATTTAACGAACGTTTATCCGAAGGATAATGTCATTTGAGTTCATTTCTGGATGTTCAGGCGAACCCACTCCGACTTCAGAGGTACTTGTAATTTAATTTCCCAAGCTAGTGAAGTTATTGACCATTAGCCCATTGACTCCCCTTGCCCATAGAATCGGTTAATCCACCTTATTGGAATCATACACGCGGATTCAATGAAAGAAGTGTCCAGCTCACAACAAGGATACAGATGAATACATTTATATTTATATTTTCATGTAGTTGTGTCGGTTTGTGTGTGTGTGTGTGTGTGAGAGAGAGAGAGAGAGAGAGAGAGAGAGAGAGAGAGAGAGAGAGAGAGAGAGAGAGAGAGAGAGAGAGAGAGAGAGAGAGAGAGAGATTCATTCATTGCAAGTCAAGGACAAGAAGTCAACATTTTAGTCCAACTGACCGGTGTATTATTATCATTATATTCCAGGCACATTTATTGGTATTTCATTTTCGTTCACAATAAATCCATCAAAGCGCAACACTGTGTATTTTATCAATTATATTATAATTCTTCTATTTGAAAGTCTTCGCTCGACATAACCCCTTCATATCGCTGATAATGTCCACTCTGTCCATTGGTTGAGCAGTTGATGTAGTGGCAGAAACAGCAAGTCTGTGTGTTGGTTAATTTCACCCAACAATGATATCGTAGTGAATTTGATCGGTTATTCTTTTCAATTGGGACATTTTACAGTTTTTGTTAATACTGTAGCAGATACAAGAGTGTTAATTAATTGTATGAACAGCACATACATTCACGATTTAGTTAGTTAGTCTTTCCTCTTGAGCCTAAGGCGGCGCATAGGGCAGAAGTCCTGTCTCTCCATGTCCGGCGGTTCGCTGCTACCTGTTGTAGATCTTGGATATTTACTTGGCCATTGAATGAGCCTTCTCTAATGATGGTTCTACGCAGGGTCTCTCTTTGTCTTCCCCGTTTTCTTTTCCCTACCGGTGACCATATGAGGGCTTGGTAGGGGAGTCTTGTCTTGTCCATTCTGAGTACATGGCCGATGTAGTTCCAACGGCGTCATTCACGATTGCACACAGACAAATAAGCAATAGACATCGCTGTTAATTGTCACATATACAACACACCAAACGTAGTTTTAAAAAGGAGAAACAAACACTGTATTATTTCTTTTTGTACTTTAGAAAATCAGATGTTTAAAATTTAATTTCAGTGGTTACAATTAGTTATCATTTTTATAAGAAGTCGTGTTAACAAACTGCTGTAATGGAAAGGATAATAAAAAGAAGAACACAAATTTCAGAATGTTGGTGTGGAATCGTAGTATATAAGGAACAAAGAATGCTTTGTTGCTTTATCCATGAACACTTAATGATGTATGCCGATGCAAAAGGATCTTTACTTATGTTTCATAGATTATTATACAGCTGTTGATAAAATTAACAAGACCTTTTCAACATTTTTCATGAACTCAGTTTTAGATTGAAAACACCACAGGATAGTAGAGAATCTATACCGCGAACAAGATTCTGCCATCAGACATAAGAACTTAATGCATCGGAGCAATGATAAGAGACGTTAAACTGTTTTTCCCCAACATTTAAAGCAAGACAGTAAACTTAGAAACAACAAAATCGTGAGAAAGTTGGGGGACATATATAAATATACTCTGAGATATGCCGATAATACAGTTCTGATAGCAGGTGGAGGGGTAGGGGTAATCCCTATCAAATGAAAGGTATGGTGTCTCCTTCCCTCCGCTAGCCTACGGGACACCCTTGGGCAAGGTGCAGTACCCGGTTAGTCCCCCGATCAGGGTTACGTGAAGCTATGGGTGCAGGTGGTGGATGAAGTCGAAGAGCAGCAGATAGTTGTAGGTTATGGTCTCCAGCTTCATGAAGGTAGGGAGAGGATCTCTTTTGGGAGGGGGGTGGCTATGGTCATCGACCAGTATGGTCACTGCTAGGAAGGAAAGCAATGGCAAACTACCTTCTTTACAGATGCCAAGAATATCATGTACTGTAATCTCATCGGTAATCAGAGAGACGGCGTAAATGAGTGCTCAATGGGAAATCAGGAGCCTTGGAATGCGTTCAACATCGAACAATTAGTATAATGAGTCACATCACGAAGATTTTGCTGAAAATTATCATGCAAAGAGTAAGGAAGAAAATACAACCCGAAATAGGAGTAGACCAATGTAGGTTTGTATAAGGCAAGGGTACAGTAAATGCTGTGTATATACTAAGAACAGTAATTGAACGTTCTATAGAAGTAAACAACAATCACAACAATCTACACCTTTGCTTTATTGACTACACAAAGGCTTTCGATAAAGTGAGACATGTCGACATGGTAAGGATGCTTGAAGATCTACAAATTTATGGAAGAGACCTTAGACTTGTAAAAAACATGTATTGGAAGCAACAAGCTGCCATCAGAATTGATAATGAAGTAGGTCAATATCAGCCTATTAAAAGAGGTGTGAGACAGGGATGTGTAATGTCTCCAGATCTATTTTCTCTGTACAGTGAAAATATTTTCAGAAATATAGAAGATATGGAAGGAATCAACATTGAGGGACGATTCATCAATAACATTAGATATGCAGATGTTACAGTATTGATTGCAGACAATGAACAAAGACCTGCAGCATTTAGTAGATGTGGTTGTTGCACATAGTGAACAACTAGGGTTAGAATTAAATTGTAGGAAGACAAAGATAATGGTGGTCACTGGGAAAAAGAAAATATCACAATGTGATATGCGAGTAAATGGGCATATTCTTAAGCAAGTGAATCGGTACAGTTATCTCGAAACATTCATAACATCTGATGGGAGATGCCTCGAAGAGGTTAGAAAAAGAATTGCCATTGCGAAGGTAGCCTTTTGCAAGATAAAAAAAACATACTGACGAATAAAATGATATAAATTGAAACGAGAAAAAGAGTGTTGACGTGCTACTTAGAACCTATACTTTTGTATGACTGTGAAGCGTGGACAATGAGAGGACTAGCTGAAAAACAGCTGATGGCTGTGGAAATGTGGTTTCTGAGGAAAATGCAAAGAATACCATAGACAGACAGAAAAACAAATGAACAAGTCCTTCAAGACATAAATGAAGATCGTAAACTGATTAGAATCATTAGACGTAGACAGTCAAATTTTGGGCATGTTATGAGAAGAAGAGAACTTGGTGACAACTGGCAAGATCGAAGGGAGAAGACCAAGGGTAAGACCGAGAAGTAAATACCTGGATGGCTTGGCCACGTGGCATGGCCGTGGCAGGAACACGGAGCTGATCCACCACTCTGGTGATCGAGTGAGATGGCAAAACATGACCGCCCACGCTTATCGGATTGGCACATAATGGATGGATGGATAGCAAGGTCTGAACGTAGTCTGCAAACCACACTTGACAATGAGGTGGAGGAAAACGAAAAGAAGTGGTTATCATTAAACTTTGGTAAGACTAATTACATGGCAGGTTCCATGAAAGCAGATATTCCTGTATTTGTTTTACTTGTATGTACAGTTAGTTAAGTTGCATATCCTTTAAGGAAATATAAGTCAGCCCTAGTTTTTTTATTTTTCTGTTTGCGATTTCTTGGCAAGTTTACGTTTCAGTGGTTTGCCATTGCTTTCTGAACCACCAACACTCTTGCCATTGTATAAAAATCAACGCAAGGCGGTCTGCTACAAAATCACTCGCAGCTGTGTTTCGAACACGGTATGTGGGATTACGAATTGTGTCCGTAAATCCGTCGCCACAGAGCCGCTTTAGGTACAGTAAAAGTATAAAATCAGACAGGTAAGTCGTTGTCAATATATAGGCTACATTGTGATATCTGATGGAAGGTGGCAGGGAGTTAAAGAACAATCGTTATATCCCAAGAAACTTTCAGAAGGATGATCAACCTCGTGACAGACAGAAATATCACAGGTACAAGTGAGACAAATCACATATTGATAAAATGTGCGAATATGTAAGATAACATATGGTGCCAATATGTAAGCTAATATGTGGTGCCAATATGTAAGGTAATATTTTGTGCCTATGTGTAAGATAATATACTGTTCGAATATGGAAGATAATATATGGTGCGAATAGGTAAGATAATATGTGATGTTAATAGGTAAGATAATATGTGATGCGAAGATGTAAGTAGTGCAAATATAAAAGTTAATATCTGGTGCGAATATGTCAGATAAGAGGGCTATTTTACACGATTCGTTCCATGTGATTTTAATATTTTGTAATACTCGTATGGTTGTTTCTATATTGTGTGAGAGCTTAAATACGGCCTTAATTATGGATTAATTATAATTATTGTGATTGAATGCAGAAAGCTCAGCAGAGGAGTAAGTGTGATTTCAATATTTACAGAGCAGAAAATTTATATTTTAGACGATATTTATGGATTTTCATATTTACTTGTGTTGTTCGTAGGAGTATTTTTTTGTAGTAGTATTTTTCGTAATATTCTTGTGCAAGTTTGTGACTATTATCCCTAGGATTTTATGTCGTCAATTGGACCGGTTGCACTCCTCGATTGTTATCTAGGCCTACTTAACATATGTTATTTGATCTCCTCATCATCCATGCCTGGTGTTTGGTTGCATCGATGTCTGCTCATTGATGTGTGCGTGCACGGAGAGATGTCCTGACTTGTGCATAAGCTGTACCATTTTGTGAACGTTTTATGTATGTATAACCATTTTGTGAACGTTTTATGTATGTATAACCATTTTGTAAACGTTTTATGTATGTATAACCATTTTGTAAACGTTGTATGTATGTATAACTATTTTGTAAACGTTGTATGTATGTATAACCATTTTGTGAACGTTTCATGTATGTATAACCATTTTGTGAACGTTGTATGTATGTATAACCATTTTGTGAACGTTGTATGTATGTATAACCATTTTGTGAACGTTGTATGTATGTATAACCATTTTGTGAACGTTGTATGTATGTATAACCATTTTGTGAACGTTGTATGTATGTATAACTATTTTGTGAACGTTGTATGTATGTATAACAATTTTTTTAACGTTGTATGTATTATAACCATTTTGTGAACGTTGTATGTATGTATATCTATTTTGTGAACGTTGTATATATGTATAACAATTTTGTGAACGTTGTATGTATTATAACTATTTTGTGAACGTGGAATGTATGTATAACAATTTTGTGAAACTGTTATGTATGTATAACCATTTTGTGAACGTTTTATGTATGTATAACCATTTTGTGAACGTTGTGTGTATGTATGTACAAGCATTTTGTGAACGTTTTATGCATGTATAACCATTTTTGAACGTGGTATGCATTTATAACCATTTAAAAAAAGCTTCATGTCCGGCTGCAGTCAACCCCAATCCTACGTTGATTTTCTAGGCAATATCACATATAGTAGTTTGCCATTGCTTTCTCAAAGAGAAGTCAACGTTCACATCCAAATGACTGGTGTAGGAGTTGAACCCTTATCCCGCCATCAACGCACCGAAAGTTTAAGCGCACTGGGTCCGTGGCCATGCAGACCTCTATGTGTAACCATTGCTGGGTGTATGAGTGTTCCCAATTTCATTCTGAAGACTTGCATATTTGTTCGGATAATTTGTCATGTCATAGTTTCCACTGCATGGTAGACTTCTAGATTTGTTCTTGCTGGGTATACCAGCTATCATTTATTAGCGGTGATAGTGAATATTTCTGTTTTATGTGACTCCAGCGTTGTCATTTGACTTGTGTTGAGTACTTTAATAAAGGAATACTATTGGCTGTGTTTTCATCCTTGTTAAGTTTAGTTTGTATAATTTAGCTTGTAATGTGGCCTCTGCCAGACTGTTCTTTCTCTACTGTGATCATATCATTGCTTGGGCTGGGAAGAACGTTCTTCAGTATCTGCCTAAATAGAATTATATATAGCTTCTTAATTTCTTCATTGTGTTTTTTTTTTCTTTTCGTGACTACTTAATAGGGTGGGTGTGAGAGTGCATGCCAACCTCTATGCCATTTCGATCATATTTCAGATATTTCTAACTCTTTATATATTCTGTGTCTTAGCTTCTCTTCATATTTCTCTACTTTTTATTCATCCTCTCCCCCATCGACATGCTTCACTACAACAGCTAGAGATCTCGATAGAGAGACGGAACACCTGGCCTGATAGAAGAGGGCAAAGTCGAACTCCCAGCAACGCTTGAACGACGGACAACGGCGAGGAAGATAAACGATACAGCTGCATTCAGTCCTGTGGGTGGCTAGAAGAAAAGACAAGTAGCAGACAAGATAAGACAGATTTCAATATATTCTTTTAAGGAAAGAGACAAACAACATTTCAACAAATAACACATTGATAAGAATTTTAAAGTTCGACCTTTGAATACAATTTTAATACTGATTTTCTTGTTGTTGTTGTTGTTGTTGTTGTTGTTGTTGTTGTTGTTGTTGTTGTTGTTGTTGTTGTTGTTGTTGTTGTTGTTGTCGTTGTTAAAAGAATCAATTTGTATGATTAATAAAATTACTCGTGGTGTGATGTACGTATTTGTTCAGTTGAACTAAAATGAAAGTGTCTGGTCGAGATAATAGGCAGATACCAAGTTACAATGAGGTTACACTTCTCCATTCCATATTTCAATGACAACATGTATGAATTATGACAGATTTGATTAACTTCCCTCTTTTTTATACGCCATAGTCAAATCAATGCCAGGTGCTGGGCGATACCAAGGTCTCCAGGTTCGAATCCGCTGTCTGATGTCGGGAAGCAGCAGCCAAACTAAAGGCGCCAGGATGGCACGGGCGTCAGACAGAATAATAGAGGTCGTATTTAGGTAGAACCTGGATCATGGGGTGCCAGAAATTGGAAAACAATTATGCTTAGAAACTTAGCATTCAGACATAGCGACGTCTACTTATCATTAAGTGCCATGCCACTTTGTGTAGCCGAATAAGCTTTTTTCGAAACGTCCGATCGCGAGATAAACACGCACACACATGTGTGTGTGTGTTTGTGTGTGTGTGTATATATATATATATATATATATATATATATATACACACACACACACACACACACACACACATTGGCACCTTTCCGTCTTGACAGGCGATAGTTTGGTACATTGTGCTTCAAAAAGGCTTAATAACTACAATCCATGGCGGTGGCGAGTGTGGCTGGTAAGGCCAATTCTTGCTGCAAATGTTTGCCCACAGTAGGTGCATGTGAAAACATGGTCATTTCCACCATTTTGCACCATCTTACGTCTCTCACGCTCTGTGTGTGCTTTATCTGCAATCATTTTCTCCTTTGTCTTTATTCCATTTCTGATAGTTGCCCTCCAATGCAACACGTTCAGTGGCGACGTGCTCCCAGTGTGCATTATCAATGCCTGTATCAATCATGTCCCGCTTACACACATCTTTGTATCGTAGTAGAGGCCGACCCTGAGATCTCCTACCCGTCTGTAATTCACCAAAAAAGATGTCCTTTGGTATTCTACCATCATCCATCCTCCTAACGTGTCCTATCCATCTAAGTCTACGAAGACTGAGCATGGAATACACCGTCACACAACCTGATCTTTCCAATACTTCAGTATTTGTGATTTTGTCTTGCCACTTAATACCAAGTATTCTTCGCAGACACCGCATATGAAAGCTGTTTAAACGTTTCTCTTGGTGTGAGTAAGTTGTCCAGGTTTCACTGCCGTAAAGAAGAGTACTAAGGACACAGGCTTGGTAGACGAGGACTTTTGTTTTGGCAGTAAGCTTCCTGTTCTCCCAGACTCTTTTTGCTAACATGTTCATTGTTGTTGCTGCCTTGCCAATCCTGATGTTGATTTCCTGATCGAGGGATAATTTGCTATTTACCTCTGATCCTAGATATGTAAAATGGTCTACTATCTCCAGTTCGGCGTCGTCAATAAAGATTGATGGTACACCATGTGCACCTTGTGACATAATCTGTTTTTTGTTAATTGTTAAACCAAATTCAGAACAAGCATTGGAGAATGCAGATAGTAGATGTTGTAATTCTTCCTCAGAGTGGGTCGTAATCGCAGCATCATCCGCAAAAAGCAACTCTCTGATTAGTACCCTGCTAATTTTGGTCTTGGCCTTCAATCTCTGAGCATTATAGAGGCCACCATCTGAGCGTGAGTGAATGTATATACCGTCATCCTGATCACGAAAGGCATATTTCAGTAGAAGTGAAAAGTATATCCCAAAGAGGGTGGGGGTTAGTACACAACCTTGCTTAACTCCACTCTTGATTTCAAACTCTTCTGAAGTTGAGCCATCAAACTTGATTATACCCTTCATGCCTGTGTGGAACGATTCCACAATGGACAGAAGAGTCGGTGGGCAGCCAATCTTCTTTAGTGCTTTGAACAGACCCTCGCGACTGACCAAATCGAATGCCTTTGTGAGGTCGATGAAGGCAATAAACAGTGGCTGATTTTGTTCCCGGCATTTTTCTTGCATCTGTCGCAATGAGAATATCATATCAATGGTAGACCGGTTCTGACGGAAGCCACTCTGTGATTCGGGGTAGACTTGATCTCCCAGGACTTGAAGTCTGCGCAGGACAATTCTAGCAAATACTTTCCCAACAATACACAGAAGTGAGATACCCCTATAGTTGTTACAGTCGCTCCGATCTCCCTTGTTCTTGAACAGCGTTATGATGTTTGAATCTTTGAAATCCTGTGGGACTTGTCCTTCTCGCCAGCATAGCTCTATTAGCTGGTGGATCTGTAGAGCGAGTGTGTCTTGCCCACTCCTGATTACCTCTATTGGAATCCCATCCTTACCTGGAGCCTTGCCAGATGCAAGCTCATTTATAGCACACTTAGCTTCTGTTATAGTGGGAAGTGTGTCCAGGTGGTCAAGAGTTGGCAGGGCCTCTATGGCGTTGAGGGCATCATCCGCTAGCTTGGTCTCACTTGAGTAAAGCTCTAAATAGTGCTCGACCCATCTATCCATCTGCTGTTTCTTATCAGTGATGATTTCTCCAGTCAAGGTTTTCAGCGGTGCACTTCTTTTGATCATTGGACCACAGGCTTTCTTTATCCCTTCATACATGCTTCTGATGTTTCCCTTATCACTTGCGATTTGAATGGACTCACATAACTTGATCCAATAGTCATTCGCACACTGCCTGGCAGCCTTTTGTACATCCTTACTCGTTTGCTTCAGCTCACTCAGAGTGTTACGCGTTGGTCTTTCCTTGTTTCTCAAGAGAGCTATCTTCTTTTTATCAATCAAGGGCTGCAGTATCAGGCTGTTTGCCGCAAACCAGTCCTGCCTCTTATGATCCACAGTGCCGTAAACCCCTACCGCTGTTTTATAAATAGTTTCCTTAAGTTTACTCCATTTATCATTTACTATACAATTTTCTGATGTATCATTGAAAGCGTCTTCAAGTTGCTGTTGAAATTCAAAGCACTTTCCAGGATCGTGAGTGTTAGTAATATTAATCCTGGGGCTAAACTTGTGTTTAGCTGTGTAGAATCTCTTTGGTCTCCGTCTAACCCTTGCAACAACCAAAGAATGATCTGTATCACAGTCAGCACTGTGGTAATTTCGAGTTAATGATTTATGGTTCAGATGTTGTCTCCGTGTGATAATGAAGTCCAGCTGATGCCAATGGCTGGATCTGGGATGTTTCCATGTGACCTTATGCATCACTTTTGTTTTAAAAAAGGAGTTTGTAATACATAGGTCATTTCTAGTGCAATGTTCCAGCAGCCTTTGCCCATTATCATTCATGCGACCGATGTTGTATTTTCCAAGGCACACTGGCCATGAACTCGAGTCCTTGCCCACACGAGCATTGAAATCACCGAGCATAAAAATGTAGTCGGATTTTGGAACTGCCTTGATCGCAGAGTCTAGCTGCTCATAGAACGTATCCTTCACATCATCAGAGGAAGCGAGTGTCGGTGCATATGCAGTGAGAATGGTGGCAAATCCACAAGAGGTTGCCAAGCGCAGTGATATTAATCTTTCATTACCTCCAGCTGGGATATCAATCATTCCCAGTAGCGAATTCTTCACTGCAAAGCCCACACCATGTTGCCTTTTTTCTGCCTG
Organism: Cepaea hortensis; assembly: GCA_963921405.1. Taxonomy (NCBI): domain Eukaryota; kingdom Metazoa; phylum Mollusca; class Gastropoda; order Stylommatophora; family Helicidae; genus Cepaea; species Cepaea hortensis. The sequence goes on along the minus strand of OY992884.1, from coordinate 73,685,147 downwards.
CCCGCTTCCCTTCCAAAAAAAGGTGTAATTGTTTTCCCTGAGTGACCCTTCCTCAACGAGGCGAGTCTCCTGCAGGCCAGCAATATCAATGTTAAGACGATTGAGTTCAGCATCAATCACAGCCGTTTTTCTCACATCGTCAATATTTGTCAAGTCAGTGGAAAATCCTGGACACATGGTTCTCACGTACCAGGTTGCAAGCCGTAGCTTGAGGTTTCTATTCCTTTTAATAGTACCTGGTGCATTGGTTTTATAGCCTGCGATTCAGATTTTGTCATTGGTCAGTACTTATCACATGACTATGACATGATTATGTTCAACGTACGCAATTACGCGCGGTGCAGCACGAACGGATTTCAAATGAACGCTCCTAATATATAGTGGTTAGGTATATGCGTAGACTGGTTAGGAAGTAGGTTAGACACGTAGATAGGTAAGTAGATTTAGAACATTTGTGTTGTACAAAGAAGACAATAACGTTGTAGATGTGCATGAACATAGACATATACGCCGGTAATACGAATGCACACACAAGAGCCCAGAGCCCCCCCCCCCCACACACACATATATATATATATATATATATATATATATATATATATATATATATATATATATATATATATATATATATATCATCAGGATTGTCATATTTTTCTGTCGCATCCCATCCCATGGTAATTTATGCCTATCCCATCCCATCCCATTCCATGGGATTCCCATTATAATATTAATATGGAATACAGTTCAAATAACATTATGAAATTTATGAAAGTTTAGGTTTAGTGTCTACTAAATAGGATTACGTCTATCTGGTGGACCTTCTCTTGCCAATCGTTGATTCCAAGTGTTTGTAGATCTGTATGAATATTATCTACGGTCATTTATTTCTTGAGTGTAAACGAGTTTTGTTTCCCTACTATCTTCCATTCTTTCTATATGCTCCAGCCATTGCAGCCTATTAGCCTTCATGATACCAGTGATTAGCGAGGACTTAAACAGATCATAAATGTCTTTGTTGCTTCTTCTTTTCCACTCTCCACTTTGTGTATCTCTAATGGGCCAAAGATGCGTCTTAAGACTTTGTTCTCAAAAGTTTGTAACAAGTCTTCGTCTCCTCTAGTTGTACTCCAGGTTTCAGGGCCATACAGCACAACTGGTCTGATCAGTGTTATGTAAATTGTGATCTTGGTATTACGAGATAGCACATTTGATTTTAGCAGGTATTGTAGTGCATAGTATATCTTATTCCCAGAGTTGATTCTAGCTTGTATTTCTTCCCTTATTATGTTGGAGCAGTTGAAGATTGTACCCAGGTATTTGTATGTTTCCGTTCTTTTAATGGTCATATTATCTATTTATATGTGGCCAGAGTTTTTTGCCGTTCCTTCTCTTGAATTTACCATATATTCTGTCTTATCTTGGTTGATAACCAGCTCCATTTGTTGAGCTTTTAAGTGAGTCAATATTTCCACTGTCTTTTGTTCATTTTCTCCTATAATATCTATATCATCTGCGTAACCAAGCAGTCTGGATGTTCCTCCAATAGCACATTCCTCCTTTACCTTCCTTACAACTTTCTCTAGAGCCAGATTGAAAAGGAGCGGCGATAGTGCATCACCCTGTTTCAAGCCAGATGTTATTAGGAAAGGGTCTGATTTCCTGCCTTTATATGTTACTATATTATAAGTATCTTCCATGCATAGTCTGGTCATGTTGATTAACTTACTTGGTATTCCAAATTCCTGCATAGCATTCCATAGACTATTCCTATGGACACTATCATGAGCCTTTTTACAATCCACAAAAATTTTATGGAGATCTCTTTTATATTCCCAATTTTTCTCGGCTATTTTATAATATTATAGTATTTATCTCGGCTATATATGTATTTATTTATATATAATGCATCGCTAGAAGTTTGCATACAAAGACCCCCTCTCTCTCTCTCTCTCTCTCTCTCTCTCTCTCTCTCTCTCTCTCTCTCTCTCTCTCTCTCTCTCACACACACACACACACACACACACACACACACACACACACACACACAGACGAACGGTTTTCTGGTAAAGTTTGTGTAATCAGATTTAAAAGTAAATGCAAGAGAAATAAAACTTACATTGTTTTGAAGTCCTTTCCAAATGCTTGCCTATTCAAATTCAAAATCAGACGAAGTAAGTCACACATCGTGGCCACGGCCACTGCCACGACATAGACAAGTGTGCTGTCAATCTCCGGACCCCGGTCTAGGAGCTCAGTCTGCATGGAGCCAGGTGAGTTTCTCAGGGTGAAACGTCTGTACCTCATAAATGCCGCAGCTATGACTAGAAGTATGGCTAGGATGATGGGCAGAGCCGTGTCAATAGATCTGAGTACTTCTAACGCGTTGTAAGTTGCCTGAAAGCAAAACCTGATATTGTCTGCAAGATGCTTACTGTACTCGTGCAAAATAACAGGAACAACAACAAGAGAAGCTACCCAAGGGAAAACTAGCAGTCCAAGTGTGCCTATCACTACAGTTCTGGGACTGAGTCTGCTTGTGGGACTGAAGTCCTCGATTTGGGAAATGAAGACGGCAATTAGCATAATCAACAGCCAGTTTGCAACAAAGTCTTGCATGAGGTCAACGTTGGTTAAGATAGAAACCGTAGCACAGATAACAGATTTTCGAGTGGACATAAGGGTAATTTTGACTGGTAAAAGGATTGCACAGTTTAACAGATGAAGAACAAAACTGTTGCAGATGATCTTGTTTCGGAGACGAGATCGAATAACCGGAGAGCTTAAAATCGCGGCCAGAAACCACAAGTTCAAAAGGGTACCTGCTATAGATATAAACAAAAAGCTTCCTGTCCGAAACCTCAAAAGCGCCGGGAAGAAATGCAATGTTATGTTTGTTATATTGCTTCCTCTGTTTATAGAAGCCATTGTTTATCTATGATATCAGCAATGATAAGCTAGATACTGAAATGGCCTCACAAGTATGATTAAATATATATGAATAAAATAATATGATACAGTTAGCGCACGATATCACTTTGAAGTTATAAACAGCTAGCGAATAATTTCAGCACAGCCCCTTTTCTTGTGTAGTAGCACAAAAAGGCGTTGAATAGTTCCCACTGGCGCTTTACACTTGGTCATCCGGTTCGTTTTCTGTTTGGAACAAAGTGGAAAAAATTATGTGCCAGAGAATTCAACATATTCCAAGATGGAACAAGGCAACAAAAATGATTTCTCTTTTTTCTTTGTCTTTCCTTTAGGGTATATAATAATATATTAACCACACATTTTTTAAATATAATTTAATAACCTAATGGACAATTGACCGGTAGCTAACTATATAACATCGTTTACTTGAAGAGCTGATAGACACCACTATATACAGACCTTCGGAGACTCCTCGGATAGTTCGCCTACATTGAGCGTTGTTGCCTCCATAAGCTGTGTGTTCCCTCAAAGGTGTAGAGCAGTTTAAGACCCTAACGTTTTAAGATGTTTTAATAATCCGGTGGAAAATCTCATCTTCCTACTCCGTCTTCCCCTTCTTACACTTCTTCTTCGCCTCCTCCTCCTCATCTCCCAATGAAGCATGACGCTCAACCAACTCATGCCAATCCATTTATGGACTTGTTCGTGACCGGCGAGATGTTGCAGCTAAAGCAGTAACGAGGTGGCCAGCCGTACGCCAACCCACCTTTGTCTCTTCTTACGACATGCACGGCATGTTGCTTTCTTCTTGTTCTTTGCTTCCTTTAAGGGCAATCATGACACATGGGCTAACGGAAAACGTTCGCATAACATAATACATATCATTGTCTACCTGAAGAGGACTACACCGAATGAGATTTGCATCCATCACTCTACCCCTTGCACTCTGACAGTTGGACTACACCGAGTGAGATTTGCATCCATCACTCTACCCCTTGCGCTCTGACAGTCGGACTACATCAAGAGTCACCTGCGTCCATCACTCTACCCCTTGCACTCTGACAGTTGGACTACACCGAGTGAGAGCTGCATCCATCACTCTACCCCTTGCACTCTGACAGTTGGACTACACCGAGTGAGAGCTGCGTCCATCACTCTACCCCTTGCACTCTGACAGTTGGACTACACCGAGTGAGAGCTGCGTCCATCACTCTACCCCTTGCACTCTGACAGTTGGACTACACCGAGTGAGAGCTGCGTCCATCACTCTACCCCTTGCACTCTGACAATTGGACTACACCGAGTGAGAGCTGCGTCCATCACTCCACCCCTTGCACTCTGACAGTTGGACTACACCGAGTGAGAGCTGCGTCCATCACTCTACCCCTTGCACTCTGACAGTTGGACTACATAGTGAGAGCTGCGTCCATCACTCTACCCCTTGCACTCTGACAATTGGACTACACCGAGTGAGAGCTGCGTCCATCACTCCACCCCTTGCACTCTGACAGTTGGACTACACCGAGTGAGAGCTGCGTCCATCACTCTACCCCTTGCACTCTGACAGTTGGACTACACCGAGTGAGAGCTGCGTCCATCACTCTACCCCTTGCACTCTGACAGTTGGACTACACCGAGTGAGAGCTGCGTCCATCACTCTACCCCTTGCACTCTGACAGTTGGACTACACCGAGTGAGAGCTGCGTCCATCACTCTACCCCTTGCACTCTGACAGTTGGACTACACCGAGTGAGAGCTGCGTCCATCACTCTACCCCTTGCACTCTGACAGTTGGACTACACCGAGTGAGAGCTGCGTCCATCACTCCACCCCTTTCGGCATGGTGTTTACAAGATGTCTATTCCATCCATGATGTGTCATGCCGGTAAGCGTGGGCGTTCATGTTCTGCCATCTCACTCGATCACCAGAGTCGTGGATCAGCTCCGTGTTCCTGTCTCGACCATGCCATGTGGCCAAGCCATCCAGGTATTTACTTCTCGTTCTTCCCCTTGGTCTCTTCCCTTCGATCTTGCCAGTTGTCACCAAGTTCTCCAATTCATTTCTTCTTATAACATGCCCGAAAAATTTTGACTGTCTACGTCTAATGTCTCTAATCAGTTTACGATCTTCATTTGTTTCTTGAAGGACTTGTTCATCGGTTTTTCTGTCTGTTCATTGTATTCTTTGCATTTTTCTCAGAAACCAGATTTCCACAGCCATCAGCTGTTTTTCAGCTTGACTGCTTATTGTCCAAGCTTCACATCCATGCAAAAGTAAAGGTTCTATGTAGCACCTCAACACTCTTTTTCTCGTTTCAATTGATATCTTTTTATTGGTCAGTATGTTTTTCATCTTGCAAAAGGCTACCTTCGCAATGGCAATTCTTGTTCTGATCTCGTCAAGGCATCTCCCATCAGATGTTATGACTGTTCCGAGATAACTGTATCGATTCACTTTGCTTAAGAATATGCCCATTTACTCGAATATCACATTGTGGTATTTCCTTCTTCCCAGTGACGACCATAATCTGTGTCTTCTTAATTAATATTCAATTCTAACCCTAGTTGTTCACTGTGTGCAACAACCGCATCTACTAAATTTTGCAGGTCCTGTTCATTGTCTGCAATGAAGACTGTATCATCTGCATATCTAATGTTATTGATGTATCGTCCCCTAATGTTGATTCCTTCCATATCTTCTATATTTCTGAATATATTTTTACTGTACAGGGAAAAAAGATCTGGAGACATTACACATCCCTGTCTCACACCTCTTTTAATAGGCTGATATTGATCTACATCGTTATCAATTCTGATGGCAGCTTGTTGTTTCCAATATATGTTTTTTACAAGTCTACGGTCTTTCCATCAATTTGTAGATCTTCAAGCATTCTTATCATGTCGACATGTCTCACTTTATCGAAAGCCTTTGTGTAGTCAATAAAGCAAATATCTAGATCTTTGTTTACCTCTATATGTCTTTTTTTTTAAAATAATATCGTGAATTCTCTTTTCAATCCCAGCTTCTCTAGAACGTCTGTATTTGAGTGTTTTTATTTCCATGAAATGCGATCAATTCTTCCCAATGTCCATATCTCCAGGGTCTCAATTCACTTTCCAATGGTATGTTCATTGTCCAGGTTTCTGCCCCATAGAGTAGTGTTGAATGTACATAACATTGAACAATTCTTATTTTAATGTTTTGTTTTTCTCTCTTGAAGTTCATATCTGTGTTTTCATGCTGTTGAAAATACTTTTGGCCATTCCCATTCTCTTTCTGATTTCTATTTCACTTTTGCCATCATGTTTTGTTACATGACCTAGAAAGGAGACATGTTTAACTTATCCTAGTAAATCTCCCTCCATTACTGCCTTGCCGTTCCCTTGCTAATTATCATTGTTTCCGTTTTTTTAAATATTATTATCTAAGCCACGTTCTGCACTGCTACAATTTACTGACTCCGCAAGGTTTGTAACTGCTACTTATTGTCTCTTAGTAACATTGTTTATTAGTATTATTACTATTATTATTATTATTTCGTTAACGTTCGGATCAGGTAATTCTCCAACTTGTTTAAAATTACTTTCTAAGCATAAACTAAAAAGGCTAGGGTACATTACACATCCCTGCCTAGTTTGTCTATTCTGTCTTTGTCTGATGATGTATTCGTCATTATTTACTGCCTTATTCACAAGAGATGTCTCTTCCCTGTGTATATTCAGGGGATTTAAAATTACCCATGTTTTGTTTCTATTGTTTGTGTTGTTCCCATTGCTGCTTTCAGGATATTACGTAATGAGACCTCGCTCCCAATCAGGTTGTGTCCTGGACGCACTTCGTGTTGTCAAATACTCTGCTCTTTCGTTTTACAACCCGTTGATCGGCGTATATTCTCTCGCCATGTTCACTATCCCAGTCGCTGTGTACTAGAGACATTTCTTGATGCCTGGTAGGATATTATTATTATTTCACTCTTGAAGTTTAGCCAGTCCGCCAAGGCTGTTGTAAACGAGAGGTATTCGCTCAGCCATACATGAGCTAGGTAAGGAGTTGGGAACCAAATAGGACCCAGGATTGTGCCTCAGGATATGGCTGCCACTCACTGTGAGGTACTCTCTCTTTACCCTACTGGACGAATGCAAAAATGTAAGATGAAAGTGGGCGTGTTTGTGATGAGAGGAAACTGTTGGTAGCATTTGAAAAGTAGGTTGGGTCGAGGGAGGCCATGTGGGTGTGGATACAAAACTGTTAGTAGCATTTGAAAAGTAGGTTGGGTCGAGGGAGGCCATGTGGGTGTGGATACAAAACTGTTGGTAGCATTTGAAAAGTAGGTTGGGTCAAGGGAGTCCATGTGGGTGTGGATACAAAACTGTTGGTAGCATTTGAAAAGTAGGTTGGGTCGAGGGAGGCCATGTGGGTGTGGATACAAAACTGTTGGTAGCATTTGAAAAGTAGGTTGGATCGAGGGAGGCCATGTAGGTGTGGATAAAAGTTCTTAGTATTTGGTTATGAGATATCTGCTGCGGTTAACTTCAGAGTCTTAGGTAGAATCGTATAGAATACGCACATGTTTGTGCTATACGTATATATTTGTGCTATATGTACATGCTTGTGCTATACGTACATGTTTGTTCTATACGTATATATTTGTGTTAAATGTACATGTTTTGCTATACGTACATGTTTGTACTATACATACATGTTTGTTCTATACGTACATGTTTGTTCTATACTTACATGTTTGTGTTATACGTACATGTTTGTGCTAGAGTAGGAAATACAACAGTTTACAGTACTTAGGATAATGGAAAAGATGTCGGGATATTACAGTCTGCTGGAGATTAGATCAGCGTTTGGCTTAGCTCCAGTGTTTGCCAGAAAGGACATGTCCATTCTGTTTTCAGAAACTAACATATATATGTCAAACAGTGTTCCGTAAGTGGCAATTATGGGTTTCTTCATTTGTTTCTAAAGGCAATTGAGAAATATAACACAATATTTATTATATCAATGTATACCAGAACAATAAGCAGCTGCTAGAGTGGCCGATGAAACATCATACTGGTTTTAGATGCAAAGAGAAGTAGGGTCGGACTTCATTCTTAATACATAGCTACTCAACATATAAGGAGAAACTATGATGAGAACCGCCACTAACGATTAAATCAGAGACAATTTTGATCCATTCATAACTGGTGGAAATCCAATTCCAGTATTTAGATATGCAGAGAACACGACTCTCCTCTCAAATAGTGCTAAGAGGTTAAAAGCGTTGATCCTGTCTGTCAAGAGAAACAGTGGAAATGAACATTGTTTTCTGAATTTATTTGTTTTAACATATTGTCAACAGTCAAAATTACTTGCCAACCAATGATCACAATCGCAAATGAATATGGTGAAATTGTCACAAACTTTTAATATCGTGGCTACATAACCAACAACAACAGGGCTGTTCTAAAGAAGTCAGACGTAGATTGGCAAAGGGAATGCAGAGGATAAAGTGTCTAAAAATCTACGGCAGAACACCGGCAAACACGTTAAAGTCAAATTGTTGAGACCTTACATCTTTCCCATGGCAAACTGGTAGATGACAGTCATGGACCACTTTGCAAACACTAAAGAAGACAATTGAGATTTGTGAGGATAAGTGTTACAAAAAGGTTCTTAGAATAGCATAGACCTAGAAGACGAAAAACAGTGACAATCTACAAGATGTGAACATTGAAGGAAATTGTTTCATAAACGACATCACGTCTGTGAAACTGAAATACTTCGGCCATATTAAAAGTCACAGTGGTTTGGAAGGAACAGCCGTCCGTCCGTTAGTCCGATATGTAAAAAAAAAAAAAAAAAAAAAAAAAAAAAAGAAACTTTGCACCTCGTTCAACCAGCTTTAGCAGTGTTGGTTATAATTGTGGTTGTTCATAGTGCGGTATACATTGTCCTGGTCCTTTGTGCATTAGACGACTTCCACTGATACAAACCTGGCAGGGTTCCTCTTTTTCATCATCCTTCAATCCTTCCTCCGTCGACATTCTCGATGTTTGTTCCGTTGCTACTGGATGCACTTTTCGCTACAGTGATTTGATTTATTTTTATTAATTTTAGTATAATTGCCAAGTATGTTTCTTTTTTATTTCTAACTGAACTTTTCCCCCTTTATTATTATTATTATTATTATTATTATTATTATTATTATTATTATTATTATTATTATTATTATTAAACGTTATCCTTGTCTCTAGAATTTACTTGTCTTATGTTTCTCGCTGTTTTAGTGTCTTTTAATGTTTGTTTTCTCTATCGTTTTTCCATTTACTGTTGCTTGTATAGTGTTCTTTTTTTAAAAGTTATTTCTATTCCTAATATCTACTGTTTCTCGTTGTTCTGTTGTCTCTTTTAGTTCATGTTTAATCTATCTTTTGTTCCTTTCCTGTTGGTTTTGTGGTTCTATAGAACAGCCACGGAAAGGGTGGTTCTTATAATATGAAGCAGATGTCAACCAGCACAACACTTCAGACACCTTGGCCGTGAGGAATCACGAAACACTAGAGATGGCAAGATCACGAGAAGCTTTCCATCGTGCCGTAATGAGTGCGACGTTCTGCAGTTGATATGATGATATATATTAAACAAAGTTCATGTTCAACCCTGTGAATGTTTCATATATTTTCCTTAATTTTTTTAACCTCAGATAACCAGCTTCATATCTTCACTTTGGTTATGGCCTTTAAGTATACTTCCATCCCTCGCAGTGATGGCCGCCAAGCCTTGCAGTTCTTCCTTTATAGATGTCGTATCCCGACTATTGCCACTAATAAAAATGCCGACTATTGTCACTTATACAAAGTGCCGACTATTGCCACTGATAAACATTGCCGACTATTGCCACTGATAAACATTGCCGACTATTGCCACCAATAAAAATGCCGACTAATTCCGCTAATAAAAAGTGCCGACTATTGTCAAAATAAAAAGTATCGACTATTGCCTCTAATAAAGAAAAGTTGCCGACTATTGCTATTAATAATAATTACCGACTATTGCCACTATTTTATTTTTAAATTATAACTATTTCCACTAATATAAATTGCCAACTTTCGCCACTAATAAAGATTTCCAAATATTGCCACTAATACAACTTGCTGATTATTGCCATTAATAAACTTTGCCGACGTCACTAATAAAAATTGCCGACTACTGGCACTAATAAAAAGTGCCGACAATTGCCACTAATAAAAATTGCCGACTATTGCAACTAAAAGAACTTAGCGACTAATTCCGCTAATAAAAAGTGCAGACTATTGCCACTAATAACAAGTGCCGACTAGTGCAACTTTCCGACTATTGCCTCTAATAAATTAAAATTGCCGAATATTGCTACTAATAATAATTACCGACTATTGCCCCTTAAAAAAAAAAAAAAAAATACTAACTATTGGCACTAATAAAAATTGCCTACTATTGCAACTAATAGAAATTGGCGACCATTGCCATTAATAAAACTTGCCGACTATTGGCACTAATAAAAGTTGACGACCATTGGCGCTAATAAAAAGTGCCGACTATTGCCACAAATAGAAAGTGCCAACTATTGCAAATTGCCGACTATTGCCTCTAATAAAAGACAATTGTCGACTATTGCCATTAATAATAATTACCGTTTATATATTATAAACTTATAAACAAAAATTCTAACTATTGTCATTAATAAAAAATTTCTAAATATTGCAACTAATAAAACTTGCCGACAATTGCAACTAATACAGTTTGCCGACTATTGTCACAAAATAAAAATTGACGACTATTGGCGCTAATAAACATTGTCGACTATTGGCGTTAATAAAAGTTGCCGAATATTGCCACTAATACACATTTCCGAATATTGCCATTAATAAAACGTGCCGATTATTTCCACTAATGAAAATTGCCGATTATTGCCACTAGTAAAAATTGGCAGTGATAAAAAGAGCCGACTATTGTAAATTGCCGACTATTGCCTCTAATAAAAAAAAATTATCAACTATTGCCACTAATTTAAACAAAAATACTTACTATTGGCACTAATAAAAATTGCCGACTATTGGCACTAATAAAAAGTGCCGACTATTGCCACTAATAAAAATTGCCTACTATTGCAACTAATAGAAATAGGCGACTATTTCCATTAATACAGTTTGCCGACTATTGCCACTAATATAATTTGACGACTATTGCCACTAATAAAAATAGTCGACTTTTGCCACTAATAAACATTGCAAACTATTGCCACTGTTAAGTAGTGCCGTCTATTGGCAATGAACCCATTATACGTCTGGCAGAACTGCTTCTGATTCTAAATATTTTTGAGTTCAACGTCCAGATCATAAATTCCATATGTAATGTCTCCATGGGATCCTAAATGGGCAACCTTTCACGCCAAATATGGCGACAATGTATTGATAGAATTTCGGAACAGACGATACATAGATGACTGTTTTCGTGTTACTAAATCTTGTTACTAATTCGGTTCATGCCAATAATATCCCATAATCTAAACCTGAGAACTGCATATAGATCTTTATGAATTCGCATTCCAGTTTTAAACTCACTGAACATATTTTCTCCTCTTCCATGAACCTGGGCTTTAGTCTTCATAGACTGTCAGTTTGACCACATAAGTTTACCAAACACCGGCTGACTCCTGCGTGTGGCTACATGACTCGCCTACACTGTTACAAACTCACGTGTTATTGACACATCCACATTGATATCCTCTTAGACAGGCAGGCAGGCAGGCAGGCAGGCAGACAGACAGACAGACAGACAGACAGACAGACAGGCAGGCAGGCAGGCAGGCAGGCAGGCAGTCAGCCGGTCGGTCGGTCGGTCGGTCGGTCGATCGGTCGGTCGGACGGATGGACGGACGGACACTCAGACAGACAGGCACGCAGGCTAGCTGGCTGGCTGGCTGACAGGAATCTATCCATCCATACGTCCGTCCTTCCGTCCGTCCGTGCGTGCGTGCGTCCGTCTGTCCGTCCGTCCGTGCGTGTGTGCGTGCGTGCGTGCGCCCGTCCGTCCGTCCGTCTGTACGTAAGTACGTAGTACCTACGTACCTGTCTGCCTGCATGCGTGCCACCTTAACTCCCAGAACTTGTTCTGGTTCCCATTCATCGAAGCAGGGAGGGAGACTTCCGAGGAATATATCACGAGAAAATACTCCATGTTCTAACAGAATAGGAACCAGGCTGGTGTGTCATTGTGGCTGAAGATAAGGAGGGGTCGGAAGACAATGGGTAATACGATTATTATGGTTAGAAAAGTAAACGAACTAGGAGGAGGTGGAGGAATAGGAGGAGGAGAAGAAGAGGAATAAGGAGGAAAAGTAGAATGATGAGGTGGAGGCGGAGAAGAAGAAGAGGAGGTGGAGATAAAAGAGGCGAAGAAGGAGAAAGAAGGATATGTATAATGTTAAACCTTGCCATATACATAAATAAAACGAATTACTTACTTATGCGTACACGTTAAATAGTCAAAAGCTGTCTGTAGACCTTCAACTGTCCCACTTGGCCTCTGACGAACCATAAAACAAAGGAACGATTCTTCCATCTTCCAGGCGACAATGAATATCAAATGACACGCCGCGACAATCTCCGCCAGGTTGAGGAAACACAATCTACATTTTTATCAGATGCTGGCATGGGTTTAACAAATTACTTTGCTGATTGCTGTGATAGAATAGGTTAGGTTGAGCTAGTGAATGACAGACATAAACGAGGTGTAAGATACTCTTCTGAAGAATATTTACACAAGATAGAAAAGAAATAATACAATCTAACACTGACTTAATAACTAACAAAGTTAGTTGCATATCCTTTAAAAGACATGGCGGTCAATCCCAGCGATTTAATTTTTTAATTTTTTTTTTTTTTTTTTGGGGGGGGGGGGGGGGGGGGCTTTTGTGATTTCTTGGCAAGTACGTTCAGTAGTTTGCCATTGCTTTATGAACGACTAACACTCATACAATTGCATGCGAACCAACACAATGTGGTCTGCTTCCAAATTGCCCACAGCTGTGTTTCGAACGCGATATGCCGGATTGCGAATTGCGTCCTTAGCCCCATCGGCACAGAGACTTAAAAACTCTGTAGATTATATACTTGGTGCCAGCTGCATGTATAGTCTGTTAGCTTTTTCATCATGCATGTAACACTATGCTCCTTCTTCTGTTTATTTCGTACGAGAACACGCCAATAACAATTTAAACAAGTTAAAATGCCCGTCGGGAGGGACGATAGTGTAGTGACTGGTCTACTAGTTCTATCTACATGCCTATAACATCATGCTCGTTCTGCTGTTAATTTTTGTACGAAAACACGCCATAACAATTCAGACATCTTAAAATTCCCGTAGAGAGGCGCGATAGTGTAGTGACTAGAGGTTTTCCTGCGACCCGGTTTGCATGGGTTTGATTTCATATTTGACAGATTTATAAACACAAAACTGATCTGGACTCCCAGGTTGAACCAGCCTAAAATGGTTATCAAGTCACCTTTACTTCTTGGGAAGTAAGTGCCGTTCTCATTTTTTTTTTTTTATTATGGGTTAAGCACCATATGTTTTTAGACACGGTATGAGGAGAAATAAACTGAAGAACTTGGTAACAACTGGTAAGATATAGGGGAAGAGAACACAGGGAATGCAGAAAAGTAAATACCTGGATGGCTTGGCCACGTGGCATGGTCGAGACAAGAACACCGAGCTTATCATCGACTCTGGTGATCGCGTGTAACAACCTACGTTTATCAGCATGGTACAAGATAATGCTGACCATATGTCCAATGCATATGCCCAGTGAAAGTACACCAACGGAAGTTGTGGCAAGGCTTTAGAGTCTAAGAGAACGAGAGATGATAACACTATTAAGTGTCCTTTACTATTTTCTCTTAAAATTTACGCTATGAATACATAACGGAAACAAAAACCATGAAAATGACAAGCATATTTTAACAGAGAACATGGATATCTTCTTCTTCTTCTTCGTTCATCCAGAGTTTTTTTTCGGACGTGATTGCGTTGTGCCTGTTTACAGCAGAGCTGCGTTCTTGCGCCGTTAGGCCGACACATCCGACTTCTGCGGGCATTTGTTGACCGGGTTAACCTTCCCGGGAACATAGATATGAAAATTGAGAAAGTCTTGAATATGGGAAAAGATTCTTGTATCTTTATCACATAATGTACATACGATTGAAATTGTGCAAACTGAAATCTTGAAAATAAGTGAAAATTTTTCAAAATAAAGTTTATTCCACGACATTTAAAATGTTCCAGCAAAATATTATACTGTCGATCAAAACTGAGCTGTCAAATTTTTTATATAATTTCCTATTGCAAGTTCATGAATAAGAACACACAGCCTCACGCAAGAATTAACACCACTGAACTGAAGAAATATGGAAGGGAACAAGTTACAAAAAATCAAGGTTGATACACGCTAGAAAAGGAAGTAGAATTACTCAACAAAGTCAAATTTCCACAAGCAAAATATTTTAGCTGCGTGAGAGGACATAATTCCGTTTTGAAAACCATACCAGTGGTAAGGAGGCGGATATTGCTGGCGTTCCAATACAGCCGTCGTTCGTTGCGAATCTGATCTGAAGAAAACTCTCATAAGTGTTTCTAACTAGGAAAATTATCAGATTTGAATCCATTTTGCCACCACTTTTCACCGTTTCCACGAAGCCTAAATAATGCGCTCTCTCCCAGACATGACTGCACTGCTACAAAGTAACAACCCTAGACATGGGAATAAAATGTGATATCAAGAACGTGATGTCATGTAGCTCATACATCAACTATTGCGAAAGAAAAGCCATATGCAAGCAGTATGGAAAAAAAAAAACTTCCTAGGACTAGTCGAGGCAGATACACAAATCACGAAGCAAGTCTATTTAGGAAACATCCAAGGAATTCTAGAATACGGAATGAGTACATTTGCAACAATGTGGAGCTCAGCACGGCCTAATGGACAAGAGCGCTCGCTCTTAAACTTCCAGTATGCTGATACTGAGGTAGCGGGTTTAACCCTTACATCGGTTAGTTGAACTAAAATGTTGACTTTTTTTTTTTTGGTTCGCATATCCTTTACAGGACATTGCTGTCAACATCAGCATCTTTCAGCTGATTGTTGATTTCTTGACAAAATTACGCTCAGTAGCGTGCCATTGCTTTCTGAACGACCCGCTCACATACCCCTAAGTTGCCGACGCGGAAAGAACCGCTACCAATTCTCGCGCAACGTCACGTTACTTACGAGAGTATACGAGATTACGAAGAAAGTCGTGTAACCTCTAGACCAAGGAGATCGGCAAAATGTTGACTTCAATCAATCATGTGCCATGCCGGAAAACGTGGCGGTCATGACTCGCCATTTCACTCGATCACCAGAGTCGTGGATCAGCTCAGTGCTCCTGTCTCGTCCATGCGATGTAGCCAAGCCATCCAGGTATTTTCCTCTCGGTCTTCCTCGTGGTCTGTTCCCCTCGATCTTGCCAGTTGTCACTTAAGTTCTCCAATCCATTTCTTCTCATAACATGTCCAAAAAAATTTTGACTGTCTTCGTCTAATTTCTCTAATCAATTTACTATTTTCATTTGTCTCCTGTAGTAATTCGTCATGGGTTTTTCTGTCTGTCCATGGTATTCTTTGCATTTTCCTCAGAAACCACATTTCTGCAGCCATCAGATGTTTTTAATCTTGACTGCTCATTGTCCAAGTTTCATATCCATACAAAAGAACAGGCTCTATGTACCCCCTCAACACTCTTTTTCTCGTTTCAATTGACATCTTTTTATTGGTCAGAATGTTTTTCATCTTGCTAAAGGCTACTTTCGACATGGCGATTCTTGTTCTAATCACTTCAAGGCATCTCCCATCAGATGTTATGACTGTTCCGAGATAATTGTACCGATTCACTTGTTGCAGAATGTTCCCATTTACTTGTATATTGCATTGTGGTATTTCGTTCTTCCTAGTGACGACCATAACCTGTGTCTGTTTACAATTTAATTCTAATCCCAGTTGCTCACTGTGTACAACAACCGCATCTACTAATTGTTGCAGATCCTGCTCATTGTCTGCAATCAATACTGTATCATAAGCATGTATAATGTTCTTGATGTTTTGTCCTCCAATGCTGATTCCATTTATATCTTCTACATTTCTGAAAATATTTTCACTGTATAGGGGAAAAAAGATCTGGAGACATTACATATCCCTGCCTAACACCTCTCTTTATAGGCTGATATTGTCTCACTTCATTATCAATCCTTACGGCAGCTTGTTGTTTCCAATATATGTTTTTTTTATAAGTCTAATGTCTTTCCCATCAATTTGTAGATCTGAAAGCATATCCACCATGTTGACATGTCTAACTCTATCAAAAGCCTTTGTGTAATCAATAAAGCAAAGATGTATATCCTTGTTTACTTCCATAGCACGTTCAATAACTGTTCGCAGCATATACACAGCATTTACTGTACCCATATCTTCTACAAACCCACATTGTTCTTCCCCTATTTCAGGTTGTATCTTCTTCCTCACTATTTGCATGATAATTAGTAGAAAAATCTTTGTGATGTGACTCATTATACTAATTGTTCTATGTTGATCACATTCCAAGGCTCCTGATTTCTTTGGGATTGCAATAAATACATAATTCAGAAGGTATATCTCCAGTATCATATAATGTGTTCAGCAGTCTGGTGACTTGATCTATTCCATATTCTTCTAAAGCGTTAATCATTTCTGTTGTGATGTTATCTGCACCAGAGGCCTTGTCAGCTTTCATATGCTTAAGAATATTTCGAACCTCCATCTTCAAAATCGGTGGTCCTTCATTATTAAATCTAATATTATACTGTTCCTCTCTGTTATCACCATATAGGTATTTCATATAATCTGTCCATACATGTAGAATCTGATCTTATTATGATCTATTATGATTTTGCCATCTTTAGTTTTTAGACAGCCTGTTGATGTACCTGTTCTTTTATTAGTAAGTTCCTGAATTCTTTTGTGCATTAATTTGGTATTTTGACTGTTGTGTTGTTTTTCAATTTCTAAGCACTTTTCCTCCAGCCATGCTTCTTTTGCCTCCTTACATAATATTCTGACTTGTCTGTGAATTTCTTCATATTTGGCAGAATTATTTTTGTTGAGTCTTCTTGTTTCCATTAGGTATAAAATTTCTTCAGTCATCCATTTCTTACGACCTACCTTCTTTGATTTTGGAATAGTTGTTTCTGCAGCCAAACTGATTGAATTCTTCAACATTTCCCATTGATCATCCACATCCTGGAATAGGATCTCTTGATCAGACAATATATTAAATATGTTGTTTACTTTTATGTTGAATTTGTTTTGAATTTTCTTGTCATTACTCAGGGACGTAAATTACAAGTACCTCTGAAGTCAGAGTGGGTTCGCCTGATGGCGAGGGACACTGGTAATAGGGAAAGCTAATCCACACGTAAAAGCATTTCAGTGTACTAGAAGTTGGAGCACGTGTGAGGAATCGCTTGAGTTCAAAGCGAGCAAACGCAACAACAACAACAACAACAACAACAACAACAACAACAACAACAACAACAACAACAACTGCAAGCTGCAGACCGCTCAGAAGCTGGACTAAATGTAAATTACAGCATGCAGGATTATCGCGGGAAGAATTAAATACGAATGGAAGCCACTGCTAGGCTACAGAATCTAAGAAAACTTCAGACGACGACATAACAATTATAATTGACAAATTCAGACACATAAATCGACACCCGATGCAGGAGAAAATAAAAGAACCTACTAAGAGTTGCTCTTTGTTCCTGATCCCAACAAAAAAAATGTGGGGTGGGGAGGGTGGGGGGGGGGGGGGGGTACAGCGTTACCTAATATGTAAGGAACTTTTCTTACATGGCGAAGGAAACGTCGTACGAGAGTCTGTGCATTCCTGTTCTAACTTAGTAAAAAAGAAAGAAACGTTAGTTGCATATCCTTCACAGGACGTTGCAGTCAACACCAGCATTTGTATTTTTTGGCAAGTTTACGTTCAGTAATTTTTCATTGCTTTCTGAACGACCGGCACCCATACCAATTCTTAAAACACCAACGCAACTCGGTCTGCTGCCAAATCGCGCGCAGCAGTGTTTCAAACGCGGGTATGCGGAATACAAACCGCGTTCGTAACTCCTTGGCCACTTAGCCGCTCTAGCTTAGTAGTACTTCATAAATAATTCTCTCTACACTTTGCAGATAAGTACACATTCATATAAATCGAATGCAAGTATCACTTTATTCATTGTGAAACGTAATACACAACATCAATGTTTATCTTTCCCTCTTTCAAATATCACTCATGACACTTTCATTTTACGAGAATATCTTACACAATTAAACAGGGTTCTACACATCTCTTGATCGTAAATAGGTTTGAAAAATAACTAAAAACGCAATCTGACTACATTTTGATAGTTACTACCAGTGATCGACTGAGAAAAAGGTGGACATTTTCAAGAGATCTATAGATTCAAAGATCGAAGTGCACCGGTATTGCGCAAGTAGCTCGCGCTTTACTGTCTCGGGTTTTGCGGTCTTGAAGCAAATTCGCCTGTATTGTTTTATGTCGGGCTCGTCGGACAGTTTTATACCGGGACCTTGAATAGTGCACCTGAGAAATGAAGCACTCTGGTATCCATACTCCCAATAAATATCAAAATTATACACAGAGTAAAGAAACCATTATTTGTTGTATTACACAACAACAACAAAGTTGTTGCATATCGGACCCCAGCATTTTTTTTTTTGGGGGGGGGGGCTGCTCGTGATTCTTGGGCATGTTTACATTCAGTGGTTTGCCATAGCTTTCTGAACGACCGGCACCCATACCAATTCGTAAAAAAACCAACGCAACTCGGTCTGCTGCCAAAATCGCTCGCAGCTGTGTTTCGAATAAGGGTATGCGGGATTACGAACTGCGTCGGTAACACCTTCACCACAGATCCGGCCATAGAAGTGTGCTTAAGAGAAATGATGGGCCTGGCCAATGAAGGAACTTGACATAGTATACTTGTTCCTAAAGCGACGTGGCAGGTTCGAATCCCAGTGTATGTAAAGCTTTCAGTTCTTACAGTGTAACACTACAGCAGATTCCAGGTCACGGAAATCTCATGGGAAAATAGATAGCTATAGACTTGCTGAGACTTGAGTCCTTATAACAGCCAGAGGCAGGTCTTTTAGTATGAAAACAATCCAACAGATTCTCAGAAACAACACACGAAAAGGCAAGTTGGATAGGTCGGTAAAGCGAAAACAGGCTGAACTCATTTTAATGAAATGCCTCAGGCAAAGGTCAAGTAGACAAGAATTCACGGAGATGATCAGTTTTTCCATCTCTTAGCGGACAATGAACGCCAGCGTCAAAGTCTCTTCTAGCCGCGCTCTTGATTGTAGCCACCCTGGCAATTACACTAACACGCCCACTGTGAACATGGTAGGCTACTCTTTATTCATCTTACAACAGCAATAACAGGCAGCTGAGGTGGTTATGGCGGTTAGCTGGGTCGTTGGTGGTGAATACTCTGGAAGAGAGAGTTTAATCTCTGAAATCCGATTCCTTGATGCTCAGGTCATCTGATCCCCGGCATCGACTTGCATCTATTGGAAAAAGAATGGTATAGAGACTTTCTTCCTGACCCTGTACCCATGAACTATTTCCACGTGAACTGTCGCAGAGAGAACTGTTCCCCCTCTCCAAGCTCAGAAACCAATGAGGTACGCAAGACAAGTACTGAGGCTTCACATCAGCGGAGAAGAATAGCGGTCCTTGCTGCGTTGGTCTGTGGATAGGCCGCACCAGGAAGTTCTGCTTCAAGGTCTTGGTCAGTCTGGGTTCTTGTCGTGTGACACCTGCGGCCTGACAGGATAGGGTATATGAGGCTCATATCTGGGTCATGCAGAACAGCGGCCTGGAAGCAGAGACTCATAGGCGGATCACGCAGATCAGCGTCCCGGATAGGGATAAAACACGAAGCTCAGAAGCGAGCCGTGGGGGAACAGTGACCGGGTAGGTACGGTAAAAGAGGCTCAAATGAGAGCCATGGCGAACAGCGGTCGGAAAAGTACGAACGAACGAACGAACGAAAGAACGAACGAACGAACGAACGAACGAACGAACACACTTTATTTTCAAAGGATTAAGAATTGGGCACTCACGCCCGTCTAACATTCTGAACTTCTATCACTCTCTTTCATACATTATTTCATTCATACATCATTCAAGGTTAA
The DNA here is from genome assembly GCA_963921405.1 of Cepaea hortensis. Lineage (NCBI taxonomy): Eukaryota > Metazoa > Mollusca > Gastropoda > Stylommatophora > Helicidae > Cepaea > Cepaea hortensis. The sequence continues at coordinate 73,664,896 of OY992884.1, read as the reverse complement.
CTGAGAACGGCAACAATATAAAAGATATGCATTATAAAGGCATGGGGAAAATGCAAAAATCAATACTACACGACTCAGTACGAGTAAAGGAGGCACCAAAGCAAGCTATGGCGAACAGCGGCCGAGAAAGTAAGGGTAAAAGAGTCTTAACATCTAGCAAAGGCAAATAGTGGCCAGGAAAGTTGCGGTTAAAGAGGCTCAAAAGAAAGCCATTGCGAACAGCGGCCGGGAAAGTAAGGGTAAATGAAGCTCAAAGACGAGCCACTGAAAAAAGAAGTTTAAGAACCTTTGTCTGCTACCATCCACAAGCAGTATAATAGATATATGGGCGTTTTCGTTAAGATGAACTAGTTGTTTCTTTTGTTGGGAAGTGGCAGACGAGAGGAACTCCGAGACGGCTTTGAACGACCTTACGGCGTTTGATTTTTATTTTGTTAAGAGAGAGTAAGTATTGTCTGTTTTTCCTTTTTGCTTCTGCTTATTTATTTGTAAAATAATGTTCTCATATTTTGGCTACACTATTCACTTTATTATCAGATCCACATATTGTTGCTCTACAACTATGTGACAGACATGTTGTCGCTTTTTTACATTATGTAAAGCTTTATGTGGAGGAGAAGAAGAAGGAGGAGGTGAGGAGAAGTTAGGAGAGACGATAACGTCGCAGTAAACACGAACTCCGTAGCTCCAGAGACGACCCCGAGAAGTCTCCGAGAAAATTGCACTAGTGAACCAAATGACAGTTTTGGGAATCGAACCCACAGCTTTATGAGCGTGAGGCAAACGGAGAGAAAATAATGCCAGTGGCCACACTCTAAGGACATTTTAGCTTAAATTGTTCAATTAGATCATCGAACCATCCCAGATTCTGATATACTAACACTTGATAAATCTTCTCAGAATTAAACAAAACCACATAACCAACATCGGAGGATGCCATTCGAACTAGAGGATTCACGGCTCCTTCTAAAAGCAGAACCGGTTGAAGAATCAAATTCTGTTGGTGTTTTGCTAAGCCGCGCACACGTTGATATCGTTAGAAGTAACAAATGGATTAGTGTTCCTGCTAACATGGGCTAATAAAGGGCATATTTAAGCTCAGAATAGATCAGAAGAAGAGTCGGCGCCAAGTGTCAAACGTTCTCATTCACATCATTTGGGATAGCTATGTGATGAAATATCTATAACATCTTGTAGGTTGAGTTGAGTCAAGAACCGATATCATTGCACTCGGGACATTCCGATAAGCGCTCAATCCTCATCATCAACAGCCAGCGAAGAGTTCCAATACTAAAAGTGCCCTTTGCAATCTGATTATATTTCCGTCTAGCTTTACCTCTGAGTGACAACTGTCGACGAGATCCTCTGACCACCCCGTGCTGCTGCACTCTCTATACCATGATAGTCTATTTGTTCTTCTGTATTAATCACATACTCCAAGAGGACCTTCATCACATCTGCCTTATCATGCATCAAATCACCCTTCTATGATGCGGCCTTGGCCACTCTATCCGCCTGTTCATTTCCAACCACACTAGAGTGTCCTGGAGAAAAGTTGCAGCGAATGATCACAACCCTCGAAATCTGAATCAATGCATGCCATTCTGCACGAAGCATGCCACTCTCCACCCTTGTCAGCATGTGAATCAGTTACAATCACAACGTGCGTACAGTTTGTTCTCCAACCAGCAGAAAGTTGTAATCACCGCCTCCACCTCCATTCTCAGACTTGAGGTTGTGGTGTCATATGCCAAGCTCTCCTTTACTAAACATTGGCCATTTACTTTTATTATGAATCCTCAGGCGCTTTTTTCCCCTCTTGACACAGAGCCATCAGTATAGATAATCACATCGACAGGACGAGAGTTGTGATGGATTAATTGCTGAATTTCTATTTCCGTAGCGCCTGCTGACCGCTCCCTACACTCTCGACCTAATGTAATTATAACCCTACACGAGTCTGAATTTATATTCGGCACTCTGACCCACTCCTTGCCTCTGCCAATCTTCTCACGTGTGCACATTTCTATGATGGTATTCTCTGCCTGAGTCATCCATGACCTTCCTCTTAGCAGCCTGTGGCCCTTGACTGCATCCAGGAAATCAGGTAAGAAGTGGGCCTTGTCCGCAGCTACCTTGAGATATGACCTTGCCTGTAAAACCTTGAGTTTATCTGCAATGGTCAGTAAGGCTAAGATGCATCGCATGCACAATATGGAGGTGTCCCTAGTACATCTCAGAGCCACCCTCATTGCTTCATTCTGTATGCGCTCTAGTTTCACTGGCTGACTTTTTGAGACAGTTAGCATTCTTAGTCACTGAAAAAGTGTGGATAGCATTTTCTGCTCCATGTCCCTTATTGCCATACACTTCAGTACATTGAGTTTCTTCTGATACTTTGTAACCACCATTTCAACATGATCCCTAAAGGGCAGGCTTCTATCAAAGGTGATTCCCGTGTGCTTCAGTCTGCTGTATTCACATTTCTACCAATCATTGTAAGGTTTGGGAGGTAAGCTTTAACAATCGTATTGTCCAGAAAGAACCACAAAACAGATGCCTTTTATGAGTTAATGACATCTTTCATCCCCATACACAAATCCATAACTTTATCCTTTGTCGCTTGTAGCTCCAGAGCTGTTTGATTTCTGTCCCTCCCCTGCCTGTACCTATGCGAGAACATCATCTGCAAATGTTAGTATCCTTCCATCCCTTGATGCTTCGAGGCTTGCAATCTTGCTTGTATATACATGGGAAAACACAGGTGAACTTGCTGACCCTTGTGGTAGTCCGGGGGTTATGATACATGGCTCAGAGGTCCGTGTACCCAGAACCACTCTCCAATACAAAACAGCTGCAATCCAGTCCACCAACCAAAGACAGACTGTCATATCCATGAGAGCGTACATCAAAATATATCTGTTGTACGCGTCTTCGAGATCGAGTGCTGCCACCACCGTCTTCTATTTGTTTTGGAACACTTCATAAACATCATGGGCAAAGGTGGCTGCATTTGACCAAGTATATTTCACTGTCCGGTAACATTTTGTAACAGTCTTTAACAATGTATTTCCTATATGTGGTAATTTAGCAGTGAGTTATATTAACATGCTTTAACCTTAGTGTGTTTATTACGTAAGAAGCATTCGAAACACAGCTGCGGGTGATTTGGAAGCAGACTGCCTTGCGTTGGTTTTAATATAATGCTATGAGAGCCGGTGGTTCAGAAAACAATGGCAAACTACTGAATGTAAACTTGCCAAGAAATCACTAACAGCCCTAAAAATGCTTGGGTTGACTGCGACGCCATTTAAAGGATATGCAACTAATTATTTTTTTTTTTTTTTTTTTTTAATTTTCACAGCCCAAACTCTAGCCTAACAGCAAGTAAGTATTACCTTATTTTGAAATCTTTGCCTGGAGCGAGGTTCACTGTGGTGTCACTCACGAAACTGTTCAGTCAAAAGAAATATCCCTGACACACCTTAGCGGAAACAACTATCATATTCTCTACGTCTGCAAAATGATTTTTTACTTTTCGATGCTAACAAAAAGCACGGGCGATCTCAGTCAATCTTTACACCAGAGACCTGTTTAATATAATCATATGCTTAGTAAATAAGTTTACCAAGTGTAATTTTTAAATAACTATAGATGTTGTTTTAGCGCAATTTTCACTGAAAGTAGTTTGTGTCTGTATTTTATATATAATGTATTGTGTACAGATTTTAAGACCTTTAGCCTTATGTGAATTGTTTATGTGTTTCAACATCTAAGGTCTTGTGGGAAACGAGCCAAGAAAATGTTTTATTATTGTTCATTTAACTAAAGGAAATTAGGTGCTTTTATTTTTTTTTATTTTACGAGTTTTCGAAACGTCAAGCAATATTTTAACTTACATTTTCACAGTGCACCGAGGACATGCCGCTGATTTGTATAGGTAGACTACACACTTTTCATATTTGCTATATGAAGTGTTCGGGTATTTAATGTTTTAGGTGACAGTTCTCTAACTCTCTTATCTTTAGCACAGACCGCACTTTGTCTACATCAGTTATACACTTGGTTGTACCCTAAGGGATGCATTATGGCGGAACTGCAAAGTATAAACAAAAAATCCTTAAAGATAAGAACAATTCTGACCGAAAAGAGCAACAAAAAAAAATACTAGAAAGTATTTTTATTTATGAAATTATATGTGAAATTATATATGTATATACGACATTATAAATTTATATATGATGTTATATATTTATATACGAAATAATACGAAATTATTTTTAAAGAGTATAGAAGGAACAGGATTACATGGCCAAGACGAAAGAGTGAGAAAGACGTGTAAAGAAGAGAGAGAGAGAGAGAGAGAGAGAGAGAGAGAGAGAGAGAGAGAGAGAGAGAGAGAGAGAGAGCAAGGAAGACTTGTAAATGAGAGCAAGAGAGAGAGAGAGAGAGAGAGAGAGAGAGAGAGAGAGAGAGAGAGAGAGAGAGAGAGAGAGAGAGAGCAAGAAATACGTGTAAAGGAGGGAGGGAGAGAAAGAGTGCAAGGAGGGAAAATAACAGTTGTTAGAGCATAACAAACAATAAATGAAAAACAGCCAGAACGCAAAGATGAACTGACTGAAACAGGTTGAACTTCTACGTACAAATGATGCAGAGCAGTAGAACATTAGAAGAAGCAGTAGCATCGGCATCGAGGGATTCTTCACACCCAAGGAAACTAGTTGTGGTACAACAAACTAAACACGTATGTTATTACCAACTAATTCGCTCGAGATGGATATCAAAGCATAAATTGCAAAATATTACAATGTCTATAGACTGAAAGGGCCTATAAATTACTCTGTTTGACAATGAGAAATCAGACTGCAAGACTGTCTGAAAAGCGAATACTATTTTATTCCATTAAAGTCAGGTCTTAGTCAGATATAACTGAGCTACCGTAAGGAAGTATACGGTACTACCTGCTTTCTGTTAGCGCTAGATGATGGACGGTACTCACCAAACCCGACACCCCACATTGTACCAACCTATTCGAGCGGAGGAGTGCAACTGGGAGGGTACAAGCCTTACCCTAGTGCGAGGAAATGCAACCAAAAGACTAAATGTCATGGCAGAGCAGACAAGGCTATGCCTTCACCGGGAACTGGTCTAGAATGGAAGCTCCAATATGCGGACAGTTGGAGTATTAATTTGTTAAACCGGCAGCTTCTGCAGCTTGTCTTGTTCCAGATGTAGGGGTGTTACCTTTCCTCTGGAGTGAACTAGGCAGGCCGAGAGAGGGATCATGCTGCATGGGCAACACATGATCTCTATATTTTAGCCCAGGCTTTGTGCCATGGAGAGGCAATAACTACATTTTACAAACTACCGTCCATCAAGATGATCAGGTGCCAGTTATTCAATTCTAATGACAGCGACATTTTATCACAATCGCTTCCTTACTGCTGGCTGCCGGGTGAAGGGGTTACGGACGCAGTTCGCAATCCCGCATACTGCGTTCGAAACACCGCTGCGAGCGATTTGGCATCAGACCGCCTTGTGTTGGGTTTTATAAAATGGTATGGGTGCCAGTCGTTCAGAAATCAATGGCAAACTACTGAACATAAACTTGCCAAGAGATCAAAACAGCACAAATTTCTGGTGTGACTGCGACGTCCTGTAAAGGATATGGAACTAACTTTTTTAAACTCGGAATGTATGTGTTGATAGAAGAGCAAGCCGCAGTAATGTGCTACAAATTGGGCGAGAGATATATTACAGTTAAATGGAATTGAGAACGCTAAAAAAGAAGACACTCATAGTTAATACCTCGAAACACTTCCCTGCACCCACACATGTAGCTGAAGACAAAAACAAGGAAAGGGTTAGTTAGTTAGTTAGTTAGTTATCAGTTGGGGTATCTTCGTTGCACTCCGGACATGTCCATAGGTGCTCAGATCCTCCCCCCAGCATATGCATCAGCGTCCGGTGGCTAATAGTGCCAGTTCTGTGTTGGTTGACGAGGCGCTTTGTTTTCCCGATGTACCTCTCGCGTCTGGCTGTGCCGATTCTTACTCCCAGGTCTTTCATCCTGGAAAGCGATGTGGAATCACTGGCGTCAAAATCATCTGTTCTCGCCATATCTTTAAGGGCGTTAATAACATCGGCACGATCCATGGGCTGGCCATCTACAGGGGGTGCAGAGCCAGCCAATTTATCAGCTCGTTCATTTCCCTCGACTCCCGCATGTCCCGGGACGAAGATGAAGGTGACTTTGCGGACAACAGACTTCCGCAGCGACTCAGTCCACTGTCTACGTACAGATCCAGCTTCGACCTTCTGAATCATGCTCATTGAATCACTTAGTACACACACGTTGGTATAATGCTGTGATTCCAGCCATATGAAAGCCTGTGTAACTGCCATCACCTCCATCGTCATGCTGCTCGTGGTCATGGAGTGGGCACCACTGGATTCTTGAACGGTTCGGCCCGCTGAGCGGGCTGTAAATGCCCACGCACTTCGCTGCTGCTTTACAACAGATCCATCTGTATAGATGAGCACTTCGGGGCTATCTGAGTGATCATAGATGAGCGCGTTAACCTCTGCATTGACAGCGGCAGGGTTCTGCTCTCTGCACCGTCTGTCGAGTGTGATAATGCAGGAGAAGGTACACTTAAAAGCTGGAGGCACCGGCACCCATTCCTTGCCGGGGTTGATACTGGTAAGACTGCAGACCTGTCCGACGACATCTTCCGCCCGACCCATCCATGATTTGCCCCTCTTTAGCCTGTCACCCTTTTCTCTGAATACAGCGTCATGCAGAGGGTGCTGCTCATCTGCACTTATTTTTAAGTATGCACGAGCTCTCCAGATCTTGATTCTGTGTTCCATTGTCGGGAAGTCAAGGAGGTATCTCATTGCTACACAGCTGGTGTCTTTCGTGCAGCCCAAAATGATGCGCATGGCTTCGTTTTGTACCTTTTCAAGTCTTCCAATCTGTGTAGGGCTGACAGTGAGGATGGCCAGGGCATACTCGATGCGTGAAAGCACAAGTCCTTGGAACAGAAGTAATAGCAGTCTTTGCTCGATATTGGCACTCGCCATGACTCTCATTGCTGCCAAACCTTTTCGAGCCTTCGTTATGACATAATCGACATGATCTCTGAAGGACAGGCTACGATCAAGCCTCACGCCAAGATATGTCATTGACTGGGTTCTACTCAGAATGCTCCCATCCATTCTTACTGCCGGCAGGTCTGTTTTCACAATATGGTTGTTTAGTGAGAACCATGTAACCGTTGCCTTTGCAGGGTTGACAAGGGCATCGGCATCAGCACACCATGAGGAAATTCGATCTAGTTCGCCCTGCATATAGTTGGCAACCGCCTGTCTATCTCGACCCTGTCGATACACGAGGATGTCGTCAACGAATGATAGAGTCCTACCCCTCCCATCCAACTGTTGTTCAGTGATCGGCACCGTATACACGTTGAATAGTACTGGTGACAGTGGTGAACCCTGCGGCAATCCTGGACATATCGTTATCGGCTCAGAAGACCAACTCCCGCATCTTAGCACCACCTTCCTTTGGAGTAGAACTGCAGCTATCCATCGTACAAGGTGAGGGTGCACTTTCAGTCTGAGGAGGGTTTGCATCAAGTGCTCGAAAGATACTCTGTTATATGCGTCCTCTAAGTCTATGGCGGCCGCACATGTCTCTTCTCTGACCTGAAATCCTTCGTAAACATCTTGAGCAAAGACCGCCGCATTCAGCCATGACTCTTTGTTGCGTCTGTATCCTCCAAGTGTGGGCGGGAAGCAGCCGAGCTGTTCCAAGTCCCAAGCAAGTCTGTGTGCTACAATTTTCTCCAGTAGCTTGCCAACAGTATTCTGCATCGTAATGATTCTGTAGCCGCTTATCTTGGAGTGGTCTTTGTTCGGTTTTGGCAGCGGCAGCAGGTAGCTGTGTAGCCATTCTTCTTTGACCTGACCCCTCTGGATACTGGTGTTGAATTCTCTGGCCAGTTCTTCCATGTCATCATCTGATATCGCCATTAGGTCACCATATCGGATGCCGTCTGGGCCTGGGGCGGTGTTAGGTGATTTCTTGAGCATCGCACGCAATATGTCAACTGTGATCGTCCATTCTTCGTCTGTCCCGACCCCCTCGCACAACTGAGAGAGTGTTGTTGTGGTCCTCTGTCTGGCGGGCTCGTCTTTCTGGTCAGTCTGTTCTATGTAGCGTGCAAGAAGGGCCTTACCTTTATCCGCATCCGACTTTTTCCATGCGAGGTCTGTGCCTTGAAAGTCTGGAATACCCCTACGTTGTGCAGCACCGTTCATGCTCTTGTGGAGGCGCCAGAATGTCGTAAGAGATTGCTCGGAGCACACCTTCCTGCAGAACTCGTCCCATTTGTCGGCCTTGGCCTGTTTGGCGCAGGATTTGAATAAAGTCGTCGTCCTAACGACCTCAGTCTTCAGGTTCGCCAATTCAACCTGTGGCATGTTAGCCTTTCTGGCCTTTTGCCAGTCTTTGACAGCCTGCCTCTTTCCCAGCCACACCTTCTCGACCTCTCCATTCCACCATGGTGGCTGCAGCCATCTTTCTTGTCTCCTGCGGGAGGAAGTTAGTTTCCTTCTTCTGATCTTGCTTATGGCGTCTTGACCAGTGGTGTCGTACGGGAAGGCATTGGTCTTGTTTCTTTGACTCATGGCCCCAGGAAAGGGATCAGCCACAAACACCCAGCCAACGTCAGGACAACAGAAATCAGTTCTCTCGAAAGCACACTCATGTTAACATTACAGCGGGGGTGAATAAACCGTATTGTAAATGTTGTAGGATTTCAAGTAAGTGAAATGTTAAGCTGAATTGTCATTTTCCTAAAGTCTAACTTCTGAATATTTCTCGTGTCTATTGTCAAACATATTCTTATAGAAGAAATAACTACATGGTTGCTATGCTTTGTCGCGCAGTCGTTAATTTTATTTAAATTTTGACTTGATGTTGGTATTATTATTGTGTGAAATAAATGTATGAGCGAAGAAAGAATACTTTAAACAAAATCCTTATTGTGAAATAGAGAGAGAGAGAGAGAGAGAGAGAGAGAGAGAGAGAGAGAGAGAGAGAGAGAGAGAGAGAGAGAGAGAGCAGGGGCGAAAGAGTCATAACTCCAGGCTTGTGTAATTTACCTATTAACAGACGTCGAATTGTCTAATTTTTGATGCAGAATGTTATCGTCACTTTAAATTTACATGCATTGTTGAAGTTTAAGGCTAGTTATTTCTGGGATTGTATTAAATTTCAAAAATATAGTGATATACTTAGTTAAACATGGGTAAATTAGAAAGAATAACCATTTGAACAAGAAAACAAAGAGTTTATGAAAGTTAAAATTGTCACTGCCATATTATAACTATCCCAAAATCGTGGCTCTGCAGTCATAGGGAATTAATTTACGAAGAATGTATTACCGAACCTAAGCAATATTTATATTTTCCATATGGAAAGGATGCGGATAAATAATTGGCATGTTTATGCCACATGAAATGAGCTTATTGAACATTATGTTGCTCTATTGTCGCTAAAGGTAAGAGTGAGATTCCAACACTTAGTAAAACTCAAGAGAAACTAAACTGTCGCAGAAGAGTCTATCATCGTCCTCAGGAGACCCATATAAGCGAAACTGGTTCACGATGCCAGCCAAAAACAAAAGCCGTTACATAAAGAATCGAGTTTAATAAAGGGAGAGTTTATTCGCAGATGGGGCCCTGGAACATGTATTACTACCATGTATTCACTAACCCTAATATTAACCCTAACTTAATACATTATACTGTCCCCCAACGATATGCCAGTTTGTACTGCTCTCTAATATAGAAGATATAGACGTCACGTGACCAGAACCGTTTGCGAATAAACACTTCCTTTAATAAATGTTTCCGTTAGGCCGTCACAGGTCGGCAACGCTAAAAACATTGAAGGAATTAGTATTTTTAATCAGCAGGGAATTTGTAAGGGCATTTTTCAGCTCTGTCTAAATGAGCTTAAGACTTTGTGTCAGTTGTAACATTTTCATGAATAACTGATTGTTTAACAACAAAATACTTCCTAAATGTAGTAATTTATAAGCAGACTCTGATATCATTTTGTAATTTCAGTGTATTGTATTCGTAAATTGATTGATTGCGTAAATATCATATATCTGGAGAAGGCATTGAAGTTGTTGATCAAATATTGTTTAATTTGATCAGCCCAAACTTTGTCTTACCATGCGACTGAGTGTCACTCTATTCAGAAATCTACCCACTTAGGTTGGTTGTATTGTTACTGACTCCACAAACAAGAAATTTTCAGTGATAATAAACATTCGGACCCATCCTAGTGGAGAAATATCATATTGCCTCCGTCTTTCTCCACACACTACTGATGCATTTCCCACTAAAACAGATATTCCACAGGGAAGGGTTGACGCTTTGTGACAGTTATCATGACCCATTACATTTTTTTTTTAATGTTTTGCATATCCTTTGCAGGACATTGCTGTCAACATCAGCATCTTTCCGCTGATTGTTGATTTCTTGGCAAGATTACGCTCAGTAGTTTGCCATTGCTTTCTGAGCGGCCGGCTCACATACCCCTAAGTTACCTACGCGATTCGAACCACTGCTGATTCTCATCGTCGTCACGTTACTTACGAGAGTAGACGAGATTACTGAGAAAGGTCGCTAACCTCTAGGCCCAGAAGCCGGCCATTAAAATTAACACCCCTGAAAAAACAAAAATTATCAGAACTACTTTTTTAGTCATCATCAAGATTGGAGCACTGCATCGGAAGCAAGACTTGCACGCTGTGCGATGACCTCTTGTACAAATCAGAAGAGGCTATCTCTTACTGGTTATTTTTGTATCTTTTACAGGACACCTCAGTCAACTCCAGCATTGTCTGGTTGTTTGTGATTCCTGTACAAGTTTTATGTTCAGTATTTTGACATTGTTTTCTGAACGATCAGCACGCATGCCATTGTATGGAAACCAACGCAATTCGGTCTGCTTCCAAATTGCCCGCAGCTATGTATCTAACGCAATATGCAGGATTACGAATTGCATTCGTAACTCCTTCGCCATAGAGCCGGCTGGAGTAAAACACTCAGTAAAAACGACATTAAAGTTCATAGAGTCGCTGCTGATGACGAGTAAAATACCCAGTAAAACGACATTAAAGTTCATAGAGTCGCTGCTGATGACGAGTAAAATACCCAGTAAAACGACATTAAAGTTCATAGAGTCGCTGCTGATGACGAGTAAAATACCCAGTAAAACGACATTAAAGTTCATAGAGTCGCTGCTGATGACGAGTAAAATACCCAGTAAAACGACATTAAAGTTCATAGAGTCGCTGCTGATGACGAGTAAAACACCCAGTAAAACGACATTAAAGTTCATAGAGTCGCTGCTGATGACGAGTAAAACACCCAGTAAAACGACATTAAAGTTCATAGAGTCGCTGCTGATGACGAGTAAAATACCCAGTAAAACGACATTAGAGTTCATAGAGTCGCTGCTGATGACGAGTAAAATACCCAGTAAAACGACATTAAAGTTCATAGAGTCGCTGCTGATGACGAGTAAAACACCCAGTAAAACGACATTAAAGTTCATAGAGTCGCTGCTGATGACGAGTAAAATACCCAGTAAAACGACATTAGAGTTCATAGAGTCGCTGCTGATGACGAGTAAAATACCCAGTAAAACGACATTAAAGTTCATAGAGTCGCTGCTGATGACGAGTAAAATACCCAGTAAAACGACATTAAAGTTCACAGAGTCGCTGCTGATGACGCTAGGATAGATCTGTGAAATTTAAATCGCTATGCTAAATAAATACATGATTTACTGGACACAGTCTTAGTATGCAAGTTAGTTCAGTTTTCTGGGGAATGTTAAAATGAACATTGCCGAGCGTTCAATTAATAAATAGGTCGGTGTGTAACCATTAGAAATGTCCTTTTGTTGTTAAGATTTCGCCATACACATACTTCTTCTACTTCTTTGCGTTCATCCGGAGTGTTATTTCAGATGTGATTGCCGTGTGTCTAAGTTATGCGCCCTTAGTTTGAAACCCGTAGGCCAACACATCCGGCTTTAGCATGCTTTTTTGGCCAGGTAGCATTCCTGGGAGACTCTCACTTTTGCGGTACCGTCAACAACCCAGCTGGCCAAGTTGGAACGCTCGAAGACGCTCGGTCATCCCTCAAAGGAAGGCAGGGACAGTCCATGGCATTTTCCGCCATCCAGGGTGGCTTCCATAATTGCAGGGCCGACACATAGCGCCGTGGTGCTGAGCTCACCGAGTGAATCGTCACATCCTGCTCATGGCTGCTTTAATTCCTCACTTCAATATATTGGGCATTTCGTTCGCCCCGGGCCGTTCCCGCACAAACCAGACTGATCTGCAGTTGGTACCCACTCAGCGAGTTTTCGGTTCGGACATGTGCTTGTCTTTGTGCCTGTTAGATAGAGCTGTTCCAGGCACGACGGACATTCGGAAAACTACCTAGTCAGAGCTGTTCCGAACAAGCGCGGCATTCGGAAACTAGGTAGTTAGAGCTGTATCTCGCACGAGAGACATTCGGACAAGACATTTCACTCGGACGTAAATGCGTAGTGCCAATTTTTATTTTGCCACCCGTAGGACGGCACTTCCGGCTTCGGCGGGCATTTTTAATTAGGTTAGCCTACCTCGGGTTTCGAGGCACGTTAGACTTATTGTTGTGATGTCGCCCACATCTCAGCTGGTCAAGATAGGACGATCAAAGACATCACGGTCGACCCTCAAAGGAAGGCAGGGGCAGACCATGAGCATTCCCTTGCTATCCAAGGAGGCTTCCATAATTGCAGAGCCGGCACATATTGCGCTGAGACTGGGCTCACCCGAGGAGTTGCCTCGTCCTGCTCATTGCTGCTTTAGTTCCTCACGTCCATGTTTTGGGCATCTCGCTTACCACTGGTCGCTTAAGCACACACCAAGAACGGTCAGTCTGCGGGCGACATCCACTAGGTAAGCTTTCGCTTCGGACTTCGGACTACGCAATGGATTCGCTAGCCGTGCGTTCCATTTGTGTTATTGAGACGTTTTTCCACCTTTGTCTACACTCTCTATGAGTTAGATACAAACAGTTGTCGTAACCATTTCATTCGACAGGGGCACTTCTTCAACCTTTTAGTACTCGCTCAGGCTACATATGCTGCCGGCTCAGCACCTTACCTCCGTGCAGCAGTGAGCGAGGAACGGCCAGGCCCTCATCCGGGGATCCCTCATAACCCCCAGCTGAGAGCCTTCGGACAAGTATCTGAACGTGGCATGTAGCGTGCTCAGTATCTCGCCTCCATTTTTCGATAGGTGAGTAGCGGCCCGGCTCTCTCATACAAGGGTAGTAGCTTAGAGGCGTTCAGCTACACCTCTCATATGGAGGCCTTTGTGTAAGTGTCTGGACCAAGCTTGTGACTTCGTGCGCCTGAGTTTAAATTTTGACTGCTATCCTCAGTCTACCTGCAGAGCAGCAGGTTGTGTCTCTCTTAGTCTGGTCCCTGTCCCAAGAGCTGTCCAATATGTAGTTTATATCCATTGGCACAGCGCTTTGGGTCAGTGGGACACTCAAGCTCCCCCGCCGCGGCAAGGTGGAGACACATCGGGGGAGCCTTACACATACTATACCACATGCATCGTTCACAGTTAACATCATTCTCGTCCATGATTAATGTTTTGGTTTACAGTTAACATAATATTATCGTACTATGCTTAATGTTTTGTTCACATTTAACATATCTTTCTCATACTATGCGTAATTAATCGTTCACAGTTACCATGCTATCGCTGGGAGCACTCTCGCCGCTATTACAATCACAAACGATTACTTCACGTCACGTATGCTCATTGAAACGGGCCAGTATGGAGCTATTCCGAATTAGCAAATGACACAAATGTTTACACTTTATTTAATATAAATATACCGCACGTTGAAAGGTATACAAGTAAAAGTGGAAAGAATAAGAGAAACATAATTTTAAAACATTCCAAAAGTAATATTGTACATAATACTTCTAGACCCCAAGACAGACAGCTAGTTCGTGACACATGACTGAATAGACACGTTGTGTCCCGTTTGGCTTCAAGACCCGTGGCTGGCTGCTGGTATCTCTGACATACTGTTAGTATATACTTGTACGCGTATACATCAGCTAGTCGACTTGTAGATAATTTTATGGTCGTGTATATTCTGCAGGGATCATCGGTGAAAATGGTAGCTGACACAAATGAAAGTAATATTACAAGCGGAACAGATGATTATCATGATATCTTCAATTCCATTGAAACAGTTATCGACGTGCACTACGCAATCATGACTGTGTTATCTGTTTTTGGCACCACGCTGAACTTGTGGTTTCTGGTGGCCATGCTAAGCTCATCTGATGTGCGTTCCCGTCTCCGTAACAAGATCATTTGCAACAGTTTTGTTCTGCACATGGTAAACTGCACAATTATTTCACCCATTGCCATTGGCTATCATTTTATTAGATCATATTTGCTTTGTGCTGAATTCGCCACTTTCATCCACGTTAATGCCATGCACGAGCTAGTTGCTAATTGGCTGCTGGTTATGCTACTAGCCGTGTTTCTGGCAGAAATCAACGACTTTAACCCCACAACGAGGCTGAGTTCTGGAGCTGCTACACTAGGCACTATTGCGATATTGGTGGGCCCTTGGATAGTGGCACTGATAATTGTTCCTGTTGTTATACACGAATACAAAAAGTATTTACCCTATCCATACCGTGAATGCATTCAACATGAAGACGAGTTAACTTTATTCAGATCTATTGACGTAATCGTCCCAATCATCCTAGCCATTCTTCTGGCGATAATTGCGACCTTTTTGAAGTACAGACGTTTCCATCTGAGAAACTCCACGGGGTCCATGCACATCGAGCTTATTGGGCGAGGGCCGGAGATTGACAACACGTATGTGTACGTCACTGCAGTGATCGTCTCCATGGTGTGTGACCTTCCTCGATTGATTCTGGTATTACATATTGACTGGCTTAATGGGCTTGGGATCCTGACACAGTAAGTATAATCTTCTTTCATTCTCTTTAAATATTTGCCATGAAAAAATCTAACACTTTTACAATTCGTATGATAAATTTATGATAAAAACATTGTCAAATAAAAGAAAAAAGGGTAGTCTTAACTCTTTCACTACCAAACAAAAACTGGGCTGTGACCAAATAGAAATTTATGGCAGAAAATTGGAACTAGGGGTGTGTTACAATAATGCTTTTAAAATGGTTAAGATGGTAGCAGATCTATTGTATTACATATCAAATTAAAGAGGATTGCACAAGGAACATGACAGTGTTAATAATTAATTGATAGGTTACAAATATTATGACAATAATGAGAGGTTTAATAATAACAACTGAAATTAAAGAGGTAAAAATTATTTAAAAAACTGCACTTATAAGGTGTTTTCTACACTCCTATACTGCTAATCATGTTTAATTTACTGAATAATCAAACAAACACCACTTGTCTTCAAGAATATAAACAGTATTGCTCATTAAAGTAACCCAAAAAGAAGTTTTGGTGCATTTTCTGAACCATGTATTTTTCACAAAAAATGACAAAAAATAATGGCTGAAATCTTGAAGGTGGGGTCTGTCACAGTAAAGTTATGAAAATGGTTAAAACTGTAGCAGAAATGTTGTATTATATATCAAAATAAAGGGGATTGCACAAGGAATATGTTGGTAGGAGAATTTTTGCTTTAGGTTGTAAATAAAATAAAAATAATAATATAATTTGTAAAATAATTGGACAAAAGTAGGTAAAAATAATGTAAACATTGCACTTAGAATGTGTTTTCTATACTCCTATACTGCTAATAATGTTTAATTTACTGAATAATCAAACAAACACCACTTGTCTTCAAGAATATAAACAGTATTGATCATTTAAATCATCCAAAAGGAAGTTTTGGTGCATATTTTGAACCATGTCATTTTCACAAAAATGAAAAAAACTAATGGCCGAAATCTGGAAGTTGGTGTATGTCGCAATAATGTTATGAAAATGGTTAAAATTGTAGCAGAAATGTTGTATTATATATCAAAATAAAGGGGATTGCACAAGGAATATGTTGGTAGGAGAATGTTTGCTGTATGTTGTAAATAAAATAAAAATAATAATATAACTTCTAAAATAATTTGTTAAAAAGAGGTAAAAATAATGTAAACATTGTACTTACCAAGGGGGCGTTGTTATCCAATATCCTGATCACTGCTAATCCTGTTGAATTTACTGCACAAACATTACTTTTCTAAACTATAAATACAATTGCTCCGAATCAATCATCCGAAAAGAAGTTTTGCCGCAGATTCTGAATCATGTATTTTTCTTTTTTCAGACAAAAATTAGGAAAACACTTGGCAGATTTACATTTAATTGTCATGTCTGTTTGTTTTTATTTACTATATGTGGCAGTCTATTTGTGATAGGCTGCAAAGCAAACTTTGGCGCACAAGTCTGGTCTATTAGTGCAGCCGGAGCAAACAAAAGATGATATATGTCGTTTAGTTCGAGTGCTGCTGCAAAAAAACACAGTCTCTATTGACACCGACAAATTCTATTAAATGCTTGGCTCATGTAAATCTTTCGGCATAATTTCCTGCAACAGACTGAAATTCTTCGGCAGGCAGAGTGTCAAACTTTCAGGAATACTCTGAGCTACTTCGCGATGAGCACTTTCCTTTACTTGAAATCCTTCTATGACAATTTTTATCCTCCTTTCTCTGTTTGCCATATGGAATGTAGGATGTGAGCATTGATCTGTGCAATTTCAAAGATCTAGTAGTAGATCTTCTTCCACCACTTAATGGTTTTCCTATCATGGATATTATAATATCCAACCATTTGGTCCATTCTGTCGCAGCCATTCATCGCCGTGTTATTTTCATGGAGACCATCTTCGGCTTGCTTTGCAGTTTTCGCAATCCGCTCTCAACAGTTCTAACTACAGACTTGGTAGAGACAACAATGCATGGTTTTTTTAGCTTTATTTAGCCCATCCACCAAATAATCATTTCATCAATGGACACATTTTCAAATGGGTAAAATGCTTCCTAGATATTCTTCATAATCATGTCAACAAGAGGATCAATTTTTTTTCATTTTTTTTTTGGGGGGTACCCTCAGGTTCACATACATGAAACATGGTGTGATAAATATATTCTAATTTTCTAATTGATTACTGGGAAACGTAGTGGCAGTGGCATACCAAGGAGTATATAAATGTGCACTTGTACACCAGTAGTCTTTGATACATGGTCTTGGATCAAGTCCCATAGCAATAATGACAGACGTAAACTTCAGCCATTCGTGCTTCGTTGTCAGACACTCAGCTGTTGACGAACATTCACTGGTTTTTCTTTATCACCACGTGCTAAAACTTTAGACACAACTAAAAATTCTTTCTAAATATTCACTGATAAGGGAATCACTATTGTTTAAAACAGTTATAAACAATAATCTAGCTGGATTTCAAGTCATACTACGTGGACGCAAACTGGTGGGCGTTTCCATTGTGAAAAAACAAATTAACACTACCTTAAAACTGAAAATTCACAAGAATCCAATATTAGAAAACGTTTCACCGCACCAAGATGGCGTAGAAATCTTTTCGCTGTACGACTTTTTAGTTTACTGTAACTTAAAATTCCGAAACGGAGCAGAAATATATGAAATAAACCACTGATCATTTTATGGGACAAAAAGGGCGGACTGCCATCTCAGGAAATCCATCGTGTCCCAAGATGGGCTCACGGTAGCGAAAGTTAAAGAAAATACTGCTGATGTGACGTGAAGTGTTTTACAAGTCGCTGCCATTTTCTCCATGGCGTGTGTGTTCATAAGTATCAATATTTGTCGCTTCTTGATTCTTATTTCTGAGCAATGCTAAATGAGACGTGTGCGTGCGTGCGTGCGTGCGTGCGTGCGTGCGTGCGTGCGTGCGTGTGTGTGTGTGTGTGTGTGTGTGTGTGTTTTACTCTAGACCAAAGTTTCCCAACTTTGTCCTTTTACGACCCCTATTTTATATACTTGGTACCTAGTAATATGGAACACTTTATACTCAATAATATATAATGCTGTATATCCAGTAATATAGAACAATTTATACCCAGTAATACAGAACACTCAATACCTAGTAATATAGAAGACTTTTGTCAACGTTTCACGTCCTTCGTTTGTCTTGTGTCGTGACAGGTAATTAAGATGTACAATAGAGCCAAGTGAATATAGGTAACATGTGCATATATTTAATGAATATCGTACAGATTATCACAATGTGGTTACACAATCTGAATATAAGTCAATAGTGCGCTCGCTCGCATTATGGCCTCTCATCTCACACAAACTAGCCCACACGTAGTTCATTCATTCAGTAGCATGACCTTTGCAGAACCTCGCTCCCATAACAACCTTCCGGAAAGCTTCTCGATCACAAGCAAGATGTCCCGCGTCTGATACACCCATCTGGAGATCATCCGCCACATCCTGCACCCATCTTCTCTTTTGCCTTCCTCTTCCTCTCTTCCCAGGCATATACCCTTCCATTATTGTTCTCTCTAAACCTTCGTCACGTTTCAAGTGACCAAAATACTTCAATTTTCTTTGTTTTATCGTCTTTAATAGCCATCCCTCCTCAATATTCAACTCTTGAAGTATGGATGCATTTGTTCTTTTCTTTACCCAAGATATTCTTAGAACTCGTCTATAACATTTATATTCAAAGGCGTTTATGCGCTGTTCAGCTTGTTTAGTAAGTGTCCATGTCTCACAGGCGTATGTTGCAATGGGAAAGATGCATGCTCTTAAAAATCTAATTTTTGTAGTTCTGTCTGTCCCACTCCATAATTTATTCATCTGTTTTAGTCTTTGAAGAGCAATGGATAGTCGCCGTTTAATTTCTTTCATTGTGTCACCATTATTGGTAATCAATGACCCAAGATATTCAAAATTTTCCACTACCTCCAATTTTCCCCCATTAATGTATATTTCTTTCTCCATAGTAGTTTTATCTGTATGCATTATCTTTGTTTTTGCTATGTTAAGATATAAGTTGTGATTTTCACTATTCAATTGGGTTGAGGCTATTAGGTTTTCTATGCCATTCTGTGTTGTGGATAGTAATACTGTATCATCAGCATATCGAATCTCTGGTATGTCATGACCGCCGATATTTAGGGCATCATATAGCTCCCTGTTTATATCATCTCTTACATTTCTCATTATATTTTCGGCGTACAGGTTAAACAAATAGGGTGACAGCACGCAGCCCTGGCGGACTCCTTGCTTGATGTCAAACCAATCTGATGCCTCGCCATTTATTCTAACTGCTGCTTGTTGGTCTAGATAGAGCATTTTTATGAGTTGTACTACATGTGATGGAAAGCCCATAGTCCTCATGTTTTCCCAAAGTTTCTGATGCTGTACACAGTCAAATGCCTTTGAATAATCCACAAAACATGAGAATAGGTTTACATTAAATTCTCTGCACTTCTCTATTATTAAACGCATGTTGAATATGTGATCTCTTGTTCCTCTTCCTTGTCTAAATCCAGCTTGAACTACGTTAATCTCTTCTTCCATTTTCTTACTAAGTCGTCGCATTATGACTTTTAGTAGAATTTTACTTGCATGACTGATCAGGGCAACAGTTCTATAGTTGGTGCATAATTTCAGGTTGCCCTTTTTTGGTATTGGAATGAAGATAGTTCTCTTCCAATCTTTTGGCCATATACCATATTTCCAAATCTTTGTACATAATGCATGATATATGTGTATGCTTTCTTCTCCTCCCGCTTTAATTAGTTCAGCTGGTATCTCATCACATCCAGGAGATTTACCATTCTTCAGGTGCTTTATAGCCCAAGCAATTTCATCTAATGAGGGTTCAGGTTCTGTCTCTGCTGTCGTTGGCTCATGTATCTCATTCATATTCTCACTGTCACTCATATCATACATTCCACTGCAATACTCCTGCCATCTTTCTAGAATTTGTCTAGATTCTGTTAAGGTATTTCCCATCTTGTCACAGATAACATTCAATTGAGGTTGAACATTTCTTGTCAATAACTTCATTTCTTTGAACATTTCATAATCTCTTCCAGCCTTATGATATTGCTCTATTCTGGTACAGCAATCTTGTATATATTGATTTTTGTCCTTTCTTGTGTTCTTTCTTATTTCTCGAGTTAAAGATTTATACTTCATCCTGTGGTTAATTGATTCATCTCCTTTCTATAGTACCGTACAATAATGCTTTCAGAGCTATCAAACAATTGTACAATTATGCAGTTCACTCGTTCTAGCCAACACACGGACACATCCTCTCTTGTTCACAGTCCAGTCTCGTCTCCCGATGTTTCGTCCGTGGTTTAGCGTCACGTGGTCTCTGACCCCGTGCCGTCTCAGGGTCCCCGTGTCGGATCAGGCTAGTCGTGGTCTCTAGTTCGTCTTAGGAAAGGGATCTCGTTCTGTCCTTCACCTGAGGTCAATCCGTCCGTTACTGACTGCTGTCCCACGTAATACAGTCTAAGGGTGAACTTTCCTGTACTGTCCTGTCTATTATTCTCATGTCCTGTCTCTGGGATCTGTCCTCTCTATCATGTTCCCAGGGCGCTGACAACTCTATATTCAGTAATATAGATCGCTCTGTGTGCAGTAATACAGAACAATCTATGGCCAGTAATATAAAACACTCATTACCCAGTAATATAGAACAATTTATACCCAGTAATATATATCAATTTATACCCAGTAGTACAGAACTCTCAATGCCTAGTAATATAGAGTAATATATATTTTCAACTGCTGTTGATGTACTAGGCAAATGTTACGTTCAGTAGTTTGCCATTGCTTTCTGAACGACCGACCCCTATACCTTTTTCGAAAAAACCAGCACCGCCGTGTTTCGAACCCAGGTATACGGGCTCACAAACCGCGTTCGCAAGCCCTTAGCCACAGAGACCGGTAATATATATATATATTCTGTTCTTTTGTATGGATGTGAAACTTGGACAATGTGCAGTCAAGCTGAAAAACATCTGATGGCTGCAGAAATGTGGTTTCTGAGGAAAATGCAAAGTATACCATGGACAGATAGAAAAACCAATGACCAAGTACTACAAGAGACAAATGAAAATCGTAGATTGATTAGAGAAATTAGACGTAGACAGTCAAAAATTTTTGGACATGTTATGAGAAGAAATGGACTGGAGAACTTGGTGACAGCTGGCAAGATCGAGGGGAACAGACCAAGAGGAAGACCGAGAGGAAAATACCTGGATGGCTTGGCCACATGGCATGGACGAGACAGGAACACTGAGCTGATCCACGACTCTGGTGATCGAGTG
Organism: Cepaea hortensis; assembly: GCA_963921405.1. NCBI lineage: Eukaryota > Metazoa > Mollusca > Gastropoda > Stylommatophora > Helicidae > Cepaea > Cepaea hortensis. The sequence goes on along the minus strand of OY992884.1, from coordinate 73,643,442 downwards.
AAATGGCGAATCATGACCGCCCACGCTTTCCGGCATGGCACATGATTGATTGATTGATATATATATATATATATATATATATATATATATATATATATATATATATATATATATATATATATAGTGAGTGAGAGAGAGAGAGAGAGAGAGGGAGAGAGAGAGAGAGAGAGAGAGAGAGAGAGAGAGAGAGAGAGAGAGAGAGAGTAATACACCCAGTAATATAGTACAGTCTATACCTATTAATACAGACCACTCAATACCTAGTAATATTATAGAACAAACTATATTCAGTAATATAGAACACTCTATACCCAGAAATATAGAACATCTAAATCCAGTAATACGGAGCATTGACTGAGATTCAGCTGTGATAATTGCCTTACTGAATTAAATGGAGCCATGCAGCCGCAGTGACCGATTCCATTTCTATTTAACACAGACGCCTTGTATAAAATATTGCACGATTTCTTGCCTGGCATATTTCGCGGCATCTTGTCAGGTGCATACTGCAGAGTTATATATCATGTTATGTGAAGATATAAATGATACTGTGACTGAAATATGATGTCCATCGTCGCTGAAATTGCCAGAAAGTGTAGAATGTTACATCCACTGAAGTCCTTCTGTTTACATAGTGATGGCTAGAATGACAAATATATAATGATTCGCTTTATATGAGCAATTGATTATTGTTATTAGAATACAGTATACGAAATTATCTTATTTCCATACTGGATGTTCCATTTCTATACTGGAAGTCCTCTTAATTCTTGGCACACTATCAGACGTCAAATGTTTAGTTTAGTTTAGTTTAGTTTAGTTTAGTTTAGTTTAGTCGACTGATCAACATCAAGGCACACGGGTGTAACCCATAAGTGCTCCGTTCTACTTCTAAACTCACATCTGAGTCCGAAGAATCTCAGCTCAGTGTACGAACTCCGTAGCACTGGCGAGGATCATGAAATACTTTTGGGTAGATTGTTATCTCGAAATTTTCCCCTGGCAGCGCCGTTAGGCTACTCTTTTTCGATTTCCAACTGCCAAGCGATTTTTTACGTGCGCAACAATACACATGGGCGTCCGATCACACTACCCAGAGACCAAGGGAAATTTTGGTACTAGAAGTCCATTTGAAAAAAATCCCGGCGCTCACAGGGGCTTGAACCCAGGACCTCCAGCACTCGAGGCGGACACCATACCCTGAGACCACTCATCCCCCTTCACGCCAACATGTAGGATGCAGAAATCCAGGCACTCAAGATAGCAACAGAGACTTTACTAAATACCAACCATGGTGCACTGCCTGTGGTGCTATTGACAGATGCAAAATCAGTACTTGAGGAGGTCCTGTCTAGGACATTGCCAGTACTAGGGACACAACATTCTAAACTTGGCAGCCAGCGTAAGGTAACCATACAGTGGATACTATCTCATTGTGGAGTAGTCGGAAACTAGAGAGCTGATCGATTGGCTAAGGAAGGAGCAATAGATGAACAGCCTGATGTACCTGTTACAAACCACCAAAAGAAAGGCTCTTGACAATCTTGTGTCATGGCATAGAAGGGGGTCAACATACGAATTGACCCATGACATCGGAGATCGTAATTTGTGGAGAGGCATTATCACTCACGCCAGCCGGCAAGGCACTGGATGGGGATAAAGATAGGGAGAATTCGTTTGAGGGTTTCCGCCAGGGCATATTGGTGTGTTGGGAAATGAGCAGGTGGACAGTCTGGCTGGGTTTGCACCGCTGGGTGGAGTGCTGGCGCACGTTCAGGTAGATATGGCCAGGGACATTTGGGATTGTATGAAGGTAAGTGTGGTCAATGACCTTTGGGATTGTATGAAGGTAAGTGTGGTCAATGTCCTTTGGGATTGTAAGAAGGTAGGTGTGGTCAGGGACCTTTGGGATTGTGTGAAGGTAGGTGTGGTCAGGGACCTTTGAGATTGTGTGAAGGTAGGTGTGGTCAATGACCTTTGGGATTGTATGAAGGTAAGTGTGATCAATGACCTTTGGTATTGTATGAAGGTACGTGTGGTCAATGACCTTTGGGATTGTATTAAGTTAAGTGTGGTCAATGACCTTTGGGATTGTATGAAGGTAAGTGTGGTCAATGACCTTTGGGATTGTATGAAGGTAAGTGTGGGCAATGACCTTTGGGATTGTATGAAGGTAAGTGTAGTCAATGACCTTTGGGATTGTATGAAGGTTAGTGTGGTCAATGACCTTTGGGATTGTATGAAGGTAAGTGTGGTCAATGACCTTTGGGATTGTATGAAGGTAAGTGTGGTCAGGGACCTTTGGGATTGTATGAAGGTAAGTGTGGTCAATGACCTTTGGGATTGTATGAGGGTACGTGTGGTCAATGACCTTTGGGATTGTATGAAGGTAAGTGTGGTCAATGACCTTTGGGATTGTATGAAGGTAAGTGTGGTCAATGACCTTTGGGATTGTATGAAGGTAAGTGTGGTCAATGACCTTTGGGATTGTATGAAGGTAAGTGTGGTCAATGACATTTGGGACTGTATGAAGGTAAGTGTGGTCAATTACCTTTGGGATTGTATGAAGGTTAGTGTGGTCAATGACCTTTGGGATTGTATGAAGGTAAGTGTGGTCAATGACCGTTGGGATTGTATGAAGGTAAGTGTGGTCAATGACCTTTGGGATTGTATGAAGGTAAGTGTGGTCAATAACCTTTGGGATTGTAAGAAGGTAGGTGTGGTCAGGGACCTTTGGGATTGTGTGAAGGTAGGTGTGGTCAGGGACCTTTTGAGATTGTGTGAATGTGGGTGTGGTCAATGACCTTTGGGATTGTATGAAGGTAAGTGTGGTCAATGACCTTTGGTATTGTATGAAGGTATGTGTGGTCAATGACCTTTGGGATTGTATTAAGTTAAGTGTGGTCAATGACCTTTGGGATTGTATGAAGGTAAGTGTGGTCAATGACCTTTGGGATTGTATGAAGGTTAGTGTGGGCAATGACCTTTGGGATTGTATGAAGGTAAGTGTGGTCAATGACCTTTGGGATTGTATGAAGATAAGTGTGGTCAGTGACCTTTGGGATTGTATGAAGGTAAGTGTGGTCAATGACCTTTGGGATTGTATGAAGGTAAGTGTGGTCAATGACCTTTGGGATTGTATGAAGGTAAGTGTGGTCAATGACCTTTGGGATTGTATGAAGGTAAGTGTGGTCAATGACCTTTGGGATTGTATGAACGTTAGTGTGGTCAATGACCTTTGGGATTGTATGAAGGTAAGTGTGGTCAATGACCTTTGGGATTGTATGAAGGTAAGTGTGGTCAGGGACCTTTGGGATTGTATGAAGGTAAGTGTGGTCAATGACCTTTGGGATTGTATGAAGGTAAGTGTGGTCAATGACCTTTGGGATTGTATGAAGGTAAGTGTGGTCAATGACCTTTGGGATTGTATGAAGGTAAGTGTGGTCAATGACCTTTGGGATTGTATGAAGGTAAGTGTGGTCAATGACCTTTGGGATTGTATGAAGGTAAGTGTGGTCAATGACATTTGGGATTGTGTGAAGGTAGGTGTGGTCAGGGACTTTTGGGATTGTGTGAAGGTAGGTGTGGTCAATGACCTTTGAGATTCTGTGTATAATGTGGCAGAACAGATACACCATTATTGAATGGAGACAATGGTGTGGCAAGGAGTGGCGCGATGATCTGGCTGACACTTAAGTCTTCGAGAAAAGAACAGACGGACACATAATTAGATCGCAACTGGTATCATTAGTATTGGAACTCTTCGCTGGCTATTGAAGATTGGGACGGGCAGCGTATGGAAATGTCCAGAGCGATCTGATACCGATTCTTGACACAACTCATCTCAATTCCCTATCTGACACACCCCTTGCCACTCATACAGAAATATTCGATGCCCAATGATAATTGTGAGTGTAGTTACCATGCCACTCATACAGAAACATTCAGTGCTCAATGATATATGTGAATGTATTTCCCATGCCACTCACAACAGAAATATTCAGTGCCCAATGATAATTGTGAATGTATTTACCATGCAAGGGGTTAAGGGCGCTATGCGTCATTCCTTATACCCACGTACGAAACACAGCTGCGCGACATTATGCAGCGGATCACGTCACGTTGGTTTCTTACGTTAAGGTGTGTGAGCCGGTCGTTCAGAAAGTAATAGCAAACTACTGAACGTAAAACTTCCCAAGACATCAACAGCAGCTAAAAAACACTGGTGTTGACTGCAATGTCCTGTAAATAGGATATGCAAAAAAAAAAAAAAAAAAAAAAAAAATTACCATGGCACTCATACAGAAATATTCAGTGCCCAATGATATCTGTGAATGTATTTCCCCATGCCATTCATACAGAAACGCCCAATGCCTACTAAGATTTCTGAATCTATTTCTCATGCCACTCACACAGGGTCACCTATTATTCTGTATCGGGAACAATGATTGACGCACGAGTTGTCCTGATGCCAATCGTCTGGCTCCTCCTACCTGACGTCAGACAACGAATCAAAACCTGGAGACCCTGGAATCGTCCTACACCTGGCATTGATTTAACAGTGACCTATGCAAAAGAAGAAAGTTAGTTGACTACTTATCCCGTGTATAATTAAGCAAACATAATTTTCTAAATATATCTTCCTTACTCTGTTTATTGTTAATGATCAAGCCGCTAGTTTTTGTGTATAGTGCTTTTGTTATCCTTTAGTCGGATATCTAATGTTACAGTGCACAAACTCCTCATATATCTAATGTTACAGTGCACAAACTCCTCATATATCTAATGTTACAGTGCACAAACTCCTGGCATATCTAATGTTACAGTGCACAAATTGCTCATATATCTAATGTTACAGTGCACAAACTTCTCACATATCTAATGTTACAGTACACAAACTGCTCATATATCTAATGTTATATTGCACAAACTTCTCATATATCTAATGTTACAGTGTACAAACTGCTCATATATCTAATGTTACAGTGCGCAAACTCCTGACATATCTAATGTTACAGTGCACACACTTCTCATATATCTAATGTTACAGTGCACAAACTGCTCATATATCTAATGTTATAGTGCACAAACTCCTGATATATCTAATGTTACAGTGCACAAACTGCTCATATATCTAATGTTACAGTGCACAAACTTCTCACATATCTAATGTTACAGTACACAAACTGCTCATATATCTTATGTTACAGTGCACAAACTTTTCACATATCTAATGTTACAGTGCACAAACTTCTCATATATCTAATGTTACAGTGCACAAAATCCTCATATATCTAATGTCACAATGCACAAACTGCTCACATATCTAATGTTACAGTTCACAAACTTCTCACATATCTAATGTTACAGTTCACAAACTGCTCACATATCTAATGTTACAGTTCACAAACTCCTCACATATCTAATGTTACAGTACACAAACTGCTCATATATCTAATGTTACAGTGCACACACTGCTCATATATCTAATGTTACAGTGCACAAACTGCTCATATATCTTATGTTACAGTGCACAAACTTCTCACATATCTAATGTTACAGTGCACAAACTTTTCACATATCTAATGTTACAGTGCACAAACTACTCATATATGTAATGTCACAATGCACAAACTGCTCACATATCTAATGTTACAGTTCACAAACTTCTCACATATCTAATGTTACAGTTCACAAACTGCTCACATATTTAATGTTACAGTTCACAAACTCCTCACATATCTAATGTTACAGTACACAAACTTTTCACATTTCTAATGTTACAGTGACAAACTTCTCATATATTTAATGTTACAGTGCACAAACTCCTCATATATATAATGTCACAATGCACAAACTGCTCACATATCTAATGTTACAGTTCACAAACTTCTCACATATCTAATGTTACAGTTCACAAACTGCTCACATATCTAATGTTACAGTTCACAAACTCCTCACATATCTAATGTTACAGTACACAAACTGCTCATATATCTAATGTTACAGTGCAAAAACTGCTCATATATCTTATGATATAGTGCACAAACTTCTCACATATCCAATGTTACAGTGCACAAACTTTACACATATCTAATGTTACAGTGCACAAACTTCTCATATATCTAATGTTACAGTTCACAAACTTCTCACATATCTAATGTTACAGTGCACAAACTGCTCATATATCTTATGTTACAGTGCACAAACTGCTCACATATCTAATGTTACAGTGCACAAACTTTTCACATATCTAATGTTACAGTGCACAAACTTCTCATATATCTAATGTTACAGTGCACAAACTCCTCATATATGTAATGTCACAATGCACAAACTGCTCACATATCTAATGTTACAGTTCACAAACTTCTCACATATCTAATGTTACAGTTCACAAACTGCTCACATATTTAATGTTACAGTTCACAAACTCCTCACATATCTAATGTTACAGTACACAAACTTTTCACATATCTAATGTTACAGTGCACAAACTTCTCATATATTTAATGTTACAGTGCACAAACTCCTCATATATCTAATGTCACAATGCACAAACTGCTCACATATCTAATGTTACAGTTCACAAACTTCTCACATATCTAATGTTACAGTTCACAAACTGCTCACATATCTAATGTTACAGTTCACAAACTCCTTACATATCTAATGTTACAGTACACAAACTGCTCATATATCTTATGTTACAGTGCACAAACTTCTCACATATCTAATGTTACAGTGCACAAACTTTTCACATATCTAATGTTACAGTGCACAAACTTCTCATATATCTAATGTTACAGTGCACAAACTCCTCATATATCTAATGTCACAATGCACAAACTGCTCACATATCTAATGTTACAGTGCACAAACTTCTCACATATCTAATGTTACAGTTCACAAACTGCTCACATATCTAATGTTACAGTTCACAAACTCCTCACATATCTAATGTTACAGTACACAAACTGCTCATATATCTAATGTTACAGTGCACATACTGCTCATATATCTAATGTTACAGTGCACAAACTGCTCATATATCTTATGTTACAGTGCACAAACTTCTCACATATCTAATGTTACAGTGCACAAACTTTTCACATATCTAATGTTACAGTGCACAAACTACTCATATATGTAATGTCACAATGCACAAACTGCTCACATATCTAATGTTACAGTTCACAAACTTCTCACATATCTAATGTTACAGTTCACAAACTCCTCACATATCTAATGTTACAGTACACAAACTTTTCACATATCTAATGTTACAGTGACAAACTTCTCATATATTTAATGTTACATTGCACAAACTCCTCATATATATAATGTCACATTGCACAAACTGCTCACATATATAATGTTACAGTTCACAAACTTCTCACATATCTAATGTTACAGTTCACAAACTGCTCACATATCTAATGTTACAGTTCACAAACTCCTCACATATCTAATGTTACAGTACACAAACTGCTCATATATCTAATGTTACAGTGCACAAACTGCTCATATATCTTATGATACAGTGCACAAACTTCTCACATATCCAATGTTACAGTGCACAAACTTTTCACATATCTAATGTTACAGTGCACAAACTTCTCATATATCTAATGTTACAGTTCACAAACTTCTCACATATCTAATGTTACAGTGCACAAACTGCTCATATATCTTATGTTACAGTGCACAAACTTCTCACATATCTAATGTTACAGTGCACAAACTTTTCACATATCTAATGTTACAGTGCACACACTTCTCATATATCTAATGTTACAGTGCACAAACTCCTCATATATGTAATGTCACAATGCACAAACTGCTCACATATCTAATGTTACAGTTCACAAACTTCTCACATATCTAATGTTACAGTTCACAAACGTCTCACATATTTAATGTTACAGTTCACAAACTCCTCACATATCTAATGTTACAGTACACAAACATTTCACATATCTAATGTTACAGTGCACAAACTTCTCATATATTTAATGTTACAGTGCACAAACTCCTCATATATCTAATGTCACAATGCACAAACTGCTCACATATCTAATGTTACAGTTCACAAACTTCTCACATATCTAATGTTACAGTTCACAAACTGCTCACATATCTAATGTTACAGTTCACAAACTCCTTACATATCTAATGTTACAGTACACAAACTGCTCATATATCTTATGTTACAGTGCACAAACTTCTCACATATCTAATGTTACAGTGCACAAACTTTTTACATATCTAATGTTACAGTGCACAAACTTCTCATATATCTAATGTTACAGTGCACAAACTCCTCATATATCTAATGTCACAATGCACAAACTGCTCACATATCTAATGTTACAGTTCACAAACTTCTCACATATCTAATGTTACAGTTCACAAACTGCTCACATATCTAATGTTACAGTTCACAAACTCCTCACATATCTAATGTTACAGTGCACAAACTGCTATTACACAAACAAGAAAAACAGTCCGGAAGCAGGAAGCTTCTAGTAGTCGGATATCTGGTAGGATCATTACATTGTGTAAACTGGAAAGCATGGAGGAACAAGTGGCCAACATTTCATTTACTTAGCAAAAGATCAGCGCAGGTGTCGAACCCTGCTCCGACCGCGTTCATGTAATTATCAGCTCAACCTCCTGGCGATTACTCAGAAGCGACCACTGCACAAATCCCTTATATATAACAAACATATAGTCATGGGTTACTACTGATTACTCTGGCTCCTTCCTCTTGGCAGCCTTTAAATTCAGTGTGTTTCACTCTGAAGATCACAGAATTACAATCCGTTTACATTTTAATTCAAACAAAAATATCAAATTAAGGATACAAAGGGCAAGACCGGCTTGTGTTAGTTAGTTAGTTAGTTAGTTAGTTAGTTAGTTAGTTCGTTAGTTAGTTAGTTAGTTAGTTAGTTAGATAGTTAGTTAGTTAGTTAGTTAGATAGTTGGTTGGTTGGTTGGTTGGTTGGTTGGTTAGTTGGTTGGTTGGTTAGTTAGCTGGTTGGTTGGTTGGTTAGTTGGTTGGTTGGCTGGCTGGCTGGCTGGCTGGTTGGTTGGTTGGTTGGTTAGTTGGTTGGTTGGTTGGTTAGTTAGTTAGTTAGTCAGTCAGTCAGTCAGTCAGTCAGTCAGTCAGTCAGTCAGTCAGTCAGTCAGTCAGTTAGTTAGTTAGTTAGTTAGTTAGTTAGTTAGTTAGTTAGTTAGTTAGTTAGTTAGTTAGTTAGTCTTTCCTCTTGAGCCCAAGCGCGGCGCATAGAGCAGGAGTCATGACTCCCCATGCCTGGCGATTCGCTGCTACCTGTTGTAGATATTGGATGTTTATTTGGCCGTTGAATGAGCCTTCTCTGATGATGGTTCTACGCAGGGTCTCTCTTGGTCTTCTCCGTTTTTTGTTCCTGCTGGTGTCCACATGAGGGCTTGTTAGAGGAGTCTTGTCTTGTTCATTTTGAGTACATGGCCGATGTTGCTCCAACATCGTTTTCTTATAAAATTGGATACATTATCTTGCTTAGTCTCTTGTCTTATTTGTGTATTGGTTCTGAAATCTGTCCAGTGGATGTTTAGAATTCTTCTAAGACATGTGTTCTCAAAATTGTCTAATTTTTTTTTTATCTAGAGCTACCGTTGATTTCCAACTCTTACATCCATAAGTTAGCACTGGAATCACACGCACCTATATGGAGCTTATGGAGAGAACTAGACAGGCGCCAATGAACCAGGAGACAAAGAGAACACGCCGACATGTATAGGACATCCCTTGAGGAAATATGAGAGTAGTATAACTATAAAGGCCTTTCTGGAATCCGCAGCGCAAATACATAGAGGAAGACGTCGGTCACCCTGCTACTGAGTGAGTGCGTGGGCAACACTGTGAGCTGTGAAATTCATGTGGAATGCTTTTACATCTATCCACTGTTGTTTGCACAATGAACTGCATGTTCAGAATAATGGTCGGCTGTCGCTAAATTGACTGGTTTTCCGTTTCGGGTCACGAGCGCATTTTTCAGGAGACTCCTGGGTTCGTGCTTTGTGCGGCGCTTTCGGCGGGTCGCCCGCGGAAAGAGACCGAGTCACGTGGGATAAAACCCGGGTCAATGAAGTCTTTCTGAAGACTGCCGATTCCATAGATGATGAACACTATTTTTCGTGGAGGTCTTTTGTGTTGGCAATCTGGTGGCGGCATTATGCACAGTATACCTGTGCGGGCTGTTGGCTTGCCGAGACTCCTATCTGTTCCGCTTTTCACATTGGGCAGTGAGGAGCATTTTGTGTTATATTCACTGGCACAGGATCGGAGCGTATTGGGGTCGACCCGTTGCTGTGAAGTTGGAACCGCGATTGACTAAGTAACTAACTAACTAACTAACTAACTAACCAACTAACTAGAGGAAGACTTAATAACAGACACAGAAAACACATAGAAAAGTAGAAACAGAAATTAATATTATGTAGGGGAAATGGACATAGCTGCGCAGGATAGCTAAATATAGGAGGGCTTGGGGTGAGATGGTTGAGAGGTCTATGTTTCAATGTGTGAAAATGGTGTTATAGAAGATACTTGTATTATATAGTCCAAAAAAAAAAAAAAAAAACTCAAACATACTGTGCCGTTAAATCTCGACTATAAGGCGCAAGGTGTGTAGTGAGTAGACTTATTAGTGGTCAGATTTGATAGTAAAACTGGGAAAACAGCGTGGCCAACTGCATAAGCGCGCTCGCTCTTAAATTTCCGGTGTGCTGATGCCGAAGTATTCTGATACTGCTGATGCCGATGTAAATATGCGATACTGGCGATATACCTCCTGAATTGTGTAATTTTATATTTATTGCAATCCCGAAGAAATCAGGAACCTTGGAATGTGATCAACATCGAACAGTTAGTATAATGAGCCACATCATGAAGATTTTGCTGAGAATTATCATGCAAAGAGTTACGAAGAAAGTTCAACCCGAAAAAGGAGAAGAACAATGTGGGTTTGTAGAAAGCAAGGGTACAGTAAATGCTGTTTACGTACTGAGAACAGTAACTGAACGTTCTATAGAAGTAAACAAAGATCTATATCTTTGCTTTATTGACTACACAGAGGCTTTCGATAAAGTGAGACATGTCGGCATGATAAGGATGCTTGGAGATCTACAAATTGATGGAAAAGACCTTAGATTTGTAAAAAAAAAAAAACATATATTGGAAACAACAAGCTGCCATCAGAATTGATAATGATGTAGGTCAATATCACCCTATTAAAAGGGGTGTGAGACAGGGATGTGTAATGTATCCAGATCTTTCTTCCCTGTACAGTGAAAATATTTTCAGAAATATAAAAGATATGGAAGGAATCACCTCTGGGGGATATACATCAATAACATTAGATATGCAGATGATACAGTCTTGATTGCAGACAATGAACAGGACCTGCAACATTTAGTAGATGCGGTTGTTAGAATTGAATAGTAAGAAAACACAGATTATGGCCGTCACTGGGAAGAAGGAAATATCACAATGTGATATTCGAGTAAATGGGCACATTCTTAAGCAAGTGAATCGATACAATTATCTCGGAACAGTCATAACATCTGATGGGAGATGCCTTGACGAGATCAGAACAAGAATTGCCATTGCAAATGTAGCCTTTTACAAGAAGAAACACATACTGACCAATAAAATGATATCAACTGAAAAAAGAGTGTGGAAGTACTACATAGAACCTATACTTTTGTATGGATGTGAAGCGTGGACAATGAGCAGTCAAGCTGAAAAACATCTGATGGCTGTGGAAATGTGGTTTCTAAGGACAATGCAAAGAATAACATGGACAGACAGAAAAACCAATGAACAAGTCCTTCGAGAAACAAATGAAGATCGTAAACTGATTAGAGACATTAGACATAGACAGTCAAAGTATTTTTTGGGCATGTTATGAAAAGAAATGACTTGGAGAACTTGGTGACAACTGGCAAGATCGAAAGGAAGAAACCAAGGGGAAGACCGAGAAGTAAATACCTGGATAGCTTGGCCACGTAGCATGGTCGAGACAGGAACACGGAGCTGATCCACGACACTGGTGACCGAGTGCGATGGCAAAACATGACCTCCCACGCTTATCGGCATGGCACATGATGGATGGATGGATGCCGAAGTAACGGGTTCAACCCCTACACCGGTCAGTTGGACTCAAATATTGACTTCTTGTCCTTGACTTAGGGACGTAAAGTACAGATACCTCTGAAGTCGGTATGGGTTCGTCTGATGACGACGGGTTCGTCTGATGACGAAGGACATTGGTAATAGGGAAAGCTAATCCACACGCAAAAATCAGTCCAGCACACTAGAAGTAGTAGCCTATGTATGGACTACGCTTGAGTTCAAAGCGAAGTAAAACTGAAAAATGTCACAAATATACTAGGACAAGGTCTATTCAATCACTTGTTTAGCTTCATCGACTCTTGACAGAATCGTTAGCGCCGCCAACTTTCGACTTTCTTCCAGCTTTTAGCGCGGATTTTGAATCGCGAACTGTTTCGTTTGGGGACTAGCGTAGCACCATGGCCAGCCTGGTTTTTTCTGACTTTGTATTCTCTGTAACGGTCTTGAATGGCAATCCGAGCTTTGCTTTCTTGCGGTACAGCGATACGTCACAGAGATCTGACGGTGCTTCTAGCCACTTCTGTGCTTCCTTTCTATCGCCTCGTCTGTCTCATAGATGAGTAGGGGTCATGGAAGTTTCGGAGTCAGTATAAACTGGAGATACAGATCTTGAAATTTCCCATTGGTTTGCTCTTGGCTGTAACTTGCAAACCACTTTCCGTTGTTCCACGTCCCAGCTGTATTGCATTCTTGCTTGTTAAAGAGGCATCATACACTCAAATGAGACTGAGATCCATCTATCAGTGTGGGGATTGCCTGTTGGGCCGTCATGAACACGGTTACCGCCATCTTGACCTATTCGGTGGACAGCGAGTGGCTGAGTGGTCTCGAGATATGGTGTCCGTCTCGAGTGCTGGAGATCCCAGGTTCAAGCCCCGGTGAGGACCGGGTGTTTCCCCCCCCCCCCCCCCCACATGGACTTCTAGTAATAAAATTTCCCTTAGTCTCTGGGTAGTGAGATCGGACGCCCGTGTGTATTGTTACGCACGTAAGACAACCCTTGGCAGTTGGAAATCGAAAAAGAGTAGCCTAACGGCGCTGCTAGAGCAAAATTCCGAGTTAAAAATCTACCCAAGTATTTCAGGATCCTCGCCGGTGCTACAAAGTTCGTGCACAGAGCTGAGATTCTCCGGACTGAGACTTGAGTTAGGAGTAGAACGGAGCACTGATGGTTTACACCCGTATGCCGTGATGTTGATCCGTCGACTAAACTAAACGGTCGACAGGCTTCTCGACATTTTGGGCCTGAAGCTCATTCTGCACCATCCCATCAGTTGATCTAGCCGTTGGGGAGTGTCAGAGGCATGGCAAACCCTTATGCCAGAATTGTCGATCGTATATGAAAGCCCTCTGTAGCGACAGCCTGCATACTTCACTGAGAATCATATTTTGTACGTAGCAGCATCTGCAAGGTCATGACAAGCAATGTGGGCGAAATGGTACATTTCATCGCAATACCCACTTGGAGGTCGAGCCATCTGGTCGTCAACGTCTTTATCGAGAAACGTTGCTAAAAACCTGAGAAATACTGGATTGGCATTGTCGTAATCTCTTCTGAAACTTTATACATATGGACAACCTGCCACAGCATCAGGTGCGGTTCTGACACGTAAGCAGTGGCCATGTCCATGGAATCACGTGGAAGTTTGACTTTACTGTCTTCGCTCTCTGGAGGGCTTCCCAGATCTTGGAGTCATGTTCAATGCATCGGGGAATCCCTGGGATACCCCCTCTATGCAAAGTTATGTCGATGTGCGCGATCTCCAATAAGTATTCCGTGACTTTGTTAGCCATAGTGGCGAAGAATATATTATCATCGACACTCAGAAGTCAGAACAACCTACACTGATTTATATTTGATGAATTCTACCATTTGCTAATGCAGATTCCAAGGCTGTTTTTTTATTCCGATCTTATACGCTTGTACTTTCACGCTGATCTCAGCATACGGTGGAGTCTTCTCGGGGCGTTAGGATATCGTTTGTAGACTGTGTTCGAGACACCGTTGAGACCAGATGCTGACTTGCAATGGGCTTTCTTGTCCACTGCCACAACCTTGTTCTACTATGGGGGATGGACGTTGAAACCGTTATCTGGTTTCTCTGTCCATGACATCCATTCTATGACACCGAGTAGAACTTCACTCTCTCGTAACCTGAGGAAGCTTTCATCAGATGCTTTTCCAGCACCTCTTGCATGATGTTGATGTTGGCCGACTGTGGCTGTTCGAACATATCTCTATCAAACTGAAATGGTTCCGGGGGGAAAAATAGTTTTCTTGTGCCTTCCCTGTTCTCTTCCTGTTCCTACACAACCGTTCTGCTCAGCATAGGGTGCCCTCTATCTCAATTACATTGGCGGTTCTTAACCGTTTCGGAGCAGCAATCTTCAATAAGCTTCTGTCGTCTGCTCTTCTGCGAACTGGTGACTTTCTTCCTCTTACTTCTCCCAGGCTGTGAGCGTAGAGGATGTCTCCTAACCTTCTTTGTTCTCTTCTAGTGGTGTGTGTGTGTCAACTGAGTTTCTAGCAACTGGTATAATGTTTATTGTGTGTTTATCTGTTTACCACAAATACACGGACACTGGTTCCCTGGACTTTTTTTCTACTACTCTATTTTCTTGCTCGCCATATTGTAATTACAGTTTCGAATTGTGGCACTAAATTACGCCATTGGTACCATCAGTAATACTCTAGTTTTTATTTTTGTTCAAATGCCATCATGTTATTATTCACTTTAACAAACATCTGACAAATATACTACTGAACTTTATAGCAAGATTATTCCTCCAGTGACAAATATTACGCTTTGTTGAAGATGAATTCAAGACCACAATCGTACTAAAACTGAACGATTCTCTATATAGTTAGTTAGTTAGTTAGTCGACAGATCATCCTCGTTGCACATCGGACCATTCAGTCCATAAGTGCTCGGATCCCCTCCTCAGCAAATCCCGCAGCGTGTAGCGGCTAACGACGCCAGTTCTGTGTTGGTTTATCAATCTTCTTTGGCTTCCTGCGTAGTGTTCTTGTTTGGCCACCCCTCTTTTAATTTGCTGCTCTCGCAGTCTGGCCATTGTTGTAGATTCACAGTCATCACTTGGTTCTTGCAAAAGTCTCACTTCTCGTAGAGCATTCAGAATGTCAGCCTGGTCCATGGCGCGTCCGCCCTCAACAGTAGCCTCACCTGCGAGCTTGTCAGCCCGCTCATTTCCTTGTACTCCCGCATGCCCTGGCACGAAGATGAAACTAATCTTTGCCAGCCGAGACCGCTTCAGAGGCAGCAACCATTCTCTTCGGATCGACCCCTCCTCTATCCTCTTGATCATGTTCATTGAGTCGCTAAGGAAACAAGCCCTAGTGAATGTCTGTGTCTCGAGCCATGTTATTGCTTTACTTACTGCCATGACTTCCATGGTCAGGCTACTTGTGGTTGCAGTGAAAGCACCAGAGTCCTCCTTCACAATTCTCCCTCCGGTCCGAGCTGTAAAGGCCCATGAGCTTCTCACATGTCGGATGACCGACCCATCTGTGTAGATGACCGCGTCACTGTCTAGCGAATTCTCGAAAATCAACGCTTGTACTTCAGCCTCAACAGCAGCCGGATTTTCTTGTCTGCATTTTCTATCTAGTTGGATGCAAACTGAAAAGGATGTGCAGAAGTCTGTTGGCACTTGCACCCACTCCTCGCCAGGTTCTAAGTCCTCAAGTGAACACACCTGTTGAAGAATGTCCTCGGCTTGACCCATCCACGACCGTCCTCTTTTTAACCTGCTGCCCTTCACCTTCCTAATTTCACTATGCAGTGGATGCTGTGTGTTTGCGTTAATTCTGAGGTAGGCGCGTGCCCTGCAAACTTGCATTCTCTCTTCAATGGTTGGAAAATCAAGAAGGTAGCGCATCGCCCTGCATGCTGTATCTCTTGTACATCCAAGAATAATGCGCATAGCTTCATTCTGTATCCTTTCCATCCTTTCTATCTGCTTATGGCTGACAGTCAGGATTGCCATTGCATACTCCAAAACAGACATGACCAGCCCCTCGTACAGAAGACATAGATGGCGCTGCTCACAGTTTGCTGCCGCCATCACCCGCATCGCTGCCAAACCCCGCTTGGCCTTTGTTATCACCTGGTCTATGTGCACATTATAAGCAAGGCTTCGATCAAACCGTATCCCCAGGTAATTCATTGCCTGCGTTCTTTCCACCGTCTCTGAACACAGCATTACAGTTGGTGTTGGATTGTTGAAAATATGATTATTCAACGAGAACCAAGTCACTGTTGCCTTTGTTGGGTTGACCATTGCCCCAGCTTCATCACACCAAGTACTTATGCGATTGAGTTCGGTTTGTAGCTCCACAGCAACCTCCTCTCTATCCTTACCCTGACGATACACTAAAACATCATCGGCATATGACAATGTCCTGCCAGGTCCAGTGATCTGCTCACTGGTGATTCTCACTGTGTAGGCGTTGAACAGTACCGGAGATAATGGTGATCCCTGTGGTAGGCCAGGATATATTGTTGTTGGTTCCGAAGTCCAACTGCCACATCTAAAAACTACTTTCCGTTGGAAGAGAGCTGCAGCGATCCAACTAAGGAGGAATGGACTTACGTTTAGTTCAAGAAGCTGAAACATTAAAAAATCCAGTGGTACTCTGTTGTATGCGTCCTCAAGATCAATCGCTGCAGCAACGGTTTCAGTGCCTGAGTGGAAACCTTCATAGACATCATGGGCAAAGACTGCTGCATTGGTCCAGGTTTCTCTTTTTGGACGGTACCCACCCAGGGTAGGTGGGAAAACACCTTGCCTCTCTAGTTGGCTTGATATTTTCCTGGCAATTACCTTCTCCAGCAGCTTGCCTATTGTATTCTGCATGGTTATAATTCGATATCCCTGAATTTTCTTGTGGTCTTTGTCAGGCTTCGGCAAGGGAATCAGATAGCTGTGTAACCATTCCTCCTTGATGCTAGCACTCCCTATACTGTTGTTGTACATGTCTGCTAGTTTCTCTAGCTCATTGTCGGTACACCTATTTATGTCGTCGTATCTTATGCCATCAGGACCTGGAGCACTGTTTTTTGATCGTCGAAGCACAGCCTTGATTTCTTGCACTGTCACTGTGTCTTCATCCGAAGTGTTCTGGGCCTTGCATCTGTCTGAGGTGACCTCCTTGGCCAGATTCCGGCCTCCCATGTCTGTCTGGTTGCTCTGCTCAAGGTAGCGTTCAAAGAGGGCTTTGCCCTTGTCCTCGTCAGTCCTCTGCCAGATGAGGTCAGCACCTTGGAAGTCAGAAATGCTCTTATTCTTGACTACACCACTCATGCTTTTATGTAGTCGCCAGAACAATTTCAGTGACTTGTCTGTGCTTACTCTTTGACACACCTCTGCCCATTTTTCGCTTTTAACCACCGTGACCAGTTTTTTGAAATAGCTTACTTTTGTGTGCATCTCTCTTTCTAAGTGCAAGCAGGGACTAGGATGACCAGCTCTGTTCTTCTTGGCATTTTGCCATCTCCTTACAGCACTACGCTTATCCACCCAAGCCTTCTCCACCTCGAAACTCCACCACGGTGGCTGCTCCCAGCTTTTTTTCCTTTTCTTCCTGCCCTGAAACGTTCTGCGCTTGTCACGTCTTATTTTACTCACCACATCTTGCCCTGTACTGTCATACTGGAACGTCTTTACCTTTAGCTTGTGCTGCCTGGTTCTGCCTTTCTCCACCAATATGCTGCATGGGTGGTGGTCGCTGCCATGGTGTCCTAGGACACCCCATCTACACACTGTAGTGAGTGAAGGTGAAACTAGCGCCAGATCAATAGCACTGTCCTCATCGCCTGGACGGCTTGCTGTCCTGGTGACACAGCCACTGTTGATACAAACCAGGTCGATGGTTTCCAGTGCAGTCTCGAGCTCCTCCCCTTGTGTATTGGAGGAAGTGTTTCCCCATGATCTGCCTTTAGCGTTGAAGTCACCACAGAAAATAACATTTCTCTCGTGGCCTAATATGCCACTTAAGCACTGCCACTTCTGGGCGTCCACACTCGCATTGCGGGCATAAACATTAACCAATACGAATGGTATACTGGAATGAACTCTCAACGCCTGTATTTGTATATCGTCACTGTTCCAACTGGACATGTCTAGCTCTGACGCCACCATACTGTCGCGAACGAGAATCGCCGTTCCCAGATGTCGTCTGTTATAGAAACATTTGAAGCCGGCAATTCGGAGTAGCTGATCGCCCAGTCTCGTCTCCTGGAGTGCTACAATGTCGTTCCTGTAAACTAGGGTTTCTAAAATAGAGCCCCGTTGTTTTACACTGGCACAGTTCCAATATAGAATACGGATGTTCCTGAGTCCTAGACGGTGACACTTGAGTCTAAAACGTCTCAAGCCACCGCGCTTACCTGGCTTCTTTTTCCCTGCGCGGCTACCACGCCGCTTCGGTATGTTGACTGCTGATCTTTCGGAAAACACACGTTGTTCCGCCATGTTGAAAAAACGTAAACACTGACTTTTGATTGAGAACCGCACACGCTGCTGAAAATTCACTCAAGGATGGCTTCGCTCGATGCACGAACTCCGTAGCACCCGCGCAGATCTTGAGTAGAAACTCCTGGTTTTACATCCTGGCACACCAATTACACGCAAGAAATGAATAAATCCATCCCTTACGCGAAAAAGTTAACGAACACAAAACAACACGACCGTCCGTCGCCATCTTGAAACCGGAACGGATTCTCTATATGCAGAGACACATTTGTTGCGAGTTATTATTCGATTAAAGCTCAAACTGGGACCGCCGAAAGAAACTTGGACAATTACTTTATGAATATAATGCAATTTTCTCGGAGTAAGCTGTGGGTTGTCGCTGGAGCTACGGAGTTCGTGCTTTGTGAGACCCTTTCGGCTGAAAGAGATCGAGCCATGTGGTATAAATTCCAGTGCAATGAAGTCGATCATCTTGCCCGTTCTACCTGTTGTAAGATGTTATGTATGTAATTTGAATGTAATCATGTAATTCACATCTTCATTATACAAAGTAATTCAAAAATATTATCGGTGTGGCCAACGCAGTTTTGAGGAAAGAGTATCCACGGAGATAGGTGGACATCGTTGGGGTGCCCATTCTTGTTAAAGAGAGTACCACAAAGCAGTGTACCCAATTACCCCGGCAATTGCAGAGTTTACTCAAGTCTTTACTCAAGTTTACTCAAGTATACGGACGAGGAAGTCCAGAGAAAACTATCACATTACGCAGCCTAAGAAAAGCACAATAAAAGCTGATCATTGGTTTGGAAAGAATTGTGATGGAAGGCATAGTTCCTAGAACAAACTCAGGGCTAGACCAGCAAGAAAACGGCCACTCCGCATTGCTGACACCTTAGGCAACAGGATGCCTGAGGCAGGAGAAATAGCAAAACATGGAGACAGTTTAAGGCAGGCCGTGATGAGGGCGATGCTCTGTCAAGGAGATCATGCAGTACATTATGGTAATTTTTGTAAATGCATATTTTGACATGTCTGATTTACCCAGTTTTGTTGGTAATCGTGTATGATGATAATTTTTGTAAATGCATATTTTGACATGTCTGATTTACCCAGTTTTGTTGGTAATCGTGTATGATGATAATTTTTGTAAATGCATATTTTGACATGTCTGATTTACCCAGTTTTGTTGGTAATCGTGTATGATGGTAATTTTTGTAAATGCATATTTTGACATGTCTGATTTACCCAGTTTTGTTGGTAATCGTGTTTTAGAGTTATATTGTTTCTTTGTATTTCAGCTGTTGAATGAAAGTGGAATAAAAGCGACCAGGTGCCACCACGTGGACACAGTTGACTGCTGATCGATTAAATACCTGCTTTGTAACCATGGAACGCACATTGATAATGTATAATACAAAATGTCAAACTGATAGTTTGACTTATTTTGGCTGCATCCTGTATATTTTCTAGCCTGGGTTATATTTTTGGCCTGATCTGGGACTGGGTGACCATGTGAGTGTGAACGATTATCATCATCATTAATATGTACCATGTCCATCAGCGTGGACGGTCATGAATCTTCATCTGACAAGATCACCATCTCACGGTTCGCCATTTCACAAGATCACCATCTCACGGTTCGCCATTTCACAAGATCACCATCTCACGGTCCGCCATTTCACAAGAACACCATCCCACGGTTCGCCTTGTTACAAGATCACCATCTCACGGTTCGCCATCTGAGAAGATCACCATATCACGGTCCGCCATCTCACAAGATCGCATTGTCACGGTTCACCATCTCACAAGGTCACCATCTAACGGTTCGCCATCTCACAAGATCATCATCTCACGGTTCGCCATCACACGAGATCACCATTTCACCTTTCGCCATCTCACAAGATCACCATTTCACCGTTCGCCATCTCACAAGATCACCATTTCACCGTTCGCCATCTCACAAGATCACCATTTCACGGTTCGTCATCTCCCAAGACCGCCATTTCACCGTTCGCCATCTCACAAGATCATCATCACACGGTTCGCCGTCTCACAAGATCACCATCTCACGGTTCGCCATCTCCCAAGATCACCATCTCACGGTTCGCCATCTCACGAGCCTTGAAGGGTCTGTGATCTTGTCCCGTTTATGTCATGTGGCCAAGCCATTGATGCATTTATGTCTTCAAGTAGCCCTTGCTCCTTTATTTATGCATTTATGTCTTCAACTAGCCCTTGATCCTTTATTTATGCATTTATGTCTTCAACTAGCCCTAGCTCCTTTATTTATGCATTTATGTCTTCAACTAGCCCTTGCTCCTTTATTTATGCATTTATGTCTTCAACTAGTCCTTGCTCCTTTATTTATGCATTTATGTCTTCAACTAGCCCTAGCTCCTTTATTTATGCATTTATGTCTTCAACTAGCCTTTTCTCCTTTATCATCAACTTTGCTAGTTATCAAAACACAGTCACACTAGGCTCTCTGCGTTATTTCTAATAACAACGTTTGTATCAGACCAAGTTTATATTTGACACTGTTTGTATTAGACACTGTTTGTATTAGACACTGTTTGTATTAGACACTGTTTGTATTAGACACTGTTTGTATTAGACACTGTTTGTATTAGACACTGTTTGTATTAGACACTGTATCAGACCCTGTTTGTATTAAACACTGTATTAGACCCTATTTGTATCAGACCATGTTTGTATCATATATTGTTTGTATTAGACACTGTATTAGACCATGTTTGCGTCAGTCACTGTTTGTATTACACACTGTATTAGACCATGTTTGTGTCAGTCACTGTTTGTATTAGACACTATATCAAATCATGTTTGTATCATACAATACGTATGTCAGGTCTTAGTCAGATATGCCTGAGCTACCGTATAAAAGTAGACGGTAATACCTGCTTCCTGTTAGCGCCGAACGTTGGGCGGCGCTTAAAACTCAACACCCCACACTGTGCCAACGGCTTCGGACGGAAGAGCGCAACTGGGAGGATACAAGTCTTACCCTGGTGCGAGGAAATGCAAGCTAAAGACAAAATGTCATGGCAGAGCAGACCAGGCCGTAAGCCTTGGTTGGCGGCTGGTCTAGGATCGAAGCTCCGACAGGCGGACAGTTAGGGCATTGCTTTGCTGATCCAGCAGCTTCTGCAGCTTGTCTTGTTCCAGATGTAGAGGTGTTACCTTTCCTCTGGAGTGAACTAGGCAGGCCGAGAGAGGGGTCATGCTGCATGGGCAACACAAGATCTCTATATTTTAGCCCAGGCTTTGTGCTATGGAGAGGCAATAACTCCCTGGTCTTAACCGATCTCGGAATCAAAGCGAGAGGCAACTGTTACGGGTTATAAGACCCTGTCAATTGGCGCAGACATGGGGCGCCACGCGTTGCCTCTGACGGTGGGAGACACCTACAGGTGTCACTGATCAGCTACCGCCCGCCTCAAGTTGGGCAGCCCCCGGCCAGTTGGGTGCTGATCCACCACAGCCTGTCTGCTGCAATGGGTGCCTGGGGCTAGGACAATATCTGTATCACAGGCTGTAAAACCATTGCACCAGGTACTAATAAAAACAGAAAAATAGAAACTTCAAGCTACGGCTTGCAACCTGGAACGTAAGAACCATGTATCCAAGATTTTCTACTGACTTGACAAATATTGACGATGTGAGAAAAACGGCTGTGATTGATGCCGAACTCAATTGTCTTAACATTGATATTGCTGGCCTGCAGGAGACTCGCCTCGCTGAGGAAGGGTCACTCATGGAAAACAATTACACCTTTTTTTTTGGGAAGGGTAGAGGGCAGGCAGAAAAAAGGCAACACGGTGTGGGCTTTGCAGTGAAAAATTCGCTACTGGGAATGATTGAAATTCCAGCAAGAGGAAATGAAAGACTATTATCCCTGCGCTTGGCAACCTCTTGTGCTTTTGCCACCATTATTACTGCATATGCACCGACACTCGATTCCTCTGATGATGTGAAGGATTCGTTCTATGAGGAGTTAGACTCCGTGATCAAGGCAGTTCCAAAATCTGACTACATTTATATGCTCGGTGACTTCAATTCTCGTGTGGGCAAGGACTCGAGTTCATGGCCAGTATGCCTTGGAAAATACAACATCGTTCGCATGAATGAAAATGGGCAAAAGCTGCTGGAGCATTGCTTCAGAAATGACCTATGAATTACACATTCTTTTTTTAAAGCAAAAGAGCTGCATAAGGTCACATGGAAACATCCAATATCCGGTCATTGGCACCAGCTGGACTTCATCATCACACGGAGACAACATCTGAACCATATATCATTGACTCGAAGTTACCATGGTGCTGACTGTGATACGGAGCATTCTTTGGTTGTTGCAAGGATTAGACTGAGACCAAAGAAAATCTACACAGCTAAACACAAATCTAGCCCCAGGATTAATATTATTAACACTCACGATCCTGAAAAGTGCTTTCAGTTTCAACAGCAACTTGAAGACGCTTTCACTGATACACCAGAAAATTGTACAGTAAATGAAAAGTGAGGTCAACTTAAGGAAACTCTTTATAAAACTGCCGTAGGGGTTTACGGAACTGGTAATCATAAGAGGCAGGGCTGGCCAGAGCCAGACTCTGCAGCCCTTGATTGATAAGAAGAAGATGGCTCGTTTAAGAAACAAGGAAAACCAACGCGTAACACTCTTAGTGAGCTAAAGCAAGCTAGGAAGGATGTGCAAAAGGCTGCCAGGCAGTGTGCAAATGATTACTGGATCAAGTTATGTGAGTCCATTCAAATCGCAAGTGATAAGGAAAACATCAGAAGCATATATGAAGGAATAAAGAAAGCCTGTGGTCCAATGATCAAAAGAAGTGCACCATTGGAAACGTTGACTGGAGAAATCATAACTGATAAGAAACAGCAGATGGACAGATGGGTAGAGCACTATTTGGAGCTTTACTCAAGTAAGTCCAAACTAGCGGATGGTGCCCTCAACGCCATAGAGGCTCTACTAACTCTTGACCACCTGAACACACTTCCCACCATAACAGAAGTTAAGTGTGCTATAAATGAACTTGCATCTGGCAAGGCTCCAGGTAAGGATGGGATTCCAATAGAGGTTATCAGGATTGGGCAAGACACACTCACTCTACAGATCCACCAGCTAATAGAGCTATGCTGGCGAGAAGGACAAGTCCCACCGGATTTCAAAGATTCAAGCACCATAACACTGTACAAGAACAAGGGCGATCGGAGCGACTGCAACAACTATAGGGGTATCTCACTTCTGTGTATTGTTGGAAAAGTATTTGCCAGAATTGTTCTGCTCAGACTTCAAGTCCTAGGAGATCAAGTCTACCCCGAATCACAGTGTGGCTTCCGACAGAACCGGTCTACCATTGATATGATGTTCTCATTGCGACAAATGCAAAAAAAATGCTGTGAATAGAATCAACCACTGTTTATTGCCTTCATCGACCTCACAAAGGCATTTGACTTTGTCAGTCGTGAGGGTCTGTTCAAGGCACTAAAGAAGATTGGCTGCCCACCAACTCTTCTGTCCATTGTGGAATCGTTCCACACATGCATGAAGGGTATAATCAAGTTTGATGGTGCAACTTCTGAAGAGTTTGAACTTAAAAGAGTGGAGTTAAGCAAGGTTGTGTACTAGCTCCCACCCTCTTTGGAATATACTTTTCACTTCTACAGAAATATGCCTTTCGTGATCAGGATGGTGGTATATACATTCACTCACATTCAGATGGCGGCCTCTACAATGCTCAGAGATTGAAGGCCAAGACCAAAATTAGGAGGGTACTGATCAGAGAATAGATTTTTGCATTTGATGCTGCAGTTACGACCCACTCTGAGGAAGAATTACAATGTCTACTATCTGCATTCTCCAATGCTTTGTTCTGAATTTGGTTTAACAATTAGCAAAAAGAAGACACAGATTATGTCACAAAGTGCACATGGGGTACCAACAATCTTTATTGACGACGCCGAACTTGTATTATATACTGTTTGTATTAGACACTCTATCAGACCCTGTTTGTGTCAGCCACTGTTTGTATTAGACAATGTATTAGACCCTGTTTGTATTAGACCAGTGGTTCTCAACCTTTTTTGGCCCGTGCCCCCCTTTACCATATTTTTAGAACGTCATCCCCCCCCCCTTTCGTACTTCCTCCCTAAAAATCCCCCCCCCTGCCCATACACAGTATATGTAATAACTGAAGCTAAATTTAATAGCACATACTAAAACAAGTCTAGACATCTACATAAAACGTGATTTGCGTATCTACTTACGTTATAAAATGAATTTCAGAAAGGTGATACGTACAGAACCGTAAAGTATGAAGGGAAAAACAATATGAAGTAATCGGTTCTTGTATTAATGCAATCTAGAAATAATCTTAATTCCCCCCCCCCTTTGGAAACCCTAAAATTCTCCCCTAGGGGGGGGGGGGGGGGATTCCCACCGGTTAAGAACCACTGTATTAGACACTGTATCAGACCGTGTTTGTATCAGACCCTGTTTGTATAAGAACCTGTTTGTATCAGACCCTGTTTGTATCAGACCATGTTTGTATCAGACCATGTTTGTATCAGACTCTGTTTGTATCAGATCCTGTTTGTATCATATCATGTTTGTATCAGACCATATTTGTATCAGACCCTGTTTGTATCATATCATGTTTGTATCATATCATGTTTGTATCAGACCATGTTTGTATCAGACCATGTTTGTATCAGACCATGTTTGTATCAGATCCTGTTTGTATCATATCATGTTTGTATCAGACCATGTTTGTATCAGACCCTGTTTGTATCAGATCCTGTTTGTATCATATCATGTTTGTATCAGACCATGTTTGTATCAGACCCTGTTTGTATCAGATCCTGTTTGTATCATATCATGTTTGTATCAGACCATGTTTGTATCAGACCCTGTTTGTATCAGATCCTGTTTGTATCAGACCCTGTTTGTATCAGACCCTGTTTGTATCAGATCCTGTTTGTATCAGACCCTGTTTGTATCAGATCCTGTTTGTATCAGATCCTGTTTGTATCATTTCATGTTTGTATCAGATCCTGTTTGTATCAGATCCTGTTTGTATCAGACACTGTCTGTATCAGACCCTGTTTGTATCAGATCCTGTTTGTATCAGACCATGTTTGTATCAGACCCTGTTTGTATCAGATCCTGTTTGTATCAGACCATGTTTGTATCACATCCTGTTTGTATCATATCATGTTTGTATCAGACCATGTTTGTATCAGACTCTTTTTGTATCAGACCCTGTCTGTATCAGACCCTGTTTGTATCAGATCCTGTTAGTATCATATCATGTTTGTATCAGACCATGTTTGTATCAGATCCTGTTTTTATCAGACCATGTTTGTATCAGACCATGTTTGTATCAGATCCTGTTTGTATCAGATCATGTTTGTATCAGACTCTGTTTGTATCAGACACTGTCTGTATCAGACCATGTTTGTATCAGACCATGTTTGTATCAGACCCTGTTTGTATCAGACCATGTTTGTATCAGATCCTGTTTGTATCAGACCATGTTTGTATTAGACCATGTTTGTATCAGACCATGTTTGTATCAGACCATGTTTGTATCAGATCCTGTTTGTATCATATCATGTTTGTATCAGACCATGTTTGTATCAGATCCTGTTTGTATCAGACCATGTTTGTATCAGACCCTGTTTGTATCAGACCATGTTTGTATCAGACCATGTTTGTATCAGACCATGTTTGTATCAGACCATGTTTGTATCCGACCATGTTTGTATCAGATCCTGTTTGTATCAGACCATGTTTGTATCAGACCCTGTTTGTATCAGACCCTGTTTGTATCAGACCATGTTTGTATCAGACCATGTTTGTATCAGACCATGTTTGTATCCGACCATGTTTGTATCAGATCCTGTTTGTATCAGACCATGTTTGTATCAGATCCTGTTTGTATCAGATCCTGTTTGTATCAGACCATGTTTGTATTAGACCATGTTTGTATCAGACCCTGTTTGTATCAGACCCTGTTTGTATCAGACCCTGTTTGTATCAGACCTTGTTTGTATCAGACCATGTTTGTATCAGACCATGTTTGTATCAGACCATGTTTGTATCAGACCATGTTTGTATCAGACCATGTCTGTATCAAACCATGTCTGTATCAGACCCTGTTTGTATCAGACCCTGTTTGTATCAGACCTTGTTTGTATCAGACCCTGTTTGTATCAGACCCTGTTTGTATCAGACACTGTTTGTATCAGATCATGTTTGTATCAGACCCGGATAACATGTAATTATCTGGATGCTCTCATTTCCACTTGTTTCTTGGCGCTTGGTTATACAGCTCTTGTTATCATCACAGGCTGTGTCTCTACCAGGCCGAGGTAGTCTTCTGCCTTCTTTCCCAATTTGTCATTGTGTACTAAGAATTATACGCTTAGCAATTATACTAACAATATAAATAGTAAGTAATATATAATATATAAATGCAAGTTTATAGCACAAATATATGTTGTGATTTTTCATTTTAAATAGCAATATATATATATGTGTGTGTGTATGTGTGTGTGTGTGTGTGCGCGCGCGCGCGCGCGCAATGCTCCCGTTTATTCCCGTAAATATAATGATAAACTTCCGTGTATACAACATCAATGAGCCAGCCTCAAATTACTAAACCGTGTGTTCTTCTTTGTTTGTTTTATGCCCTAATGTCTGTCTAGCTGGCAAGCTGGCTGGCTGGCTGTCAGTCAGTCATTCTGTCTGTCTGTCTGGCTGGCTGGCTGGCTGGCTGTCAGTCTGTCTGTCTCGCTGTCAGCCTGTCTGTCTGTCGGACTCTGGAAAGGAGGACTGCTAGAGGTGAGGAGAAGAACAGAGGAGAACAATAGGGGATTATATATATCCTATAATTTAAGACCATCTGTGGCAGAGCGGGGGAGAGGATGCGTAAGAAAAGTAAAGTAGAAATGAATGCTGTAAATTTCTCGTAATAAAATGGAAGAGACAGAAGACAAAAATATGTAAGAAGTGACTGTGAAAGTGAGGCTCACAATTCTGACAGTGAGCCAAGAACAAGCTGACAGGCTAAGAGCACAAACTACACAAAATAAAACTCAACAGGCGGGAGACCATAACAAATAAGTCCTTTTTCATAGATCTAATTACAAGTAGTTAAAAGAATAGGGGAAAAAATAACTACAATTATATATTTAGAAACAATGCACAAAGCGAAAATTAGGATACAGAGTTACACCTTGAAAGGTGTAAGGAAGCGACAGACAATCATGCAGCCAGCTACAGACAATCAGATGTAGAGATTCAGCTAGCAAATATTAACATTGTGATGCGCACGCGTGTCGTACAGAGGACTCCTCTTCAGGATTACACAGAATCTGGTTGAAAGATTACAAAAAACAAAAGAGCACACAATCAGTACTCGAGGCGCTCTTGTCTGGGAAATTGCCAGTACTAAGGACACTACTTTCTGGACTTAGCAGTCAGCATAAAGTCACCATACAGTGGATACCATCCCACTGTGGAGTACCCGGAAACGACAGAGCTGACCAATTGGCTAAGGAAGGAGCCAAAGAAGAACAGCCTGATGTGCCTGTTACACACCACCAAAAGAACAGAATGATCAAATCAGTCAGAAAGCCACCAAAACCTGCTCAAGATGACTACCACATTATGGACAGACCAGAACAAGTCATTATTCTGCGCCTCAGAACAGGACACAATAGATTACGCAACCACATGTATACAAAGTTCAAGATTGGTGAAACAGCCATGTGCACATGTGGATTGGCCTCGCAGACAGCAGAGCACATACTCCAAGACTGCCCAAAATATAACATATCCAGGCAAACTTTCTGGCCTAGAGAGACGACAGTGTAAGATAAACTCTATGGACCGCTGTGTGAACTGAAAAAGACAGTTAAATTCATACAAGAGACTACATTGCAGATATAGACATATTTCAAGCGAACGAAAGAAGAAGTAGAAGAATCTTGCAAAAAGCTACCTTCGTCATGGCTATTCTTGTTCTAATCTTTTTAAGGCATCTTCGATCAGATGTTATGACTGTTCCGAGATAATTTTATCGATTAACATGTTTACGAATATTCTCATTTACTTGTATATTACATTTTGGTATTTCCTTCTTCCTAGTGACCACCATAATCTGTGTCTTCTTACAATTTAATTCCAACCCTAATTGTTCACTGTGACTTCGTCAGCTTCACCAATGATCTGCCTGAACAGCTCAGGTATCAAAGTCACTGTTTGCTGATGATCTCGCTATCTGGACCACCGACAAGTCCTCCACCCAGACAACAGCTCAGGTATCAAAGTCACTGTTTGCTGATGATCTCGCTATCTGGACCACCGACAAGTCCTCCACCCAGGCAACAGCTCAGGTATCAAAGTCACTGTTTGCTGAACGATCTCGCTATCTGGACCACCGACAAGTCCTCCACCCAGGCAACAGCTCAGGTATCAAAGTCACTGTTTGCTGATGATCTCGCTATCTGGACCACCGACAAGTTCTCCACCCAGGCAACAGCTCAGGTATCAAAGTCACTGTTTGCTGATGATCTCGCTATCTGGACCACCGACAAGTCCTCCACCCAGACAACAGCTCAGGTATCAAAGTCACTGTTTGCTGATGATCTCGCTATCTGGACCACCGACAAGTCCTCCACCCAGGCAACAGCTCAGGTATCAAAGTCACTGTTAGCTGTTGATCTCGCTATCTGGACCACCGACAAGTCCTCCACCCAGGCAACAGCTCAGGTATCAAAGTCACTGTTAGCTGTTGATCTCGCTATCTGGACCACCGACAAGTCCTCCACCCAGGCAACAGCTCAGGTATCAAAGTCACTGTTTGCTGATGATCTCGCTATCTGGACCACCGACATGTCCTCCACCCAGGCAACAGCTCAGGTATCAAAGTCACTGTTTGCTGATGATCTCGCTATCTGGACCACCGACAAGTCCTCCACCCAGGCAACAGCTCAGGTATCAAAGTCACTGTTTGCTGATGATCTCGCTATCTGGACCACCGACAAGTCCTCCACCCAGGCAACAACTCAGGTATCAAAGTCACTGTTAGCTGTTGATCTCGCTATCTGGACCACCGACAAGTCCTCCACCCAGGCAACAGCTCAGGTATCAAAGTCACTGTTAGCTGTTGATCTCGCTATCTGGACCACCGACAAGTCCTCCACCCAGGCAACAGCTCAGGTATCAAAGTCACTGTTTGCTGATGATCTCGCTATCTGGACCACCGACAAGTCCTCCACCCAGGCAACAGCTCAGGTATTAAAGTCACTGTTAGCTGTTGATCTCGCTATCTGGACCACCGACAAGTCCTCCACCCAGACAACAGCTCAGGTATCAAAGTCACTGTTTGCTGATGATCTCGCTATCTGGACCACCGACAAGTTTTCCACCCAGCAACAGCTCAGGTATTAAAGTCACTGTTTGCTGATGATCTCGCTATCTGGACCACCGACAAGTCCTCCACCCAGGCAACAGCACGGGTCTAGACACTCGCCTCCAGGCCCGGTGGTTATACTTTCGAATCCGCATCAGCCCATCTGACGCTCCTCCACCTTGTCATGGTCGAGGTGCTTGGGTGTTCCAATGACCCCCTGGGCTATGCCGACGGTAGCACAGCTACATGTCGGACAGGTCAATGAATAGGAACCAGGCCAAGAGAGACACACACCTGCTCTCTGCTCTCTGGGGACAGGCAGTCAAAGCTAGTTATCCATAAAGTCCTAATCAGGCGCTCGATGCCACTGCATTCTTGGTCCAGACACATATTCTACGGCTCTCAGCTGAGGGATATGGCTGGACGCCTCTAAGTCAATATTCTCCGGATCTGAGGGCCGGACCGATGCTCACCCACTGCGGAATGGGGGTGAGATGGTGAGCCCGCAGTACATGCAGCCTACCTCGTGAGCGTTACTAAGTGTGGAAAAAGCGTCCCAGTCTCACGCAATAGTTACGATGCAAGTCTGAATTTAAACTCATTGAGTGTACGCAGTCAAAGGTGGAAAAACGTCTCATTAACACGAAATGGAACGTTTGGCTAGCGAATCCATTACGCGGAAGTCCGAAGCGAAAGCTTGCTGAGTAGATGTCGTCTGCAGACTGACCGTTCCTGGTTTGCATGGGTGTTGGGGGGGGGGGGGGGAGGGAAGCAGCCAGTGGCGAATGAAATACTCAATACGTGTTGAGGAATTAAAGTAGCCATGAGCAGGACGTGGCGATTCTTTGGGTGAGCCCAGTACCAGAGCGCAACGTGCCGGCTCTGCAATTATGGAAGCCTCCTTGGATGGCGGGGAATGCCCTGCCTTCCCTTGAGGGTTGACCGTGAAGTCTTCGACCGTTCTAACTTGACCAGCTGGGATGTGGACGGCATCATAACAGTGATAGTCCCCCAGGACGGCTAACCTGATTAACAAACGCCCGCTAAAGTCGGATGTGTTGACCTAAGGGTTTTGGCCCAAGGGTGCATGACGAGACACACCGCAATTACGTTTGAAAATAAAACACTCCGGATGAACGCAGAAGAAAAAAGAAGAAGAATCTGCATCAGGACTGATTGTTAATATTGACCTGGGTTCTCAGGTCGACCTAGCCTACACCTGGTACCAGAAGATGCCTTGGCAAGTAGAGGCAACCGATGCTGTACTGACCACATTACCAACCTTGTGTCGATCAGCTTGTACATATATGGGTATAGATAAGTACAGTCGCACTTCGATTAACCATCACCGTTCGACCAGGGCTGTCACGGATAACAGAAATCTCTTATTACATATGAACAGTAACGTGATTTCACTGCGTGCTTGGGACGAAAATGAAAATAAAATCCTTTACAAGTGAATAATACATACATATTGTATTTAATTTTACAAAACAATCAATATGAACTTCAATATAAGAGCAGTAATGTACAGAAATGTATTGTAATACTGTAAGCTTACGCTAAGTTAAAATAATGTCACAGCCTTCTGTGTCTTTGAGTCTCGAGCTTTCTTCGCGGCAATGCTCCGTAACTTACACAGAAGCAGGATCTGTGTTTCATTTTCCTCCTTTTAGCATTTCACACCAGTCGATGCACTTTGATAACATTGTTTCTGCTTCTGGGTGGCTAGTTGTAGGATTTTAGTTAAGATCTGATCCTTCATCGTCATCAATTTCTTCTTCTTCAATGGTAATTACACTAGAAACAATTTCTTCATCGTTAAAAATATCAAAGCCTCCATCCTCTTTGTCGTATTCCGATCAATCTGTGATGTCTTTTGGCGTAATATTTTCACTGTTTAGTCTTACATTACCACTGACGATTAATTACTGCCGCCGTCATACAGTACAGTCAGTTCCAGCTTTATACAGTAGGGTGTAAAAGTACTCCGTGGACAAATGTAAAGATGTCTGTTTGTTTGTTAATACTCACGAATTGTTTTTTAAAAGACGATGTCGGATAACAGAAACTAATGTTTAAACTAGTGACGGTTACTCGAAGTTTTACTGGATGTTCAGTTGGCCTTAAGGTGTGTAAATGTGTTCTGTTTACTTGAACAGCTAAGATCAACGTAACGCTTCTAATAATCTTCACATTTTGTCATGTGTAAAGACTAAATATCAACATTCAGGAAAGTGCCGATAAATATATTTTTCACCATTAATAGCTCGTCTAACTAGGTCAGTTATAGATCAGAATCCCCCACCCCGTTCCCTCTTTCCAGACCAGGGCCCGAGCTTTATTTAGCAGAGTCACATGTCTGCATCGTGTGCAGGACCATGTCTCAGGCCTATTTGTCAAGAAAGCAGTCGACGCCTGTAATTGCATCGTGGGAAATAGTGATCTATATAGAACCACTAGGCATCAGACCAGGCTGTAATAATATGCAGAAGACCAGAGAAAGAACATCCAAATAGAAAACACACACTAAGGTTCAAACAGCGGTCTATCTTATTGGATATGGCTAAAATAAACACGAAGAAACACTACCTACAACAAGAGAGACATGGCGTTGACATTTTCTCTGCTACCTACATGAAAGAACTTAAACTTCCCAACATCCAAAATTAAACATACTTGACAAAGTTAGTCAACAATGACACACGCATCACAGAACTAAAAATGTGGTTCCTGGGCACCATAAACATCCACTCACCTTCGACAACCCAGGCGCACATGGATGGTTCAGAATTTAAGACTACCCTCTGTACATAAATACATTTACATGAAGTACCCCGGTGGAACCAAAACTAGTCCGTTTTGACAATTGCAAACTGCCAGAACAATATGCAATAAAAGTGAAAAATCAGTTGGGAATATCGATGGTGGTCAAGACAAGATGCCGGGTGAGTTATCCACATATGCTAGAGATATTAAAATATTATCCATAAAAGATAATGTGCCTCGTTACCTGGCCAGAAAGAATGACTGGAATACAAAGTTTGAACTTATAAAACAAAGAAGAGCGCAAAAAAAAGCAAAATATATATTAAATGATGAGATCATGAAAACCTAAAACCCCAACAAGAAATATAAGAAAGAAGGTCAGAAGAAACCAGATGTCATTCTTAGAAGACCAATGTTCAGCGGTGGTATATACCGTGGGAATGGTCAAGATCGAGAAATGTTCAAGGAACTAACGGCAGATATCAAAATCTTTAGAACTAAGACAGATACTATAAAAGACACGAGTGGAATATCACTAACAGAACATAAAGAAAATCTTAGTTTGTGGCTATACATTACATTACATTACATTGGCACCTTGCCGTCTTGACAGACGATAGTGTGTGCTTTAAAAAGGCATAACTTTTAACTATGGCGGTAGCGAGTGTGACTGATAAGGCCAATTTGCGCTGTAAATGTCCGTTCACAGTGGGTGCATGTGAACACGTGGTCATTTCCACCATCATGCACCATCTTACGTCTCAAACGCTTGGTGTGTGACTTTTCTGCAATAATTTTCTCCTTTGACTTTATTCCATTTCTGATATTTGCCCTCCATGCAACACGCTCAGCGGCGACTTGCTCCCAATGTGCATTATCAATGCCTGTATCAATCATGTCCCGCTTACACACATCTTTGTATCGTAGTAGAGGCCGACCCTGAGATC
The DNA here is from genome assembly GCA_963921405.1 of Cepaea hortensis. Classification (NCBI taxonomy): domain Eukaryota; kingdom Metazoa; phylum Mollusca; class Gastropoda; order Stylommatophora; family Helicidae; genus Cepaea; species Cepaea hortensis. The sequence goes on along the minus strand of OY992884.1, from coordinate 73,609,597 downwards.
TCTTACCCATCTGTAATTCACCAAAAAAGATATCCTTTGGTATTCTACCATCATCCATCCTCCTAAGATGTCCTATCCATCTAAGTCTACGAAGACTGAGCATGGAATAAACTGTCACACAACCTGATCTTTCCAATACTTCAGTATTTGTGATTCTGTCTTGCCACTTAATACCAAGAATTCTTCGCAGACACCGCATATGAAAGCTGTTTAAGTTGTTCTCTTGGTGTGAGTAAGTTGTCCAGGTTTCACTGCCATAGAGAAGAGTACTAAGGACACAGGCTTGATAGACAAGGACTTTTGTTTTGGCAGTAAGCTTCCTGTTCTCCCAGACTCTTTTTCTTAACCTGTTCATTGTTGTTGCTGCCTTACCAATCCGGATGTTGATTTCCTGATCTAGGGATAATTTGCTATTTACCACTGATCCTAGATATGTAAAATGGTCTACTATCTCTAGTTCGGCGTCGTCAATAAAGATTGATGGTACCCCATGTGCACCTTGTGACATAATCTGTGTCTTCTTTTTGCTAATTGTTAAACCAAATTCAGAACAAGCATTGGAGAATGCAGATAGTAGGCATTGCAATTCTTCCTCAGAGTGGGTCGTAACTGCAGCATCATCTGCAAAGAGCAACTCTCTGATCAGTACCCTCCTAATTTTGGTCTTAGCCTTCAATCTCTGAGCATTGTAGAGGCCGCCATCTGAGCGTGAGTGAATGTATATACCACCATCCTGATCACGAAATGCATATTTCAGTAGAAGTGAAAAGTATATTTTAAAGAGGGTGGGAGCTAGTACACAACCTTGCTTAACTCCACTCTTGATTTCAAATTCTTCAGAAATTGCACCATCAAACTTGATTATACCCTTCATGCCTGTGTGGAACGATTCCACAATGGACAGAAGAGTTGGTGGGCAGCCAATCTTCTTTAGTGCCTTGAACAGACCCTCAAGTCTGACCAAATCAAATGCCTTTGTGAGGTCGATGAAGGCAATAAACAGTGGTTGATTCTGTTCACGGCATTTTTCTTGCATTTGTCGCAATGAGAATATCATATCAGTGGTAGACCGGTTCTGTCGAAAGCCACACTGTGATTCGGGGTAGACTTGATCTCCTAGGACTTGAAGTCTGCGCAGAACAATTCTGGCAAATACTTTTCCAACAATACACAGAAGTGAGATACCCCTATAGTTGTTGCAGTCGCTCCGATCGCCCTTGTTCTTGTACAGTGTTATGATGCTTGAATCTTTGAAATCCTGTGGGACTTGTCCTTCACGCCAGCATAGCTCTATTAGCTGGTGGATCTGTATAGTGAGTGTGTCTTGCCCACTCCTGATAACCTCTATTGGAATCCCATCCTTACCTGGAGCCTTGCCAGATGCAAGTTCATTTATAGCACACTTAACTTCTGTTAAGGTGGGAAGTGTGTCCAGGTGGTCAAGAGTTGGTAGAGCCTCTATGGCGTTGAGGGCATCATCCGCTAGTTTGGTCTCACTTGAGTAAAGCTCCAAATAGTGCTCTACCCATCTGTCCATCTGCTGTTTCTTATCAGTGATGATTTCTCCAGTCAAGGTTTTCAATGGTGCACTTCTTTTGATCACTGGACCACAGGCTTTCTTTATTCCTTCATACATGCTTCTTATGTCTCCCTTATCACTTGCGATTTGAATGGACTCACATAACTTGATCCAATAATCATTTGCGCACTGCCTGGCAGCCTTTTGCACATCCTTCCTAGCTTGCCTAAGCTCACTCAGAGTGCTACGCGTTGGTCTTTCCTTGTTTCTTAAGAGAGCTTTTTTCTTCTTATCAATCAAGGGCTGCAGAGTCTCGCTGTTGGCCGCAAACCAGTCCTGCTTCTTATGATCCACAGTGCCGTAAACCCCTACGGCAGTTTTATAAAGAGTTTCCTTAATTTGACCCCACTTTTCATTTACTGTACAATTTTCTGGTGTATCAGTGAAAGCGTCTTCAAGTTGCTGTTGAAACTGAAAGCACTTTTCAGGATCATGAGTGTTAATAATATTAATCCTGAGGCTAGATTTGTGTTTAGCTGTGTAGATTCTCTTTGGTCTCAGTCTAATCCTTGCAACAACCAAAGAATGATCCGTATCACAGTCAGCACTGTGGTAACTACGAGTCAATGATATATGGTTCAGATGTTGTCTCCGTGTGATGATGAAGTCCAGCTGGTGCCAATGGCCGGATCTTGGATGTTTCCATGTGACCTTATGCATCTCTTTTGTTTTAAAAAAAGAGTTTGTAATACATAGGTCATTACTGGTGCAATGCTCCAGCAGCCTTTGCCCATTTTCATTCATGCGACCGATGTTGTATTTTCCAAGGCACACTGGCCATGAACTCGAGTCCTTGCCCACACGAGCATTGAAATCACCGAGCATATAAATGTAGTCAGATTTTGGAACTGCCTTGATCACGGAGTCTAACTCCTCATAGAACGAATCCTTCACATCATCAGAGGAATCGAGTGTCGGTGCATATGCAGTATTAATGGTGGCAAACCCACAAGAGGTTGCCAATCGCAGGGATAATAGTCTTTCATTTCCTCCTGCTGGAATTTCAATCATTCCCAGTAGCGAATTCTTCACTGCAAAGCCCACACCGTGTTGCCTTTTATCTGCCTGCCCTCTACCCTTCCAGAAAAAGGTGTAGTTGTTTTCCCTGAGTGACCCTTCCTCAGCGAGGCGAGTCTCCTGCAGGCCAGCAATATCAATGTTTAGACGATTGAGTTCGGCATCAATCACAGCCGTTTTTCTCACATCGTCAATATTGGTCAAGTCAGTGGAAAATCCTGGACACATGGTTCTCACGTTCCAGGTTGCAAGCCGTAGCTTGAGGTTTCTATTTTTATTTTTGTTTGTACCTGGTGCATTGGTTTTACAGCCTGCGATTCAGATTTTGTCCTAGCCCCAAGCACCCATTGAAGCAGGCAGGCTGTGGCGGATCAGCACCCAAATGGCTGGGGGCTGCCCAGCTTGAGGCGGGCGGTAGCTGATCAGTGACACCTATAGGTGTCTCCCACCGTCAGAGGCAACGCGTGGCGCCCCATGTCTACGCCAACTGACAAGGACTTATAACCCGTAACAGTTGCCTCTCGCTTTGATTCCGAGACCAGTTAAGACCAGGGATGGAGTTATTGCCTCTCCATAGCACAAAGCCTGGGCTAAAATATAGAGATCATGTGTTGCCCATGCAGCATGATACCTCTCTCGGCCTGCCTAGTTTACTCCAGAGGAAAGGTAACACCCCTACATCTGGAACAAGACAAGCTGCAGAAGCTGCCGGATCAGCAAAGCAATGCCCTAACTGTCCGCCTGTCGGAGCTTCGATCCTAGACCAGTCGCCAACCAAGGCTTAGGGCCTGGTCTGCCCTGCCATGACATTTTGTCTTTAGCTTGCATTTCCTCGCACCAGGGTAAGGCTTGTACCCTCCCAATTGCGCTCTTCCGCCCGAAGCCGTTGGCACAATGTGGGGTGTTGGGTTTGGTAAGCGCCGCCCAACGTTCAGCGCTAACAGAAACCAGGTAGTACCGTCTACTGTTATACGGTAGCTCAGTCATATCTGACTAAGACCTGACTATCTTTGTGGCTATAATAATGTAGCGAAATATATAAAAATAGAGAAAGTAAATACGAAAAAGATTAACTAGATCGCAAACAGAAAAATAGCCAGTACCAAGATGAGTTCAGAGAGCAATAAACAACCTCAACAAACGGTAAACCACCAGAGTATGATAAAATCTCAGTAGAATATAAAAGTAGAATTCAGTAGAATAATAAAATGTGACAATATACCACGTGTTAGGTAGAAATATGGGAAACAGAAATATGGCCAAGGGAATGGATGAGAACAATATACTCGTATATATCAATACCAGAAAGGGAGATGTGAAAGTATATCATCATCATCATCATCAGCAGCATCATCATCATCATCATCATGTGCCATGCTCGTAATAAGAAATATCGAAGAAGAAAGCAAAGAGTAGGAAAATACATGCCATGCGAATCAGTAAACTTAAAAAAACCTTAAAGACGAGGCAGTAAGGTAAAATTATAAGAAAGAACTAACTGAACTCTGTAAAATTACCCATAGAAAGAAGGACAGAGGAAGAAGAATGGGAGATGTTCAAATCAAGCATTTTAAATAACATGTGGAACCACGAAAAAACACAATACACGGATAAAGAAAATAACATGTTGGTGGAACGCAGAGGTAAAGAAAGCGGTACAAGACAAAACGGAAAAATATTAAAAATGGTTGAAGAGCAAACAAGAATGTGATTACATAGAATATAGAATAGCGAGAAGACATGTGAATAGAATAGTAAAGAGGGAAAAACAAAAAGTCTGGGAAGAGTATGGAGAAACCCTAAATAAAAACTACAAGGAGGCAACTAGAAACTTCTACATAAAGATAAGTGCAATGCGAACCAATGGAGAACCCTATGACCCAACTGAAATAACTAACAGCGAAAATGGAGAATCAATAAGTGAACAAAAACAAATCCTATTAAGATGGAAGCAGTATTTCGCACAACTTCTCAACATCCCATCAGATGTCACAGGAATTCAAGAAACCTACACATATGCCACCGAAGAACTAGAACCAGACATACTAAAAGAAGAAATTATAGAAGCCATCAGATTAGCCCCATTGAACAAATTACCGGGACAAGATCAAATACCAAATGAATTAATTAAAGCAGCTAGAGAAGTCGGAACAGCATGACTACATAGACTATTCAACCATGTTTGGCTAGAACAACAGACACCACGAGACTGGGGAAATGCCATAATTATCCCATTTTGGAAAAACAAAGGCAGCAAAAGGGATTGCACACAATACAGAGGCATTTCACTGTTGAGTAACACTGGGAAAATATTTTGTAAAATTCTTGAGAACATATTACGAACAATTATAGAACCCCAGCTAAGTGAAACACAACGTGGATTTAGGAAAACCAAAGGATGCACAGATGCCATTTTTGCTCTTACACAACTTATAGAAAAATCAATCGAATTCAATAAAACACTCTACTTAGCCTTTGTCGGCCAAGAAAATGCTTTTGACAGAGTAGATAGAAACAAGCTGTGGGAAATTCTGAAACAATATGGAGTGAGTATACATTTAACAAACCTATGTAGAAGCTTAAACAAAAACAGTGAATGCATAGTGAGGGCAACTGAAGGACGCTCAGAACCCTTCACCATAGGATCTGGAGTACGATAAGGTTGTGCCCTGTCCCCTCTCTTGTTTATAACATACTAGACCCGGCCCGGCTTCGCCCAGTCCCTGGCGGGGAGCGTCTCATTTAATTCATATTCGGCCCCTGCTCCCGTTCCCGTTCCCAAAAAATGACGACCCGGCCCGGCTTCGCCCAGACCCTGGCGGGGAGCATCTCATTTAATTCATATTCGGCCCTCGCTCCCGTTCCCAAAAATTAAAATTTGATTTTAAACTAACTAACTATTTCAGTTTCATCCGCGCGAGTGAGAACAACAACTGTTCATAACTAATTTCTTGTTTAATCAGAGAGTGAGTTCCCTTGCAGCAAGATGGCGGGACATTTATTCGTCTGTTTCTGAAGCTAGTGCCATTTTCTTTCGTGCTGGAGGAAACATTTTTGATTTTAAACTAACTAACTATGCCAGTTGGCTCCGCGAGAGTCAGAAGAACATCTGTACAAAATTTCACCTCAATCGGATGGACCGTGTGGGAATGCATAAAGGATACACAAACAAAGACACAAACATTCTCTTTTATATATATAGATATAGACAGCATATGTAAAGAAATCAGCCAAACAGAGACCGCAAGAATACCGCATGACGAGAACACAGAAGAAGAACCATCTGCAAATCTAACCTTTAAAGAACTCCTGTTTGCGGACGACCAGGCAAAAATAGCAAAATCAGAAGCTGAATTATAAGACCACATGAATAGTCTAAACGAAATGTGTAAGGAACATAACATGAAAATTAGCACAAACAAAACAGAGGTAATGACTATAACTAGAGAAGAAAAAACAACAACAATTCACCTAACAAGTTTGAAACAAGTAAAGAGTTTCAAGTACCTAGGAAGTATAATATCATCAAATGGCAGATCAGAAGAAGAGATCGAAAATAGACGCAATAAGACAAACCAACTCACTGGACAAATGGCACCAATACTAACGAACAAATATGTATCAATAACTACTAAGAAAGCACTTTACAACACAATCTTCCTACCAACTCTATGCTACCAATGCCAAACCTGGACATTGGCAGAAAAAGAGAAAAGAAAAATCACAACAACAGAAATGAGATTCCTGAGAAGAATACTCAACGTACCAAGAACAGATAAGATCAGAAATGAAGAAATCAGGACTAAAGTGGGGGTTATAGCAGCACTAGATTTTATTAGAAAGCAGCAAATCAAATGGTTTGGCCATGCAAGTAGGTTACCATTCAACAGCATACCACAACAAGCAATAATGTATAGACCAGATGGAAGCAGAGGAAGAGGCCGACCACGTAAACGCTGGGCATAGTGAATAGCAGAGTCCATGGGAATCTCGATACATGAAGCCCATAATCGGGCACTCTCACGATGTTTATACTTCACCTCGACACCGCAAGGTACAAGAGGAATATGATGAGATGATATGATGAGATGATAAAATCTCAGTAGAATATATTAAAACTGGTGAATAACAGAAATATGGCCAAGGGAATGGATGAGAACAATCTTCTTCTTCTTCAGCGTTCCGAGCCATTGAGGTTCTTTGCTGCAAATACAATCCGTCTCCATTCGTCTCTCTGGTGGACCTTCTCTTGCCAGTCGTTGATTCCAAGTGCTTGTAGGTCTGTACATGTATTATCTCTCCACCACCTTCTTGGTCTACCTCGGGGTCTACGGTCATTTATTTCCTGAGTGTAAGCGAGTTTTGTTTCCCTATTATCTTCCATTCTTTCTATATGCCCCAGCCATTGTAGTCTATTAGCCTTCATGATACCAGTGATTAGCGGGGACTTAAACAGATCATAAATGAGAACGATGAGGATGAGAACAATATACTCGTATATCCCAATACCAGAAAGGGAGATGTGAAAGTATATCATCGGCATCATCATCATCATCATCATCATCATCATCAGCATGTGCCATGCCGGTAAACATGGGCGGTCACGTTTTGCCATCTCACTCGATCACCAGAGTCGTGGATCAGTTCAGTGTTCTTGTCTCGACCATACAACGTGGTCAAGCCATCCAGGTATTTACTTCGCTGCGCTCCCCTTGTTCTCTTCCCCCTCAATCTTGCCAGTTGTCACCAAGCTCTCCAGTTTATTTTTTCTCATAACGTGACCAAAAAATTATGACTGTCTACGTCTAATTTCTCTGATCAGTTTACGGTTTTCATGTGTTTCATGTAGGACTTTGTCATTGGTTTTTCTGACTATCCTTGGTATTCTTTGCATTCTCCTCAGAAACCACATTTCCACGGCCATCAGATGTGAAAATATGTACCAGTTACAGAACAGATGCATTTGATAAATCTCATCTCATCTCATCTCATCATGTTCCTCTAGTACCTTGCGATGTCGAGGTGAAGTATAAACATCGTGAGAGTGCCCGATTATGGACTTCATGTATCGCTACTCCCATGGACTCTGCTAATCCCTCCGTCCAACGTTTACGTGGTCGGCCTCTTCCTCTGTTTCCATCTGGTATGTACAACATACAAGTAAAATTGTATTAAAAATAATCATGGGAGGACTTTATAAGGAAATACGAAAAAATAAACATATAGTACAAGCTGACTAAAGCGAAATAGAGGGACACCTGGCGGCATTTTTTTTAATGAGGACAAATAAAGACCGTAGACCCCCCCCCCCCCCTCCGATATATCTCCACCTTGTCGCTGTGGAGGGGAGGGGGCGCTTGCGTGTCCCAGAGATCCCAAGAGCATTGTCGAGGGATGCACAACTACATGTCGGACAAGCCTTGGGTTAGGGACCAGACCAAGAGAGACACAACCTGCTGCTCTGCAGGTAGACTGAGAATAGCAGTCAATGTCTAAATTAGGCGCACAATGCCACTGAAGCTTGGTCCGGACACATACTCTAAGGCTCTCAGCTGAGGGATATGGCTGAACGCCTCTAAGCCATAAACCCTCGGATGTGAGAGCCGGGCCGATACCCACCTACCGAAAAATGGAGGTGAGATTCTGAGCACGCTACATGCCTAGTTCTGATACTTGTCCCAAGGCTCTCAGCTGGGGGAAATGAGGGATCCCCGGATGAGAGGGCCTGGCCGTTTCTCGCTCACTGATGCACGGAGGTAAGGTGCTGAGCCGGCAGCACATGTAGCCTACCTCGTGAGCGAGTACTAAAAGGTAGAAGGGGTGCCCCAGTCAAATGAAATGGTTACGAAAACTGTCTGCATCTAACTCATAGATAGTGTAGACAAAGGTGGGAAAACGTCTCAATAACACGAAATGGAACGCACGGCTAGCGAATCCAATGCGTGGTCCGAAGCCCAAAGCGAAAGCTTACGCAGTGGATATCGCCCGTAGAATGACCGTTCCTGGTGTGTGCTTGAGCGACCAGTGGCAAAAGAAATGCCCAACACATGAAAGTGAGGAATTAAAACAGCCATGAGCAGGACGTGGCAACTCCTCGGGTGAGCCCAGTCTCAGAGCAATATGTGCCGGCTCTGAAATTATGGAAGCCTCCTTTGATAGCGGGGGAATGCCTAAGGTCTGCCCCTGCCTTCCCTTGAGGGTTGATCGTGATGTCATTGACCGTTCTACCTTGACCAGCTGAGATGTGGGCGACACCACAGCACTAACAGTCTAACGTCTCTCGAAACCCCGGGAAGGCAAACCCATTAAAATGCCTGCTGAAGTCAGATGTGCTGGCCTACGGGTGCAAATAAATCAGGCACAACACAAAAGAACGTCAGAGTGAAATGTCTTTCGTGCTAGGAACAGCTCTGACTAACTAGTTTTCCGAATAGCTCGTGTCCGGAAAAGCTCTGACTAGGTAGTTTCCTAATGTCCGTTGTGCCCGGAACAGCTCTGACGGGCACATCGACAAGCACATGTCCGAATCGAAAACTCGCTGAGTGGATACCGTCTGCAGACCGGTCTGGTCTGTGCGGGAAAGGCCCGTAGTGAACGAAATGCCCAATATATTGAAGTGAGGAATTAAAGCAGCCATGAGCAGGACGTGACGATTCCCTCGGTGAGCCCAGCACCAGGGCGCTATGTGTCGGCTTGCAACTATGGAAGCCACCCTGGATGGCAGAAAATGCCATGGACTGTCCCTGCCTTCCCTTGAGGGCTGATCGTGAAGCATTCGACCGTTCTAACTTGACAAGCTGGGATGTGGACGGCACCACGAAAAGAGTCCCACAGGAAGGCTAACCTGTAAAACATGCACGCTAAAAGTCGGATGTGTTGGCCTAAGGGTTTCGGCCCAAGGGTGCATAACGAGACACACCGCAATCACATCTGAAAAAGCACTCCGGATGAACGCAAAGAAGAAAAAGAAAGTAGATCTCAGTGTGTGTTGCAGTGTGTACACAAACTTCTTTACCGTGTGCATGTGCTGGCAAGCGCTAAAACTGTCCAACATTTCACAAAATACAGCTCACAAAAGACATGCCCAATGACCAGTTAAAACAGCCGAGATATCTAACTCTACAGCACCTTCGTTGCCAACAGACAACCGTACAATACAAGCCAAAAACAAAATTACAGACACACGCTAATTTCAAACATAACCAAGCAAACCAAGATATCGATAATTAACTCTTTTTAATGGGCAGTGTTGTATGGCAGAGTTCTCATAACTAGATATGGCTTTATCGCGAAACTCGGTTTTCTCAACGCTCACCGCTGTCCCTGTCACCGCATAAACATGTTTATCTGTGTATGCTGTACAGGCTAATTGGAATCTGCCTCGTTTATCCGTTTAGGGCGAGTATTCTCAAGCAGCGCCGGTAGAGGGTCTGGCACCTCGTGTTCCGTGTGCTGCGAGAATTACACGTAATCAGCACTGTGACTGGTACAGCAACATCAGTATGAGGTAAAAATGCATATTATGTTTCCCCTGAACTAACATACACATTACACCATACATGTCTCATGACAGTAAAAGATATATTGGTTTTTAAGTCAGTGGTTCTCGACTCAGGATATGTGCAACTCTTGGGAGTAATACTTATTTTGTCATTATGGAGTCAAAATAGTAATGAACCTCATGCTTTGTCCTCCATCACGATCCCTCCTGCTTGTGCCGTACCACGTCTCCTTTGCTCAATATCCACATCGATATACATATTGTTCATGTCTTTCGGTTCCCTGCCTAACTCTTGAAGCAGATTCCTAAGTGTTCTTATTCTGTGTCTTCTTAATATTCAGTTATAACCCTAGTTGTTCACTGTGTGCAACAACCGCATAAAATAATTTTGCAGTTTGCAGGTCCTGTTCATTGTCAGCAATCAAGATTGTATCATCTGCGTAACTAATGTTATTCATGTATCTTCCCCCAATGTTGATTCCTTCTATATCTTCTATATTTCTGAATATATTTTCACTGTACAGGGAAAAAAAAAAGATCTGGAGACATTACACATCCTACTCACAATCTAATATAAAATATATTACGCAAAACCTAATATAAAATATATTACTAACAACCTAATATAAAATATATTACTCACAATCTAATATAAAATATATTACTCACAATCTAATATAAAATATATTACGCAAAACCTAATATAAAATATATTACTAACAACCTAATATAAAATATATTAACCACAATCCAATATAAAATATATTACTAACAACGTAATATAAAATATAAACAAACACACGAGAACACGGGGCTCTGAAGAGGGTCTCAAAAATAATAAATATGGGGGGGGGGGTAGAGAGAGAGAGAGAAGGGGTGCTGAGTGGTCTCGAGGTATGGTGTCCACCTCGAATGCTGGAGGTCCCGGGTTCAAGCTCCGGTGAAGGCCGGGATTTTTTCACGTGGGCTTCTAGTAACAAAATTTCCCTTGGTCTCTGGGTAGTGAGATCTGACTCCCGTATGTATTGTTGCGCACGTAAAAATTCCCTTGGCAGATGGAAATCGAAAAAAGAGTAGCCTAACGGCGTGCCCGGCAAAATTCCGAGTTTAAAATCTACCCAAAGTATTTCAGGATTCTCTCCGATGCTACGGGGTTCGTGCACTGAGCTGAGATTCTCCGGACTCAGGCTTGAGTTAGGAGTAGAACGGAGCACTTAGGTGTTACACCCGTGTGCCGTGATATTGATTCGTCGACTAAACTAATATAAAATATATTACCCACAACCAAATATAAAATATATTACCCACAAGCTAATATAAAATATATTACTCCTAACCTAATATAAAATATATTACCCACAACCTAATGTAAAATGTATTACCCACAACAAAATATAACATATATTACCCACAGCCTAATATAAAATATATTACTCCTAACCTAATATAAGCCGGCTTCGTGGCTTAGAGGTTATGACTTTTCTCCGTAATCTCGTATACTCTCGTCGGTAACGTGATGACGGTTCAAATCAGCAGTGGTTCGAATCGCATCGGTAACTTACGGGGTATGTGAGCCGGCCGCTCAGAAAGCAATGGCAAACTACTGAGCGTAATCTTGCCAAGAGATCAACATACAGCTGAAAGATGCTGGTGTTGACAGCTAAGTCCTGTAAAGGATATGCTTTAAAAAAAAAAACACCTAATATAAATTATATTACCAACAACCTAATGTAAAATGTATTACCCACAACAAAATATAACATATATTACCCACAGCCTAATATAAAATACATTACCCACAACCAAATGTAAAATACATTACCTACAGCCTAATATAAAATATATTACCCACAACCAAATATAAAATATATTACCCACAACCAAATATAAAATATATTACTCCTAACCTAATATAAAATATATTACTCCTAACCTAATATAAAATATATTACCAACAACCTAATGTAAAATGTATTACCCACAACAAAATATAACATATATTACCCACAGCCTAATATAAAATACATTACCCACAGCCAAATGTAAAATACATTACCTTCAGCCTAATATAAAATATATTACCCACAACTAAATATAAAATATATTACCCACAACCAAATATAAAATATATTTATAACCTAATATTTAAAGAAGTTACTTGCATATCCGTTACAGGACGTCGCAGTCAACCCCAGTATTTTTTAACTTTATATCAGTAGTTTGCCATTGCTTTCTTAACAATAGGCACTCACACCATAGTGTGAAAACCAACGCAAGAAGTTCTGCTTCGAAATCGCCCGCAACTGTATTTCGAACGCGCAACCTAATATAGGTAAATTTATTATTATATTTGAATAAAGAAGACACAAACAATAGATTGCACGATTTATTGCCTGACATATTTCGCTGCATCTCGTCAGGTACATACTGCAGAAATCACACAACTTACGTGAATTAACTAGATAAATCCTTCAAGTTGAAATATACACATATTCGCACAGTAATGTCACTTATCTACCACGGTAATTTTAAGCTGACTGACATGTCTTTCTATTTGCACAATTCTGGCTTGCGTTGATAGATCATAATTGCTTCTGCAAATTTTAACAAGCGAGTATTTTGTGTGTTAAACAACACGCGAAATGCAGTGTCTTTGTCCACAACATGGCCACTTTCGACAATGTGCCTCCCGATTGAAGACGCCGGGAGCTTCCGGTATGTCGGCCCCACGAGGCTAGCATCTCCTGTGTGTTGTATCTTGTTGACCCATTGAGGTATGTGTTCTGACACCCGTTTGTTAAGCTGTCTCTCTGTTCTACCAATGTAAACGGCCTGGCATCTACATGTGAATTGGTAAATACAATTGTTTGTGGCGTACAGAGGAACAGGCTCTTTGACTGCTGGTGTAGGAATCGGTACGGTTTTATATCTAATGACTGGAGTTGCCGCACAGAATGTTCGGCCAACTGCTTTAGTAAGCCGGTCTTGTAGACGTTGCATTACGTCATCCCCTCGAAAGGTTAGCTGGATGAATACCTTGAGTTTAGGGACTGTAGTTACGTCTGCTTTGGGTTTGGGCTGTTGGCAGTGGCGCTTTATAAATCCTGTGGAGTACCCATTCAGGTTTAAGACATTCTTCAGAGTTTCAAATTCCTCTGTCAGTGTGTCCTGGGTGCATATCTTTCTAGCACGGTCAAACAAGGTCCGTACTAAGCCCCGTTTGTACTGGACAGGTGTGAAGCTCTGAAAATTTAGGTATTGGCCAATCCATGTTCCTTTGCGATACACCGATCTTTGAATTGTGCCGTCTGCTCTACGTCTCATTAGAATATCTAGGAACGGTAACGCTTCGTTGTGTTCGTGTTCCATAGATAGAGAGATGTTTTTATGCGTCTTGTTCATTGTGGCCTTAAACGATGTTGCTTGTAGCTCGTCTGGGGTGATAATTAGTATATCGTCCACATAACGACGGTAAAAGGCCAAGTTGTTGATGTCTGAGGATCTCTTTTCTTCTAAATGTGCCATGAAGATGTCCGCTAGAATAGGACCAAGAGGACTCCCCATGGCCACTCCGTCAATTTGGCGGCATGACTTAGTTAGAAAATTGAATTGTATGTTGGAAGTACATAGTAGTAGTAGCCTCTCCAGAATAGGTGTTGGTATGCCTAATTTTAGTTGTTTGTCTTCAATGCGTTCCCTTATTATTTTCACTGTCTCCTCTAACGGAACGTTAGTGAATAGGGAGGCTATATCCATGGATGCCATGTGTTTGTTATTTATGTCCATAGTATCCAAATACCACCAGTTGGAATGTATCTCTGAGTATTTTTGGATCGAAGGACTGTCGTACTGGCTTTAACATTTCGGCTAGCCATCTCGCCATTCGGTGTTGTGCAGAGTTAACCATGGACAGGATAGGTCTTAGCGGGATGCCGGGCTTGTGAAGTTTGGGTAGACCGTACATCTGAGGAGTGTGCGAGCCACGTGGTGTGAGCGTTTTTGCAGTGGCCTCACTGATGAGTCCCGCATTCACAAGTGACTGGATCTCTTTCCTCATTATAGCATCCAGGTCCTCCGACTTGTTTACTCGTGGGGCCGACACACCGGAAGCTCCCGGCGTCTTCAATCGGGAGGCACATTGTCGAAAGTGGCCATGTTGTGGACAGAGACACTGCATTTCGCGTGTTGTTTAACACACAAAATACTCGCTTGTTAAAATTTGCAGAAGCAATTATGATCTATCAACGCAAGCCAGAATTGTGCAAACAGAAAGACATGTTAGTCAGCTTTAAATTACCGTGGTAGACAATCGACATTACTGTGCGAATATGTGTGTATTTCAACTTGAAGGATTTATCTAGTTAATTCACGTAAGTTGTGTGATTTCTGCAGTGTGTACCTGACGAGATGCAGCGAAATATGCCAGGCAATAAATCGTGCAATCTATTGTTTGTGTCTTCGTTATTATTATTATTATATAAGATACGGAAATTGTGGCAAACAGAACAAGAAGAGTTAACCAAGAAGCGTCATAATACGCAAGTTGCTAGATAACGTCACGGCGCACTACGTCACAAAAGTTAATTAGGTTTTGGGATGATCATGGAGTCGGTCGGATAAAGGACAACACTGAAATATGAACGCAAAGAGCCAGCAGAAAGACATTGCGAACATGCCATCTAGTACTCTAGGAGGATAAGAAAATTAGGCATAGTCTGCATTACAGAGAACGATCGGAAGATGAAGATTTAACAGAGAGAAAGTGAGGAAAGCATACTGCATCAGAACTTACCGGTCGTTTGCCAAATAGAGGTCATGGCGTCAACACACACATAGCTAGGCGTAAGTAACACTGTTAGAATCATGGGCGTAATGTAGTTTGCAGAACGATGGACCGTATGAAATTTAATCGTCATTGATGAAAGTAGAAGGATGGAATCGGACTCTACATTTAATATTGAATATTTACAATTGATTATTAATTATCTTTCACCGGCCCTCCCATAAACATGGGAACGGTGACGTTGTTATACTGTACGGACGATTGCCACCAATAAAGATATATTTGATGAGGAACGCCAGCGTTGATGAACTCATTTCGTTAATATTTATTCTGGCTCCTGTTGAGCTGCAATGTTGTTTTACAAGACGACGAGCAAAATATTAGAGGGAAACAGCATATATATATATATATATATATATATATATATATATATATATATATATATATATATATATATATATATATATATATATATATATATATATATATATCTTCTTCTTCTTCTTCAGCGTTCCGAGCCATTGAGGTTCTTGCTGCAGATACAATCCGTCTCCATTCGTCTCTCTGGTGGACCTTCTCTTACCAGTCGTTGATTCCAAGTGCTTGTGGGTCTGTATATGTATTATCTCTCCACCGTCTTCTTGGTCTACCTCGGGTTCTATGGTCATTTATTTCCTGAGTGTAAGCGAGTTGTGTTTCCCTATTATCTTCCATTCTTTCTATATGCCCCAGCCATTGTAGTCTATTAGCCTTCATGATACCAGTGATTAGCGGGGACATAAACAGATAATAAATGTCTTTGTTACTTCTTCTTTTCCACTCTCCACTTTGTGTATCCCTAATGGGTCCAAAGATGCGTCTTAAAATTTTGTTCTCAAAGGTTTGTAACAAGGCTTCGTCTCCTTTCGTTGTACTCCAGGTTTCAGAGCCATACAGCACAACTGGTCTGATCAGTGTTTTGTATATTGTGATTTTGGTGTTACGAGATAGCGCATTTGATTTTAGTAGATGTTGTAGTGAATAGTATATCTTATTTCCAGAGTTGATTCTAGTTTGTATTTCTTCCCTTATGAGGTTGGAGCAGTTGAAGATTGTACCCAGGTATTTGTATGTTTCCGTTCTTTTAATTGTCATATTATCTATGTGTATGTGGCCAGAGTTTTTAGCCATTCCATCTCTTGAAATTACCATATATTCTGTCTTATCTTGGTTGATAACCAGCCCCATCTGTTGGGCTTTTTCCTTTGAGTCAATATTTTCAATGTCTTTTGTTAACTTTGCCCTATAATATCTAAATCATCTGCATAACCAAGCAGCTTGGATGTTCCTCCAATATCACATTCCTCCTTTACCTTCCTTACAACTTTCTCTAGAGCCAGATTGAAGAGTAGCGGCGATAGTGCATCACCCTGTTTCAAGCTAGATGTTATTTGGAAATTGTCTGATTTCCTGCCTTTATATGTTACTATATTATACGTATCTTCCATGCATTGTCTGGTTATGTTGATTAACTTCCTTGGTATTCCAAATTCCTGCATAGCATTCCATAGACTATTCCTATGGACACTATCATAAGCCTTTTTAAAATCCACAAAAATGTTATGGAGATCTCTTTTATATTCCCAATTTTTCTAGGCTATTTGTCGTAAGATAAATATCTGATCTATTGTTGATCTGTTTTGTCTCAAACCCGCCTGGTAGTCACCTAATATGTCTTCTGAATATGGTTTTAGTCTATTTAGTAATACTGCGGATAGTATCTTATAGCTTGTGGACAGTAGTGATATTCCTCTATAATTTTCACATTGAAACTTGTCTCCTTTCTTAAAGATAGGCATCAATAATGACTCTTTCCAGTCATGGGGTACTTCTTCTGTCCTCCAGATTTTTATTATTAGTTCGTATAGCTTTAGATGTAATGCATGGCCACCTGCCTTTATAAATGCAGTAGCAATTCCATCAGTCCCAGTTGCCTTATTGTTTTTAAGTCGTGTGATTACGTATAGGATTTCTTCAAATGTAGGTTCTTCAAGTTGTGGTTCACACGTTAGAACCTCTTCCTGTGGGAAAGTGTTACTTGGAGCTTCACAATTTAGTAATTCAACAAAATATTCCATCCCTGTGTTGCACATTTCCTCATTGGTATTTATCATATTCCCATTTTTGTCTTTTAAACCATATGTGTTTTGTTGGTGCCCTCGTTTCATTGACTTCAGTTCTTTAAAAAAAACTTTCTGGATTCATTTTTCTGGTGATTAGTTTCCATATCTTTGATTATATTACTCATATATTCTCGCTTCTGCTGTCGGACTATTTTTGTATCCTCTTTACATTCATTTCTATAATGCTCTTCCTTTTGGATGTTGTTGATGTCATTTAACCATAAATGTCTGGCATTCTTTTTCCTAATGACTGCTTCTTCACATTTTTGATTGAACCATCTGTTCTTTCTATGCGTGGTTAACACACCGAGACATTCTTCTGCGGTAGAATTGTATTCTTGATGTTCAACCAAGTTTGGTCAACGTTTTCCTCCAAAGGGTTTTGCAGAGTTTCAAGTTTACATTTTATTTCATCTGTAAATTTCTCTTTGACTGTAATTTCTTGTAGTTTTTCTCTGTTATATGTTGGGTGTAATCTTTGTAATTTAGTATAGAAAGCTCAAAGTTTTATTTTAAATTTTGCTCCAACGAGGAAGTGGTCACTGTGGCACTCAGCTCCTCTATAACTTCTAACTTGCTGTATGTTTGATGCATTTCTGTTGTTAATTAAAATGTGATCTATTTGATTATAGGTTCTTTTGTCACATGATTTCCAAGTTTGTTTGTGTATATCCTTTCTTTGTAGTCTGGTACTGCTAATCTGCAGTCCTTTGGCTTCTGCCAGGTTGATGACTCTCCATCCATTATCATTTGAAGTTGTATGTAGGCTTTCCATACCGGCCACTTTTTTATTAGTTTGCTCTCTACCTATTTTTGCAATGAAGTCTCCCAGCACAATCAGGATGTCCTGTTTGGGGGTTTCTTCTATGACATCTTCCAGATCATTATAAAAGTCTTCTTTAATATCATCTTCTTTCTCTTCAGTAGGTGCATGTACATTAATCATTGTTATATTTTCCATTTACCTTTTATTCGTTAATTACTAATCCTGTCATTAACAACTTTAAAGTTTAAAACGTTCCCCCATAACTCTTTTTTGATGACAAATCCTGTTCCTAATTCATGTTTATTCTGGGTGTTTCCTCCATATATTATAATCATTCCATTTTGCTCTAAAGTACCCTCTCCTGGCCACCTTATTTCTTGAATTGCTGTTATATCCATTTGATATTCAACCAGCTCCCGGGTTAGTTCTTCGGCCGCTCCAGCTCGATATAGTGTCCGTACATTCCATGTTCCAAATCTCAAAACATCCTTTAACGTTCCAAGGTCGTTGTCCAGATAAGTCAGTCCGAATTCGAGGCTCATGTATCTGTTTCGTAACAAAAATGGTTTTTACAAAGGTGGGGATGTTAACCCCACGCTTCAACCCCCAACCTGGAGGACCAGGGTGTTTCTCTTTGTCTGTTCTCTACCCTTTGACCTGTCCGGCTTGGGAGGCCCTGCTGGTAGCTACACTACCGCCGGCATAGCTCTCAGGGTCATTGAGAAACTCAAGCCCCCCCCCCCCACCACGACAAGGTGGAAACACCATCGGGGGATATTATATATATATATATATATATATATATATATATATATATATATATATATATATATATATATATATATATATATATAACAAATTGTTTGCATATCCTTTACAGGACATTGCTGTCAACATCAACATCTTTCAACTGATTGTTGATTTCTTGGCAAGATTACGCTCAGTTGTTTCGGGTTTCTTTTCTGGATCCTCCTCCCATAGGCAGATCGCCTTGATGGGCTGTGGGTTCTGCTCCCCCCCCCCCCATCACAGTAACATATAAGTAATCCACATGTATGAACGGTATTACAACAAACACTTTAAGTTCGGGAAATGAAAATAAGACACGGCTAATTGAGATACGGGTGTTAAAAAAAAAACGAAACAAAAACGACACAT